>CM049308.1:97435123-97945123 GCA_026874595.1 Sipunculus nudus
TATAAATATGACTTTCATGGCTAACGTTATTATTAAAATGAGTACATGGTCGGATTCATTATTAATATGAGTGCATGGTCAGATTCATCATTAATATAATTTCATGGCTAACGTTATTATTAACATGAGTACATGGTTGGATTCATCATTAATATGAGTTTCATGGCTAACGTTATTATTAACATTAGTACATGGTCGGGTTTTTTAATTATATGAGTTTCATGGCTAACGTTATTAATTATATGAGTACATGGTCGGATTCATTATTAATATGAGTTTCATGGCTAACGTTTTTATTAACATGAGAACATGGTCGGATTCTTTATTAATATGAGTTTCATGGCTAACGTGATTGTTTTTATGAGTACATGGTTGGATCCATTATTGACAGGCGTACATGGTCGGATTTATTATTAATATGAGTTTCATGGCTAACGTTATTATTAACATGCGTACATGGTCGGATTCATTATTAATATGAGTTTCATGGCTAACGTTATTATTTATGAGTATATGGTTGGATCCATTATTGAAAGGCGTACATGGTCGAATTTATTATAAATATGAGTACATTGTCGGATTTTATTATTAACATAAGTACATGGTCGGATTCATTATTAATATGAGTACATGGTCGGATTTAATTATTAACATGAGTACATGCTCGGATTCATTATTAACATGAGTACATGGTCGGATTCATTATTAATATGAGTACATGGTCGGATTTAATTATTAACATGAGTACATGCTCGGATTCATTATTAATATGAGTTTCATGGCTAACGTTATTAATAACATGAGTACATTGTCGGATTCTTTATTAATATGAGTTTCATGGCTAACGTTATTATTTATGAGTATATGGTTGGATCCATTATTGAAAGGCGTACATGGTCGAATTTATTATGAATATGAGTACATTGTCGGATTTTATTATTAACATGAGTACATGGTCGGATTCATTATTGATATGAGTTTCATGGCTAACGTTATTATTAACATGAGTACATGGTCGGATTCATTATTGATATGAGTTTCATGGCTAACGTTATTATTAACATGAGTACATGGTCGGATTCATTATTGACAGGAGTACATGGTCGGATTTAAATATTAACATGAGTACATGCTCGGATTCATTATTAATATGAGTTTCATGGCTAACATTATTAATAACATGAGTACATTGTCGGATTCTTTATTAATATGAGTTTCATGACTAACGTTATTATTTATGAGTATATGGTTGGATCCATTATTGAAAGGCGTACATGGTCGAATTTATTATGAATATGAGTACATTGTCGGATTTTATTATTAACATGAGTACATGCTCGGATTCATTATTAATATGAGTTTCATGGCTAACGTTATTATTTATGAGTATATGGTTGGATCCATTATTGAAAGGCGTACATGGTAGAATTTATTATGAATATGAGTACATTGTCGGATTTTATTATTAACATGAGTACATGCTCGGATTCATTATTAATATGAGTTTCATGGCTAACGTGATTGTTTATATGAGTACATGGTTGGATCCATTATTGACAGGCGTACATGGTCGGATTTATTATTAATATAAGTTTCATGGCTAACGTTATTATTAACATGCGAACATGGTCGGATTCATTATTAATATGAGTTTCATGGTTAACGTTATTGTTAACATGAGTACTTGGTCCGATTCATTATTAACATGAGTACATGGTCCAATTCATTCTTGACTTGAGTACATGGTCGGAATCATGAGTTTCATGGCTAAAGTTATTATTAGCATGAGTACATGGTTGGATTCATTATTAACATGGGTACATGGTCGGATTCATTATAAATATGACTTTCATGGCTAACGTTATTATTAAAATGAGTACATGGTCGGATTCATTATTAATATGAGTGCATGGTCAGATTCATCATTAATATAATTTCATGGCTAACGTTATTATTAACATGAGTACATGGTCGGATTCATTATTAATATGAGTTTCATGGCTAACGTTATTATTAACATGCGTACATGGTTGGATTTATTATTAATATGAGTACATGGCTAACGTTATTATTAACATGAGTACATAGTTGGATTTATTATTAATATGAGTTTCATGGCTAACGTTATTATTAACATGCGTACATGGTCGGATTCTTTATTAATTTGAGTTTCATGGCTAACGTGATTGTTTTTATGAGTACATGGTTGGATCCATTATTGACAGGCGTACATGGTCGGATTTATTATTAATATGAGTTTCATGGCTAACGTTATTATTAACATGCGTACATGGTCGGATTCATTATTAATATGAGTTTCATGGCTAACGTTATTATTTATGAGTATATGGTTGGATCCATTATTGAAAGGCGTACATGGTCGAATTTATTATGAATATGAGTACATTGTCGGATTTTATTGTTAACATAAGTACATGGTCGGATTCATTATTGATATGAGTTTCATGGCTAACGTTATCATTTATGAGTATATGGTTGGATCCATTATTGAAAGGCGTACATGGTCGAATTTATTATAAATATGAGTACATTGTCGGATTTTATTATTAACATAAGTACATGGTCGGATTCATTATTAATATGAGTACATGGTCGGATTTAATTATTAACATGAGTACATGCTCGGATTCATTATTAACATGAGTACATGGTCGGATTCATTATTAATATGAGTACATGGTCGGATTTAATTATTAACATGAGTACATGCTCGGATTCATTATTAATATGAGTTTCATGGCTAACGTTATTAATAACATGAGTACATTGTCGGATTCTTTATTAATATGAGTTTCATGGCTAACGTTATTATTTATGAGTATATGGTTGGATCCATTATTGAAAGGCGTACATGGTCGAATTTATTATGAATATGAGTACATTGTCGGATTTTATTATTAACATGAGTACATGGTCGGATTCATTATTGATATGAGTTTCATGGCTAACGTTATTATTAACATGAGTACATGGTCGGATTCATTATTGATATGAGTTTCATGGCTAACGTTATTATTAACATGAGTACATGGTCGGATTCATTATTAATATGAGTACATGGCTAACGTTATTATTAACATGAGTACATGGTTGGATTCATTATCTATATAATTAATACTGAGTTGGGTTTTTCTAGACCACGGTTTACCTTCTTCCTTTCTGATTTGACTATCCGAGTTCGGCACACGTGTCTGTGGTGTGCTCTTCTAGGACAAGTTTGTTTTATTTTGCGGGATTATGCCCTATTAGGCTGATTATTTAATAAGTTTAATATTTCCCTATTAGGTGCCCCTTATTCTTTCGTCCTGCATGGTCCAACACGCCTGTGACGCTTTTTGAGGAGGCGCCTCGGGGATTTTCACTGGGCTGTTAAGACCGTGGCCAGAGCGCATGTCCTGTCCAAAAGGCATTTTCGTGCAGTACATGGTCACGCGGGTCCACTATTTCCCCATTGATCCCCAACATCCAATGTAACGCCTCTAAAGGATTTTTTCTCTCTTAAAAGGAAGTAAAGGTTTTTAATCCAAAAACCACATGACTCCGCTTTCAATGCGAGGGCTTTTCAGTTTTGTCAACATTGGACACTGAGTCCAGTGATGTGACCACCGTTTGACAAATTTTTATGGGTTACAAGTATGTTGATTTTTATACATTTAAAAATCTTTCCAAGATAACCATGGTTTCAAAAGTTCGGCCAAGACATGTGTTTTATGAAGGTTTTTTTTAAAGAAGCCCCACAACTTAATTATCATTCGAGTTGGTCGGGGGTGGGGTCTGGGGGGAAGGGGGTCACATATATTTTTTAAGATCCGTTGTCTGTAGATGAAACATAAAAAATATCACCAGTACATCTTTAAATGGATAACAAATTAGAATCTGTAGTCAGGGCGTACAGACCCCCATCAGAATCTCCTTTAATATTAATCATGTGTTCACGTGTATGCGTTTCATGTGTGAACACTGCCATGCTTCAGTAACCCGAGTTCACCTAGCGCGTGGCAGAACAAATAAATACGAATGGGTAGCTTCCACACAGGAACAAAGGAATGGTCCTTTGTCATAATGGTTTATAAGAAAATATATATTGATTCTTATTACCTCCAAAATGAAATGGACAATTTATATGTCTTTACCCTAACCCTCTACAAATGTTCAGCAAAACTTGTTTCGCCTGTGACGCTTTTTCAGGAGGCGACCTGTAATCCCCACTGAACCCCATTTCCATTATATCACCTGTTAAGGAATTTTACTTTATGGGTTGTTTAAAAATTTTTTTTTTCAAAAGAAAGCCCGGGGGGGGGGAGGGATTGTACACACTTCTAAGGGTCCTCAATCTATTGGGGACTTTGAAACCCCCGCCAGAATCTACTAACAAGTCGTTCGTTCACACGTGCACGTTTCATGTAAAACATTGTCATGGTTCAGAAACACGGGTTCACTGCATACGAATGGGCCGCTTCTACAAAGGTATAGCCTCTTATAATTATTCCTTTGTGGAATTGTGATTATGGCACTTAAGAAAATAATATATTATGGTGATTCCGATACCTCCAAAAATAAAATGAATTTATATATAATACGGATGCAGTTTTACTCTAACCCTCTACAAATTTTCAGCAAAATTTGTTTATTACATTTTGCATAATTTGCTGAAAGACAATTCAACGAACCAAGGCATAAGTGGTTTCTTTGCTTAATGCTTTCTGAAAAAGAATAATTTTTTATTCTATGTTGACATTTGGGAGAGGGAGTTCCTGGAAAATTCTAGCAGAAGTAATATTTATATCATACAAGTGAAACACATGACAAAAGTTCCTGCAAAAAGCCTAGGATTAAAATATGCGTCGTTTACTTCCTATCAGCTCATTTAATAAATATGCATCAGATCGAACAGTGGATTTTCCACGGGAGCAGCTAGTTAACATGAGTACATGGTCGGATTCATTATTAACATGAGTACATGGTCGGATTCATTATTAACATGAGTACATGGTCCGATTTATTATTAACATGAGTACATGGTCGGATTCATAATAAATAGGAGTACATGGTCAGATTTTATTATTAACATGAGTACATAGTCGGATTCATTATTATTATGAGTTACATGTCTAACGTTATTATCAACATGAGTACATGGTCGGATTCATTATTGACAGAAGTACTAGGTCGGATTCATTATTATTATAAGTTTCATACCATACGTTATTATTATTATCAGTACATGGTCGGATTCAATATTAATATGAGTTTCATGGCTAATGTTATCATTAACATGAGTACATGGTCGTATTCTTTTTTAACACGAGTACATGGTCGGATTTATTATTAACATGAGTACATGGTCGGATTCATTATTAATATGAGTACATGGTCGGATTTAATTATTAACATGAGTACATGCTCGGATTCATTATTAATATGAGTTTCATGGCTAACGTTATTAATAACATGAGTACATTGTCGGATTCTTTATTAATATGAGTTTCATGGCTAACGTTATTATTTATGAGTATATGGTTGGATCCATTATTGAAAGGCGTACATGGTCGAATTTATTATGAATATGAGTACATTGTCGGATTTTATTATTAACATAAGTACATGGTCGGATTCATTATTAATATGAGTTTCATGGCTAACGTTATTATTTATGAGTATATGGTTGGATCCATTATTGAAAGGCGTACATGGTCGAATTTATTATGAATATGAGTACATTGTCGGATTTTATTATTAACATAAGTACATGGTCGGATTCATTATTGATATGAGTTTCATGGCTAACGTTATTATTTATGAGTATATGGTTGGATCCATTATTGAAAGGCGTACATGGTCGAATTTATTATGAATATGAGTACATTGTCGGATTTTATTATTAACATAAGTACATGGTCGGATTCATTATTAATATGAGTACATGGTCGGATTTAATTATTAACATGAGTACATGCTCGGATTCATTATTAACATGAGTACATGGTCGGATTCATTATTAATATGAGTACATGGTCGGATTTAATTATTAACATGAGTACATGCTCGGATTCATTATTTATATGAGTTTCATGGCTAACGTTATTAATAACATGAGTACATTGTCGGATTCTTTATTAATATGAGTTTCATGGCTAACGTTATTATTTATGAGTATATGGTTGGTTCCATTATTGAAAGGCGTACATGGTCGAATTTATTATGAATATGAGTACATTGTCGGATTTTATTATTAACATGAGTACATGGTCGGATTCATTATTGATATGAGTTTCATGGCTAACATTATTATTAACATGAGTACATGGTCGGATTCATTATTGATATGAGTTTCATGGCTAACCTTATTATTAACATGAGTACATGGTCGGATTCATTATTGACAGGAGTACATGGTCGGATTTAATTATTAACATGAGTACATGCTCGGATTCATTATTAATATGAGTTTCATGGCTAACATTATTAATAACATGAGTACATTGTCGGATTCTTTATTAATATGAGTTTCATGACTAACGTTATTATTTATGAGTATATGGTTGGATCCATTATTGAAAGGCGTACATGGTAGAATTTATTATGAATATGAGTACATTGTCGGATTTTATTATTAACATGAGTACATGCTCGGATTCATTATTAATATGAGTTTCATGGCTAACGTGATTGTTTATATGAGTACATGGTTGGATCCATTATTGACAGGCGTACATGGTCGGATTTATTATTAATATGAGTTTCATGGCTAACGTTATTATTAACATGCGTACATGGTCGGATTCATTATTAATATGAGTTTCATGGTTAACGTTATTGTTAACATGAGTACTTGGTCGGATTCATTATTAACATGAGTACATGGTCCAATTCATTCTTGACTTGAGTACATGGTCGGAATCATTATTAATATTAGTACATGGTCGCATTTTATTACTAACATGAGTACATGGTCGGATTCATTATTAATATGAGTTTCATGGCTAACGTTATTATTAACATGCGTACATGGTTGGATTTATTAATAATATGAGTACATGGCTAACGTTATTATTAACATGAGTACATGGTTGGATTTATTATTAATATGAGTTTCATGGCTAACGTTATTTTTAACATGCGTACATGGTCGGATTCATTATTTATATGAGTACATGGCTAACGTTATTATTAACATGAGTACATGGTTGGATTTATTATTAATATGAGTTTCATGGTTAACGTTATTATTAACATGCGTACATGGTCGGATTCATTATTATTATAAGTTTCATACCATACGTTATTATTATTATCAGTACATGGTCGGATTCAATATTAATATGAGTTTCATGGCTAATGTTATCATTAACATGAGTACATGGTCGTATTCTTTTTTAACACGAGTACATGGTCGGATTTATTATTAACATGAGTACATGGTCGGATTCATTATTAATATGAGTACATGGTCGGATTTAATTATTAACATGAGTACATGCTCGGATTCATTATTAATATGAGTTTCATGGCTAACGTTATTAATAACATGAGTACATTGTCGGATTCTTTATTAATATGAGTTTCATGGCTAACGTTATTATTTATGAGTATATGGTTGGATCCATTATTGAAAGGCGTACATGGTCGAATTTATTATGAATATGAGTACATTGTCGGATTTTATTATTAACATAAGTACATGGTCGGATTCATTATTAATATGAGTTTCATGGCTAACGTTATTATTTATGAGTATATGGTTGGATCCATTATTGAAAGGCGTACATGGTCGAATTTATTATGAATATGAGTACATTGTCGGATTTTATTATTAACATAAGTACATGGTCGGATTCATTATTGATATGAGTTTCATGGCTAACGTTATTATTTATGAGTATATGGTTGGATCCATTATTGAAAGGCGTACATGGTCGAATTTATTATGAATATGAGTACATTGTCGGATTTTATTATTAACATAAGTACATGGTCGGATTCATTATTAATATGAGTACATGGTCGGATTTAATTATTAACATGAGTACATGCTCGGATTCATTATTAACATGAGTACATGGTCGGATTCATTATTAATATGAGTACATGGTCGGATTTAATTATTAACATGAGTACATGCTCGGATTCATTATTTATATGAGTTTCATGGCTAACGTTATTAATAACATGAGTACATTGTCGGATTCTTTATTAATATGAGTTTCATGGCTAACGTTATTATTTATGAGTATATGGTTGGTTCCATTATTGAAAGGCGTACATGGTCGAATTTATTATGAATATGAGTACATTGTCGGATTTTATTATTAACATGAGTACATGGTCGGATTCATTATTGATATGAGTTTCATGGCTAACATTATTATTAACATGAGTACATGGTCGGATTCATTATTGATATGAGTTTCATGGCTAACCTTATTATTAACATGAGTACATGGTCGGATTCATTATTGACAGGAGTACATGGTCGGATTTAATTATTAACATGAGTACATGCTCGGATTCATTATTAATATGAGTTTCATGGCTAACATTATTAATAACATGAGTACATTGTCGGATTCTTTATTAATATGAGTTTCATGACTAACGTTATTATTTATGAGTATATGGTTGGATCCATTATTGAAAGGCGTACATGGTAGAATTTATTATGAATATGAGTACATTGTCGGATTTTATTATTAACATGAGTACATGCTCGGATTCATTATTAATATGAGTTTCATGGCTAACGTGATTGTTTATATGAGTACATGGTTGGATCCATTATTGACAGGCGTACATGGTCGGATTTATTATTAATATGAGTTTCATGGCTAACGTTATTATTAACATGCGTACATGGTCGGATTCATTATTAATATGAGTTTCATGGTTAACGTTATTGTTAACATGAGTACTTGGTCGGATTCATTATTAACATGAGTACATGGTCCAATTCATTCTTGACTTGAGTACATGGTCGGAATCATTATTAATATTAGTACATGGTCGCATTTTATTACTAACATGAGTACATGGTCGGATTCATTATTAATATGAGTTTCATGGCTAACGTTATTATTAACATGCGTACATGGTTGGATTTATTAATAATATGAGTACATGGCTAACGTTATTATTAACATGAGTACATGGTTGGATTTATTATTAATATGAGTTTCATGGCTAACGTTATTTTTAACATGCGTACATGGTCGGATTCATTATTAATATGAGTACATGGCTAACGTTATTATTAACATGAGTACATGGTTGGATTTATTATTAATATGAGTTTCATGGCTAACGTTATTATTAACATGCGTACATGGTCGGATTCATTATTAATATGAGTTTCATGGTTAACGTTATTGTTAACATGAGTACATGGTCTGATTCATTATTAACATGAGTACATGGTCCAATTCATTCTTGACTTGAGTACATGGTCGGAATCATTATTAATATTAGTACATGGTCGCATTTTATTACTAACATGAGTACATGGTCGGATTCATTATTAATATGAGTACATGGTTAACGTTATTGTTAACATGAGTACATGGTCGGATTCATTATTAATATGAGTACATGGCTAACGTTATTATTAACATGAGTACATGGTTGGATTCATTATTAACATGAGTACATGGTCGGATTCATTATTAATATGAGTTCATGGTCGGAATCATTATTAATATTAGTACATGGTCGCATTTTATTACTAACATGAGTACATGGTCGGATTCATTATTAATATGAGTACATGGCTCACGTTATTATTAACATGAGTACATGGTTGGATTCATTATTAATATGAGTACATGGCTAACGTTATTATTAACATGAGCACATGGTTGGATTCATTATTAACATGAGTACATGGTCCAATTCATTCTTGACTTGAGTACATGGTCGGAATCATTATTAATATTAGTACATGGTCGCATTTTATTACTAACATGAGTACATGGTCGGATTCATTATTAATATGAGTACATGGCTAACGTTATTGTTAACATGAGTACATGGTTGGATTCATTATCTATATAATTAATACTGAGTTTGGTTTTCTAGACCACGGTTTACCTACTTCCTTTCTGATTTGACTATCCGAGTTCGGCACACGTGTCTGTGGTGTGCTCTTCTAGGACAAGTTTGTTTTATTTTGCGGGATTATGCCCTATTAGGCTGATTATTTAATAAGTTTAATATTTCCCTATTAGGTGCCCCTTATTCTTTCGTCCTGCATGGTCCAACACGCCTGTGACGCTTTTTGAGGAGGCGCCTCGGGGATTTTCACTGGGCTGTTAAGACCGTGGCCAGAGCGCATGTCCTGTCCAAAAGGCATTTTCGTGCAGTACATGGTCACGCGGGTCCACTATTTCCCCATTGATCCCCAACATCCAATGTAACGCCTCTAAAGGATTTTTTCTCTCTTAAAAGGAAGTAAAGGTTTTTAATCCAAAAACCACATGACTCCGCTTTCAATGCGAGGGCTTTTCAGTTTTGTCAACATTGGACACTGAGTCCAGTGATGTGACCACCGTTTGACAAATTTTTATGGGTTACAAGTATGTTGATTTTTATACATTCAAAAATCTTTCCATGATAACCATGGTTTCAAAAGTTCGGCCAAGACATGTGTTTTATGAAGGTTTTTTTTAAAGAAGCCCCACAACTTAATTATCATTCGAGTTGGTCGGGGGTGGGGTCTGGGGGGAAGGGGGTCACATATATTTTTTAAGATCCGTTGTCTGTAGATGAAACATAAAAAATATCACCAGTACATCTTTAAATGGATAACAAATTAGAATCTGTAGTCAGGGCGTACAGACCCCCATCAGAATCTCCTTTAATATTAATCATGTGTTCACGTGTATGCGTTTCATGTGTGAACACTGCCATGCTTCAGTAACCCGAGTTCACCTAGCGCGTGGCAGAACAAATAAATACGAATGGGTAGCTTCCACACAGGAACAAAGGAATGGTCCTTTGTCATAATGGTTTATAAGAAAATATATATTGATTCTTATTACCTCCAAAATGAAATGGACAATTTATATGTCTTTACCCTAACCCTCTACAAATGTTCAGCAAAACTTGTTTCGCCTGTGACGCTTTTTCAGGAGGCGACCTGTAATCCCCACTGAACCCCATTTCCATTATATCACCTGTTAAGGAATTTTACTTTATGGGTTGTTTGAAAAAAGTTTTTTTTCAAAAGAAAGCATGGGGGGGGGGGGAGGGATTGTACACACTTCTAAGGGTCCTCAATCTATTGGGGACTTTGAAACCCCCGCCAGAATCTACTAACAAGTCGTTCGTTCACACGTGCACGTTTCATGTAAAACAATGTCATGGTTCAGAAACACGGGTTCACCAGGCAAGTGGCAGCACAACTACATACGAATGGGCCGCTTCTACAAAGGTATAGCCTCTTATAATTATTCCTTTGTGGAACTGTGATTATGGCACTTAAGAAAATAATATATTATGGTGATTCCGATACCTCCAAAAATGAAATGGATTTATATATAATACGGATGCAGTTTTACTCTAACCCTCTACAAATTTTCAGCAAAATTTGTTTATTACATTTTGCATAATTTGCTGAAAGACAATTCAACGAACCAAGGCATAAGTGGTTTCTTTGCTTAATGCTTTCTGGAAAAGAATAATTTTTTATTCTATGTTGACATTTGGGCGAGGGAGTTCCTGGAAAATTCTAGCAGAAGTAATATTTATATCATACAAGTGAAACACATGACAAAAGTTCCTGCAAAAAGCCTAGGATTGAAATATGCGTCGTTTACTTCCTATCAGCTCATTTAATAAATATGCATCAGATCGAACAGTGGATTTTCCACGGGAGCAGCTAGTTAACATGAGTACATGGTCGGATTCATTATTAACATGAGTACATGGTCGGATTCATTATTAACATGAGTACATGGTCCGATTTATTATTAACATGAGTACATGGTCGGATTCATAATAAATAGGAGTACATGGTCAGATTTTATTATTAACATGAGTACATAGTCGGATTCATTATTATTATGAGTTACATGTCTAACGTTATTATCAACATGAGTACATGGTCGGATTCATTATTGACAGAAGTACTAGGTCGGATTCATTATTATTATAAGTTTCATGCCATACGTTATTATTATTATCAGTACATGGTCGGATTCAATATTAATATGAGTTTCATGGCTAATGTTATCATTAACATGAGTACATGGTCGTATTCTTTTTTAACACGAGTACATGGTCGGATTTATTATTAACATGAGTACATGGTCGGATTCATTATTAATATGAGTACATGGTCGGATTTAATTATTAACATGAGTACATGCTCGGATTCATTATTAATATGAGTTTCATGGCTAACGTTATTAATAACATGAGTACATTGTCGGATTCTTTATTAATATGAGTTTCATGGCTAACGTTATTATTTATGAGTATATGGTTGGATCCATTATTGAAAGGCGTACATGGTCGAATTTATTATGAATATGAGTACATTGTCGGATTTTATTATTAACATAAGTACATGGTCGGATTCATTATTAATATGAGTTTCATGGCTAACGTTATTATTTATGAGTATATGGTTGGATCCATTATTGAAAGGCGTACATGGTCGAATTTATTATGAATATGAGTACATTGTCGGATTTTATTATTAACATAAGTACATGGTCGGATTCATTATTGATATGAGTTTCATGGCTAACGTTATTATTTATGAGTATATGGTTGGATCCATTATTGAAAGGCGTACATGGTCGAATTTATTATGAATATGAGTACATTGTCGGATTTTATTATTAACATAAGTACATGGTCGGATTCATTATTAATATGAGTACATGGTCGGATTTAATTATTAACATGAGTACATGCTCGGATTCATTATTAACATGAGTACATGGTCGGATTCATTATTAATATGAGTACATGGTCGGATTTAATTATTAACATGAGTACATGCTCGGATTCATTATTTATATGAGTTTCATGGCTAACGTTATTAATAACATGAGTACATTGTCGGATTCTTTATTAATATGAGTTTCATGGCTAACGTTATTATTTATGAGTATATGGTTGGTTCCATTATTGAAAGGCGTACATGGTCGAATTTATTATGAATATGAGTACATTGTCGGATTTTATTATTAACATGAGTACATGGTCGGATTCATTATTGATATGAGTTTCATGGCTAACATTATTATTAACATGAGTACATGGTCGGATTCATTATTGATATGAGTTTCATGGCTAACCTTATTATTAACATGAGTACATGGTCGGATTCATTATTGACAGGAGTACATGGTCGGATTTAATTATTAACATGAGTACATGCTCGGATTCATTATTAATATGAGTTTCATGGCTAACATTATTAATAACATGAGTACATTGTCGGATTCTTTATTAATATGAGTTTCATGACTAACGTTATTATTTATGAGTATATGGTTGGATCCATTATTGAAAGGCGTACATGGTAGAATTTATTATGAATATGAGTACATTGTCGGATTTTATTATTAACATGAGTACATGCTCGGATTCATTATTAATATGAGTTTCATGGCTAACGTGATTGTTTATATGAGTACATGGTTGGATCCATTATTGACAGGCGTACATGGTCGGATTTATTATTAATATGAGTTTCATGGCTAACGTTATTATTAACATGCGTACATGGTCGGATTCATTATTAATATGAGTTTCATGGTTAACGTTATTGTTAACATGAGTACTTGGTCGGATTCATTATTAACATGAGTACATGGTCCAATTCATTCTTGACTTGAGTACATGGTCGGAATCATTATTAATATTAGTACATGGTCGCATTTTATTACTAACATGAGTACATGGTCGGATTCATTATTAATATGAGTTTCATGGCTAACGTTATTATTAACATGCGTACATGGTTGGATTTATTAATAATATGAGTACATGGCTAACGTTATTATTAACATGAGTACATGGTTGGATTTATTATTAATATGAGTTTCATGGCTAACGTTATTATTAACATGCGTACATGGTCGGATTCATTATTAATATGAGTACATGGCTAACGTTATTATTAACATGAGTACATGGTTGGATTTATTATTAATATGAGTTTCATGGCTAACGTTATTATTAACATGCGTACATGGTCGGATTCATTATTAATATGAGTACATGGTCGGATTTATTATTAACATGAGTACATGGTCGGATTCATTATTAATATGAGTACATGGTCGGATTTAATTATTAACATGAGTACATGCTCGGATTCATTATTAATATGAGTTTCATGGCTAACGTTATTAATAACATGAGTACATTGTCGGATTCTTTATTAATATGAGTTTCATGGCTAACGTTATTATTTATGAGTATATGGTTGGATCCATTATTGAAAGGCGTACATGGTCGAATTTATTATGAATATGAGTACATTGTCGGATTTTATTATTAACATAAGTACATGGTCGGATTCATTATTAATATGAGTTTCATGGCTAACGTTATTATTTATGAGTATATGGTTGGATCCATTATTGAAAGGCGTACATGGTCGGATTCATTATTAATATGAATACATGGTCGGATTTAATTATTAACATGAGTACATGCTCGGATTCACTATTAATATGAGTTTCATGGCTAACGTTATTATTAACATGCGTACATGGTTGGATTTATTAATAATATGAGTACATGGCTAACGTTATTATTAACATGAGTACATGGTTGGATTTATTATTAATATGAGTTTCATGGCTAACGTTATTATTAACATGCGTACATGGTCGGATTCATTATTATTATAAGTTTCATGCCATACGTTATTATTATTATCAGTACATGGTCGGATTCAATATTAACATGAGTACATGGTCCAATTCATTCTTGACTTGAGTACATGGTCGGAATCATTATTAATATTAGTACATGGTCGCATTTTATTACTAACATGAGTACATGGTCGGATTCATTATTAATATGAGTTTCATGGCTAACGTTATTATTAACATGCGTACATGGTTGGATTTATTAATAATATGAGTACATGGCTAACGTTATTATTAACATGAGTACATGGTTGGATTTATTATTAATATGAGTTTCATGGCTAACGTTATTATTAACATGCGTACATGGTCGGATTCATTATTATTATAAGTTTCATGCCATACGTTATTATTATTATCAGTACATGGTCGGATTCAATATTAATATGAGTTTAATGGCTAACGTTATCATTAACATGAGTACATGGTCGTATTCTTTTTTAACACGAGTACATGGTCGGATTTATTATTAACATGAGTACATGGTCGGATTCATTATTAATATGAGTACATGGTCGGATTTAATTATTAACATGAGTACATGCTCGGATTCATTATTAATATGAGTTTCATGGCTAACGTTATTAATAACATGAGTACATTGTCGGATTCTTTATTAATATGAGTTTCATGGCTAACGTTATTATTTATGAGTATATGGTTGGATCCATTATTGAAAGGCGTACATGGTCGAATTTATTATGAATATGAGTACATTGTCGGATTTTATTATTAACATAAGTACATGGTCGGATTCATTATTAATATGAGTTTCATGGCTAACGTTATTATTTATGAGTATATGGTTGGATCCATTATTGAAAGGCGTACATGGTCGAATTTATTATGAATATGAGTACATTGTCGGATTTTATTATTAACATAAGTACATGGTCGGATTCATTATTGATATGAGTTTCATAGCTAACGTTATTATTTATGAGTATATGGTTGGATCCATTATTGAAAGGCGTACATGGTCGAATTTATTATGAATATGAGTACATTGTCGGATTTTATTATTAACATAAGCACATGGTCGGATTCATTATTAATATGAGTACATGGTCGGATTTAATTATTAACATGAGTACATGCTCGGATTCATTATTAACATGAGTAAATGGTCGGATTCATTATTAATATGAATACATGGTCGGATTTAATTATTAACATGAGTACATGCTCGGATTCACTATTAATATGAGTTTCATGGCTAACGTTATTAATAACATGAGTACATTGTCGGATTCTTTATTAATATGAGTTTCATGGCTAACGTTATTATTTATGAGTATATGGTTGGATCCATTATTGAAAGGCGTACATGGTCGAATTTATTATGAATATGAGTACATTGTCGGATTTTATTATTAACATGAGTACATGGTCGGATTCATTATTGATATGAGTTTCATGGCTAACGTTATTATTAACATGAGTACATGGTCGGATTCATTATTGATATGAGTTTCATGGCTAACGTTATTATTAACATGAGTACATGGTCGGATTCATTATTGACAGGAATACATGGTTGGATTTAATTATTAACATGAGTACATGCTCGGATTCATTATTAATATGAGTTTCATGGCTAACATTATTAATAACATGAGTACATTGTCGGATTCTTTATTAATATGAGTTTCATGGCTTACGTTATTATTTATGAGTATATGGTTGGATCCATTATTGAAAGGCGTACATGGTCGAATTTATTATGAATATGAGTACATTGTCGGATTTTATTATTAACATAAGTACATGGTCGGATTCATTATTAATATGAGTTTCATGGCTAACGTTATTATTTATGAGTTTATGGTTGGATCCATTATTGAAAGGCGTACATGGTCGAATTTATTATGAATATGAGTACATTGTCGGATTTTATTATTAACATAAGTACATGGTCGGATTCATTATTGATATGAGTTTCATGGCTAACGTTATTATTTATGAGTATATGGTTGGATCCATTATTGAAAGGCGTACATGGTCGAATTTATTATGAATATGAGTACATTGTCGGATTTTATTATTAACATAAGTACATGGTCGGATTCATAATTAATATGAGTACATGGTCGGATTTAATTATTAACATGAGTACATGCTCGGATTCATTATTAACATGAGTACATGGTCGGATTCATTATTAATATGAGTACATGGTCGGATTTATTTATTAACATGAGTACATGCTCGGATTCATTATTAATATGAGTTTCATGGCTAACGTTATTAATAACATGAGTACATTGTCGGATTCTTTATTAATATGAGTTTCATGGCTAACGTTATTATTTATGAGTATATGGTTGGATCCATTATTGAAAGGCGTACATGGTCGAATTTATTATGAATATGAGTACATTGTCGGATTTTATTATTAACATGAGTACATGGTCGGATTCATTATTGATATGAGTTTCATGGCTAACGTTATTATTAACATGAGTACATGGTCGGATTCATTATTGATATGAGTTTCATGGCTAACGTTATTATTAACATGAGTACATGGTCGGATTCATTATTGACAGGAATACATGGTCGGATTTAATTATTAACATGAGTACATGCTCGGATTCATTATTAATATGAGTTTCATGGCTAACATTATTAATAACATGAGTACATTGTCGGATTCTTT
The DNA here is from genome assembly GCA_026874595.1 of Sipunculus nudus. Classification (NCBI taxonomy): domain Eukaryota; kingdom Metazoa; phylum Annelida; class Sipuncula; order Golfingiida; family Sipunculidae; genus Sipunculus; species Sipunculus nudus. Next base: position 97,452,689 of record CM049308.1, read on the forward strand.
ATTAATATGAGTTTCATGACTAACGTTATTATTTATGAGTATATGGTTGGATCCATTATTGAAAGGCGTACATGGTCGAATTTATTATGAATATGAGTACATTGTCGGATTTTATTATTAACATGAGTACATGCTCGGATTCATTATTAATATGAGTTTCATGGCTAACGTGATTGTTTATATGAGTACATGGTTGGATCCATTATTGACAGCGTACATGGTCGGATTTATTATTAATATGAGTACATGGTCGGATTCATTATTAACATGAGTACATGGTCGGATTCATTATTAACATGAGTACATGGTCCGATTTATTATTAACATGAGTACATGGTCGGATTCATTATTAACATGAGTACATGGTCGGATTCATAATAAATAGGAGTACATGGTCAGATTTTATTATTAACATGAGTACATATTCGGATTCATTATTATTATGAGTTACATGTCTAACGTTATTATCAACATGAGTACATGGTCGGATTCATTATTGACAGAAGTACTAGGTCGGATTCATTGCTATTATAAGTTTCATGCCATACGTTATTATTATTATCAGTACATGGTCGGATTCAATATTAATATGAGTTTCATGTCTAACGTTATCATTAACATGAGTACATGGTCGTATTCTTTTTTAACACGAGTACATGGTCGGATTTATTATTAACATGAGTACATGGTCCGATTTATTATTAACATGAGTACATGGTCGGATTTAATTATTAACATGAGTACATGGTCGGATTCAATATTAATATGAGTTTCATGTCTAACGTTATCATTAATATGAGTACATGGTCGTATTCTTTTTTAACACGAGTACATGGTCGGATTTATTATTAACATGAGTACATGGTCCGATTTATTATTAACATGAGTACATGGTCGGATTTAATTATTAACATGAGTACATGCTCGGATTCATTATTAATATGAGTTTCATGGCTAACGTTATTAATAACATGAGTACATTGTCGGATTCTTTATTAATATGAGTTTCATGGCTAACGTTATTATTTATGAGTATATGGTTGGATCCATTATTGAAAGGCGTACATGGTCGAATTTATTATGAATATGAGTACATTGTCGGATTTTATTATTAACATAAGTACATGGTCGGATTCATTATTAATATGAGTTTCATGGCTAACGTTATTATTAACATGAGTACATGGTCGGATTCATTATTGATATGAGTTTCATGGCTAACCTTATTATTAACATGAATACATGGTCGGATTCATTATTGACAGGAGTACATGGTCGGATTTAATTATTAACATGAGTACATGCTCGGATTCATTATTAATATGAGTTTCATGGCTAACGTTATTGTTAACATCAGTACATGGTTGGATTCATTATTAACATGAGTACATGGTCGGATTCATTATTAGGTAATCGTGCAAAATAACGGACCCATATTTCTCTCTCTCACAAATAAGTGTGACCACATTTCACTAAAATTTTTTTTGCATGATAAAGTTGACGATCCGGCGTATCTTATGATATCATATTTTTGTATGTTATTTATATATTAATTTTTTTTTTTATTGGTAAAAAATGTGGTCTCTTGGTTTGAAAAAAAATCAGGATTAAATTTAGAAAAAAATAAGGGATATGATGATGTAAGAATATATTTAAATGTGGTCACAACACCTTTTTTTACTATTTCTAACTACTAAATGTGGTCACACAATTTATAAAAAAGAGATCACACTTTAATAATTTTATTAATTATAACTAATAAATGTTGTCACACGTAAAAATTATTTTATTAAAAAAAAGGATATTTTTATGTTAGTATAACAAAAAAATGTTGTAACATATTGCGGACGAACGTGTTTCTCCCGTGTCTCTCTTGATTTTAAGTGCATGACTTGTCACGTGACACTCGACATTTGTTTACGTTCTGGCGGCAGGGCGTCGTCACCTTGAACGTACATCAAGTGAAATGTGGATAAAAAGAGGTAAAAAAGTATAAACATATATGGGTAATATTATATATTGACTGTAAATTTTATAAGATATCATCTAAATGTTTAACATGGTATATATGTATATTACTGTGGATTCATGACGTCGGCTGAGAACGTCTTTGACACGACGTCATTATGGGTATTTTCAGCAAACTACCCTTTTTCGACAGTTTGTAGCAAAATATATATATATCAAACATACAAAAATATTGTATCATTAGATGCGCCGGATCTTCAACTTTTACATGAAACATTTTTTTCATTGAAATGTGGTCACACTTTTTTGTGAGACCATGTAAGATGGGTCCGTTGTATTGCACGATTACCCTTTTATTAAATCTTGGGAAATATGGATATTTAGAGGTAAAATTGTCTCTCTATCTATGCATAAAAAGATATATTGACTGTAATTTTTGTTAGAATTCATCCTTTTGTTTAACATGGTATGCACGTACAGTACTGTGGATTCATGACGTCGGCTGAGAACGTCTTTGACACGACGTCATTATGGGTATTTTCAGCAAACTACCCTTTTTTGACAGTTTGTAGCAAAATATATTTATATCAAACATACAAAAATATTGTATCATTAGATGCGCCGGATCTTCAACTTTTACATGAAACAGTTTTTATTATTGAAATGTGGTCACACTTTTTTGTGAGACCATGTAAGATGGGTCCGTTGTATTGCACGATTACCCATTATTAACATGAGTACATGGTCGGATTCATTATTGACAGGAGTACATGGTCGGATTCATAATTAACAGGAGTACATGGTCGGATTCATTATTAACATGAGTACATGGTCGGATTCATTATTGACAGGAGTACATGGTCGGATTCATTATTGACAGGAGTACATGGTCAGATTTTATTATTAATATGAGTACATGGTTGGATTTATTATTAATATGAGTTTCATGGCTAACGTTATTATTAACATGACTACATGGTCGGATTCATTATTAACATGAGTACATGGTCGGATTCATTATTAACATGAGTACATGGTCGGATTCATTATTGACAGGAGTATATGGTCGGATTCATTATAAACATAAGTACATGGTCGGATTCATTATTAATATGATAACATGGTCGGATTCATTATTGACAGGAGTACATGGTCGGATTCATTATTGACAGGAGTACATGGTCGGATTCATTATTAATATGAGTTTCATGGCTTATTATTATTAACATGAGTACATGGTCGGATTCATTATTGATATGAGTTTCATGGCTAACGTTATTATTAACATGAGAACATAGTCGGATTCATTATTGGCAGGAGTACATGGTCGGATTCATTATTCATATGAGTTTCATGGCTTATCATTATTAACATGAGTACATGGTCGGATTCATTATTGATATGAGTTTCATGGCTAACGTTATTATTAACATGAGAACATAGTCGGATTCATTATTGACAGGAGTACACGGTCGGATTCATTATTAATATTAGTTTCATGGCTTATCATTATTAACATGAGTACATGGTCGGATTCATTATTGATATGAGTTTCATGGCTAACGTTATTATAAACATGAGAACATAGTCGGATTCATTATTGACAGGAGTACATGGTCGGATTCATTATTAACAGGAGTACACGGTCGGATTCATTATTAATATTAGTTTCATGGCTAACCTTATTATCAACATGAGTACATGGTCGGATTCATTATTAACATGAGTACATGGTCGGATTCATTATTAACATGAGTACATGGTCAGATTTTATTATTAACATGAGTACATGGTCGGAGTCATTATTAATATGAGTTTCATGGCTAACGTTATTATTAACATGAGTACATGGTCGGATTCATTATTCATATGATAACATGGTCGGGTTTTATTATTAACATGAGTACATGGTCGGATTCATTATTAATATGAGTTTTATGGCTTATTATTATTAACATGAGAACATAGTCGGATTCATTATTGACAGGAGTACATGGTCGGATTCATATTAACAGGAGTACACGGTCGGATTCATTATTAATATTAGTTTCATGGCTAACCTTATTATCAACATGAGTACATGGTCGGATTCATTATTAACATGAGAACATGGTCGGATTCATTATTAATATTAGTTTCATGGCTAATGCTATTATTACCATGTGCAAATAACAACGTAACAGAATTATGATAACGAACAACGTAACATATAATAATCAGACTTATCATTAGGAACAACGTAACATAATAATCAGACTTATGATTACGAACAAAGTTACATATAATAATCATGCTTATGATAACGAACAACGTAACAAATAAAAATCAGGCATGTGATAACGAACAATGTAACATATAAAAATCAGATTTATGATAACGAGCAACGTAGCATATACTAATCAGGCTTATGATAACGAACAACGTAACATACAAAAATCAGGCTTGTGATAACAAACAACGTAACATATCAGGCTTATGATAACGAACAACGTAACATATAAAAATCAGATTTATGATAACGAACAACGTAACATATACTAATCAGGCTTATGATAACGAACAACGTAAAATACAAAAATCAGGCTTGTGATAACAAACAACGTAACATATCAGGCTTATGATAACGAACAACGTAACATATAAAAATCAGATTTATGATAACGAACAACGTAACATATACTAATCAGGCTTATGACAACGAACAACGTAACATACAAAAATCAGGCTTATCTCAATTAACAACGTAGCATATAATAATCAGGCTTCTGATAACAAACAACGTAACATATCAGGCTTTTGATAACGAACAACGTAACATATACTAATCAGGTTTATGATAACGAACAACGTAACATATACTAATCAGGCTTATGATAACGAACAACGTAACATACAAAAATCAGACTTGTGATAACAAACAACGTAACATATCAGGCTTATGATAACGAACAACGAAACATATAAAAATCAGATTTATGATAACGAACAACGTAACATATACTAATCAGGCTTATGACAACGAACAACGTAACATACAAAAATCAGGCTTATCTCAATTAACAACGTAGCATATAATAATCAGGCTTCTGATAACAAACAACGTAACATATCAGGCTTATGATAACGAACAACGTAACATATAAAAATCAGATTTATGATAACGAACAACGTAACATATACTAATCAGGCTTATGATAACGAACAACGTAACATACAAAAATCAGGCTTATCACAATAAACAACGTAGAATATAATAATCAGGTTTATGATAACGAACAACGTAACATATACTAATCAGGTTTATGATAACGAACATAGTAACATATAAACATCAGGCTTATCACAATAAACAACGTAGCATATAATAATCAGGCTAATGATAACGAACAACGTAACATATACTAATCAGGTTTATGATAACGAACAAAGTAACATACAAAAATCAGGCTTATGATAACGAACAAAGTAACATACAAAAATCAGGCTTATCACAATAAACAACGTAACATATAATAATCAGACTTATGATAACGAACAACGTAACATATAAAAATCAGGCTTATCACAATAAACAACGTAGCATATAATAATCAAGTTTATGATAACGAACATAGTAACATATAAAAATCAGGCTTATCACAATAAACAACGTAACATATAATAATCAGGCTTATGATAACGAACAACGTAACATATACTAATCAGGTTTATGATAACGAACACAGTAACATATAAAAATCAGGCTTATCTCAATAAACAACGTAATATTTAATAATCAGGCTTATGATATCGAACAACGTAACATATAAAATTCAGGCTTACCACAATAAACAACGTAGCATATAATAATCAGGCTTGTGATAACAAACAACGTAACATATCAGGCTTATGATAACGAACAACGTAACATATACTAATCAGGTTTATGATATCGAACATAGTAACAAATAAAAATCAGGCTTATCACAATAAACAACGTAACATATAATAATCAGGCTTATGATAACGAACAACGTAACATACAAAAATCAGACTTATGATAAAGAACAACGTAACATTTAAAAATCAGACTTATGATAACGAACAACGTAACATATCAGGCTTATGATAACGAACAACGTAACATATACTAATCAGGCTTATGATAACGAACAACGTAACATATAATAATTATGCTTATGATAACGAACAACGTAACATATCAGGCTTATGATGACGAACAACGTAACATATACTAATCAGGCTTATGATAACGAACAACGTAACATATCAGGCTTATGATAACGAACAACGTAACATATACTAATCAGGCTTATGATAACGAACAACGTAACATATCAGGCTTATGATAACGAACAACGTAACAAATAAAAATCAGGCATATGATAACGAACAATGTAATATATAAAAATCAGACTTATGATAACGAACAAAGTAACATACAATTCTGTCTCACCTCTCGTCTTGCGAGAGATCACGTGAGAGCGCAAGTCCACTGTTCCCATGAGACAATGCATTTCCGGTTCCCATGATGGTAAGTTTTAGGGAGATCATTCGGTGATATTTATCCGAGCAGTATACACGTTTTCTCTGACAATCGACCTTCTTATTGATTATTATCGCTTATTTGGACGGCCAGGGTTTTTACAGTAAGCATATTTTATTCCATTCATTGGAAATTTGGCCAGAAAACGGCTTTGTTTCTTAGCTGATCCTACATCAGCGCCATTTTGGTTCACGGGTCATTGAGATTGACTGGTACCCAACTTCAATATGGAACCAAAACAAGACGCCAGCTCTCAGAGCGGCGTACATGACCAAGATGCTAGCTCTAGGAGCGGCGTAATTGCACAGAATGAAACAGAATAAGCCCCAACAATGGCGCATAGATCGGAAAACGATTCGAGACGCCATGTTGGAAATGCCAGATTTGATCCGGGTACGGAAGCCATCATCGCAGCCTTCCAATCTTTTAAAGACTCCACAGAGGCTTAACACTCGGCGTTGTTAGAAACAATTAAAGGAATGCAAGTAGAAATTTCGTTGCTAAAACGCCAAACGTCCCACCATAATTCTGGAACAGTCGCTGAGGCCGATAAAGGGTCACAAGAGGGCACTTCCGGGGCACAAGAAACCACTTCCGGGACAAACGAGGACCAAAACAACATGGGACTTTCAAATAGAAACGGTGACCGTCAAGCGGATATCGATGATCTTCTGCAACTGAACGACGATGACAGTGATGAAGATAATGATGAAATGGACTTTCTTGACCAGATCGAATCGCAACTTCAAAAACAAGAATCGGTAGGGCCTGATGTCACTCCTAAACTAGCGGACTTGTTGAACAAAATATGTCGCCCGACTACAACGGACACCACCGCGAAAGAGAAGCTAGAAAACACGCTTATCCCAGGGAATGTAAGTAACCTCACAGTGCCAAGAGTTAATAAAGAGATTTGGACAAAGCTTAGGAATGATACAAAACTATGTGACAACAGGATGCAAAGAGCACAAACAGGAATAGTGAAAGGTATGTGCCCTTTGATATCGGTGACAGATACTTTGCTGAAAGCTAGACAAGAGCATAGACCACTTAATGAGAAAGACTGTGCCTTAATGATAACACAACTTTTTGACGGGATGACAATGTTTGCTCACGCAAATCAGGAGTTGAGTCTTAGACGAAGGGAACTTATCAGGGGAGACTTGCATGGACAGTACAAGGATTTATGTAAGCCAGACGTGCCTGTGACAGGACTGCTATTTGAAGACAATCTCTCACAAACCATGCAACAAATTCAAGACACTCATAATGTCAGCAGACGACTTGTGGGACACACACAGTTCAGGACAAACTCTGACAGGGACCCCAGTAAGAAAGGGAAGACACCAGTGAACAGGCCTTTTTTAGGGTTCAAGGCTCGCCAGAACCAGCCACAGAGAGGCGGCAAGGCGAGCCATCGTCACAAACCATACTGGAAGTGAACTCAAATTTGACAACAACTAAGGCAAGTGCACCATCAAATTTCCCAAATGAGACTAGGCAAGATGTACCTCAAACACAGTTTAACAATGACAAAGCATTCTTGAACCCCAATCCTTCATATGTCAAATGTGATAAAGTTGGTGGCAGGTTAAAGTTTTTTACAGAGAACTGGGAAAATTTAACATCTGATAAATTCATTTTAAAGATAGTGCAAGGCATGGAGTTGGAGTTTGTAAATCATACCATGCCAGAACAGCACTTCATTCCAAGACCCATTAAGTTCAATGATTTAGAGACAGAGATCATCAATAAGGAAATTGCCTTACTGTTAGAAAAAGGGGTAATCAAAAATGCTGTACCTGCTCCAGACACTGTTTTTCGAATATTTTCATTAGAGAGAAGAGAGATGGGTCACATAGGGTCATACTTAACCTGAAATCTCTTAATGAATCAATTGAGTACCATCATTTTAAGATGGAATCCTTCCAAAATGAGGTAGACTTAGTTTCCCCAGGATGTTTTATGGCCTCAGTTGATCTCAAGGACGCTTATTATAGCGTACCTATTCATCAGGACCACCAAAGGTTTCTCACTTTTTTTGTGGCAAGATCAAGCCTACCAGTTTACTTGCTTGCCCAATGGACTTGCATCCGGGCCTAGGATGTTCACAAAATTGATGAAACCTGTTTACTCCTTTCTCAGAAAACAGGGCCATATTAATGTAGCTTACATTGATGATTCATTGCTGATTGGGGAAAGTTTTTCAGATTGCAAACGAAATGTGAATGAAACCACTAAACTTTTTAAGGATTTAGGTTTCATAATTCATACAGACAAATCAGTATTAGAACCATGCACAGAAATTAAATTTCTTGGGTTCATACTCAACTCAAACACTATGACAATTTCGCTGACCAAAGATAAGGCAGATAATTTGGCCAAACAGTGTAAAATACTGATAGACAAGCCAGAAACTACTATTAGACATGTGGCAGAAATACTTGGGTATTTAGTGTCATGTTGTGCTGCAGCTAGCACCGGATCACTCAGGTGCAAGTGCTTAGAACTGGAGAAAACAAACGCCCTAAAATCTAATAAAGGGAATTTTGATGCCATCATGACAGTGTCTGAGGCAGCCAAACAGGACTTACATTGGTGGGTTGAACATGCACATTCAATTCATAAACCAATGAGACCTACCGAACCAGACTTACTCCTTAGAACAGACGCCAGCAATTCCGGCTGGGGAGGAGTCTTAGGGGATCATGATACTCATGGAACCTGGAATAGCTGGGAGAGGGATCAGCACATAAATTACCTTGAACTTCTGGCGGTGTTCCTAGCCTTACAGTCTTTATGTAAACCTTTAAAAGGGGTACACATAAGAGTCCAGATAGATACCACTACCGCTGTTGCTTATATTAACAAACAAGGAGGGAATAAACCAAACCTTTTCAAGCTGACCAGAAAGATCTGGGATTGGTGCCTTGCAAGAAATATCTGGATTTCAGCAACACATATCCCTGGGGTGGCTAACCTTGAGGCTGACGCATTGTCACGTCAACACAATTCAGATGCGGAATGGCAATTAGACACAGATATTTTTACAAAACTTTTAGACATCTGGGGTAGGTTAGACATAGATTTGTTTGCATCAAGAATAAATTATCAAATCAAACCTTACATCTCATGGAAGCCAGACCCAGAAGCTTTAGCAGTAGATGCTTTTTCTGTAAAATGGTCCTCATATATGTTTTATGCCTTCCCACCATTTAGCATCCTGACCCAAGTGCTCAATAAAATCAAGCAGGAGCATGCAACCGGACTGGTCATATTACCATGGTGGACAACTCAGCCCTGGTTCCCCAGAGCAATGCGCATGCTGATAGACAACCCGAGAATCCTCCCTCCCAGTCGAATAGCACTAAGGCTCCCACAGGACAAAGGGAGAACATACAGACTGACAAAGATGAGACTGTTAGCATGCCACTTATCAGGAAATCCCTTGAGAAACACAAATTTTCTGAAAGAACAACAGAAATTATACTCCAGTCCTGGCGAAAAACCACAAACAAGCAGTAACAAACATACTTACAGAGATGGGAACGGTACTGTCGTGAAAGGGACTTGGATCCAATTTGTCCACCTATTGGGAAGGCAGTAGATTTTTTTACTTTACTTTATGATCAGAAATTGGGCTACAGTGCAATTAACACAGCGAGGTCTGCACTATCAGCTGTACTGCAACTGCCTGAGGGAGTGTCTTTTGGAAGTCACCCCATGGTTACCAGATTTATAAAGGGGGTATTTCAATTACGGCCTGCTCTTCCGAAAACTTGTGTCACATGGGATACAGAAGTTGTGTTAAATCACATGAGAAAAATGGGTAGGGTAAAATCACTCACACTTAAACAACTTTCATATAAATTGCTGACACTCCTAGCATTACTGACGGGACATAGAGGCCAGTTCTTACACCTTATTTTTCTGGACAATCTAACTGTCTCCTCATCACATGTCAAAATTCGCATGGGGGACCTGGTAAAACAGTCTTCACCTAGAAATCACCAGTCTGAAATTACATTAAAAGCATACGCGCCAGACAGAAGACTGTGCATAGTGACAGTGATAAAAGAATACATAGAAAGGACTAAAACTCTGAGAGGAAATGAGAAAAAACTGTTCATTAAACTTAATGGACAACATAGTGGTGTTTCTAGAGACACTATTTCTAGATGGCTCAAAGATGCATTCAGTGAAGCTGGCATAGACATGACCATCTTTACACCACACAGCACAAGAGCTGCGGCTACTACATCAGCAGCAAACAAAAATCACGTGCCTCTTGATACTATACTTAAAACAGCTGGCTGGTCGTCTCAATCAACGTTTACAAAATATTATAATAAACCTGTGACTGCTACTAGTAACCTAAATTGATACACATGCACTCTAAAACTCTCACGTGATCTCTCGCAAGACGAGAGGTGAGATAGAATTCCAAAATTAAACGAAACTTACCAGTTGAAGTTTGATGAGAATTCTGTCGATCCTTGAGTCTGCAGAGATCACGTGCCCTCCCTGCATGATCACAGCAGGACAGTTCTCCCAACCCGAAATTAGCATGTGTATCTCTGAAGATTGCCTCATGGGAACAGTGGACTTGCGCTCTCACGTGATCTCTGCAGACTCAAGGATCGACAGAATTCTCATCAAACTTCAACTGGTAAGTTTCGTTTAATTTTGGAATTATCAGACTTATGATAAAAAATAACGTACCAGTCATCAAACAGATCATAAACACATCACTGTCTCCTGGTGAATTTCCTTCTGAATACAAGACTGCTCTAGTTACTCCGCTTCTAAAAAAGGCTTCATTAGATCCTAACATCCTGAAGAATTTCAGACTAGTATCTAATTTAGCAGATGTGTCCAAGCTCTTAGAGAAGGTTGTTGCAGCCAGGCTTAACAAGCATCTCGAAGATAATAACCTTACAGAACCCTACCAGTCAGCCTACCGTAGGGGCCATAGTACATAGACTGCTACACTTTGCGTTCATAACGACATCCAGTGTGCGTTAGGTGAGAAGAAGTGTATGCTGATAGTAATGCTTGACTTATCAGCAGCTTTTGACACTGTCAGTCACCAGCGCCTGTTGCAGACTCTGGAGACACTTGGTGTTTCTGGTAGTGCCTTGAGGTGGTTACACTCATACCTCACTAATCGAAATCAGGTCATAACCATTGATCGCTGTAGATCTACGTCTCAGCTGCTTGATTGTGGTGTACCACACGGGTCAGTTCTCAGGCCCATCTTATTCACTCTTTACACATCACCATTAGGAACATTACTCAGCCATCGTGGCCATTATCATATGTACGCTGATGATTCAATGCTTTATCTCACTTTTCGACCTTCAGAAATCTGTGCAAATATCTCATATATGGAATATACAACGGAGCTCGTTCGGAAGTGGATGGCAAACAACCAACTCAAAATGAATGATGAAAAAACAGAAGTGATTCTGATAAAACCTCGCAACACTGAAATTGTGTGCCCAAATCTGTCCGTCGGTGGGCAAGTAGTCCAGCCTTCTCAGTATGTTAGAAGCCTTGTTGTGTAATTTGATTCATACTCCAGTATGGAGCGTCATGTTAATACAGTTTGCAAGAGTGCTTACCTACACCTATACAACATTAACAAAATCAAAACTTACTTAGATATGCCATCACTAGAGCGTTTAATCCATGCATTTGTGACCAGTAAGCTTGATTATGGTAATGCTCTTCTCTTAGGATATCCAGTTTCCCTCATACAGAGGCTCCAGAGAGTCCAAAACTGTGCAGCTCGAATCATGTGTGGTAGTAAAGGATATGAGCATATGACACCTGTCTTGCAAGCCCTATATTGGCTCCCTCTGTGTCATCGGATAAAATTTAAAGTTGCTATGTTGGTGTTCAAGGCAAAACATGGTATTGCTCCAAAATACCTCCAGGATTTAATCCAGCCTTACATACCTGCGAGACGTCTGAGATCATTAAACCAAGAATTACTGTGTGTTCCATATACAAGGTCCACCTTGGTGGCTAATAGAGCTTTTTGTGTTGCAGGACCCACTTTGTGGAACTCTCTCCCACGGGACCTACGTCAAACTACTAATTTTGACACATTTAAAAAGAAGCTTAAAACCTATTTGTTTTTGCAATATTTTGGTAGCTAATTATACTTTCACTATAATCATTCAGCACATTTACTACGATATTTCGCTCTTGTGTTTTAACAGCTGCTTTTAATGATACGATATACAAATGACTTTAATGCAATTTTTAATCCTTTAAGTTTGTGAATTGTAAAGCGTTTTAGAGCACTTCGGTGGATTTTACGCTATATAAAATAAAGTATTATTATTGTATTATTATTACTAAAATATCAGGCTTATGATAACGAACAACGTAACATATCAGGCTTATGATAACGAACAACGTAACAAATAAAAATCAGGCTTATGATAACGAACAATGTAACATAAAAATCAGACATGATAAAGATCAAAGTAACATACAATTATCAGACTTATGATAAAGAACAATGTAAAATATCAGGCTTATGATAACGAACAACGTAACATATAATAATCAGATTTATGATAACGAACAACGTAACATATACTAATCAGGCATATGATAACGAACAACGTAACATATAAAAATCAGGCTTATGATAACGAACAACGTAACATATAAAAATCAGACTTATGATAACGAACATCGTAACATATAGTGATCAGACTTATGATAACGAACAACGTAACATATAATTATCAGGCTAATGATAACGAACAACGTAACATATCAGGCTTTTGATAACGAAATATAGTATGAAATTATCGAATGCTTGCTCATTACAGGAGATGAAAAAGCCTTCCTCCCTGATAATCAATTACAGTTGCCATAGCCATAAAAAATTCCCTGACTTTTCCCTGATTTACATAACCATCATAAAATCCCATGACTTTTCATGAAATTCCATGACTATTCACTGTCCTTGAAAACATAATATTTTTCCTGACTTTCCCTAACCGCTGGCAACCCTGTACGCAGCTAGAGCCCCAGCAGTTTCAACAAGTCAGGGTGGACGCTATGTGATTCTTTTTGCACGTGCATCTGAAGGTGCTGCAGTTAGTCTGACAGTTGCATCTAATAACCTGTTCGAGCATTTCAGAAGCAGGCGTCTCGTCACTTGACATAGACCAGGCCAATGGTGGCTGTTTTAGTATACTTTCTGACAACACCTATCATGTGCGAGAAAATTCCGTTTTAACCAAGCATATCGTTCAATCCCTCTGCATGTTTCTTGAATATCTAATTACTACAGTATCAGAGCAACAGGATAGGTGAGCGCTGCACATTACCAGGTTAGGGTTTCCTGCCTAATATAAATGCCTACCGAGTCGTGCTACCACCCCCACCCCTACCGCACCCCATGCTTCAGACCATCAACCCCACATATGGGCCTTGGGAGTCCTTAAATTAGCAAATAAAGACCAGCATCGGATTCTGCGACCCAAAGAAACCCTGAAAATGTTGTATTACATATAGTAATGCCCTTTTGATTAATAAAATTTGAAGATGAGACAGCTTTTGTTGCAATTTGTGTGAGGTCATGTTACAAAATGACTGTACTATTTGAAAGGTGGTCAAGTGGAAGCATTTACTGAGTGTGACAAGCCTGAGGTGACCTCCCCTGTTTAACAACGGGCGATTCCAAGCTTGACCTCCCCCGGGATGTAATAGGCCACTCAAAGCTTGGCCTCCCCCGGGTTGTAATAGGCTGCCCCAAGCTTGACTTGCGCCTGGGTGTAATAGGCGATTCCAAGCTCGACCTCCCCCTGGATGTAATAGGCCACTCTCAGCTTGACCTCCCCCGTAAGTAATAGGCTACTCCAAGCTTGCCCCCCCCCCCCCCCGGGGATGTAATAGGATGCTCCAAGCTTGACCTCCCCCGAGATATACTAGTAGCTCAGTAAAATTAGCTTCAATAGCTCTGGTGATGAGGGCACTCTTTTGTTCTACTTTGTCGTCAGTGTAGAATGATAATGTTCATTCATGTATTCATAGATCCTATAGGACCCGGACGAGTTTAGACGGGCTGCAGAGGGTAGGCGCCTCCTCTTTTTTATGAAAAAATCGGGGAATTAGAAAAAAATACACTTTAAACCAAGAAGCAACGGCGGATTTTAGATCTCACACCGCTTTCCTCCCTGTACTTCATCATGCGAGAGCTATTTCGTACCGAAAATATTAAAAAAAACTATATGCAAGCACAAGGATTATTGATTTTATTATTAGGGCACTGAACTGCCGAAAACATAAGTCACAAGGACACTTCAGCAAGTGTTAAAAATCCCCAGGCACCTGAGTACGTGTATGTCTGAAAATGTGTTAAAAATCCCCAAGCACCTGAGTACGTGTATGTCTGAAAATGTGTTAAAAATCCCCAAGCACCTGAGTTCGTGTATGTCTGAAAATGTGTTAAAAATTCCGCAGGACATGAGTACGTGTATGTCTGAAAATGTGTTAAAAATTCCGCAGGACATGAGTACGTGTATGTCTGAAAATGTGTTAAAAATTCCGCAGGACATGAGTACGTGTATGTCTGAAAATGTGTTAAAAATTCCGCAGGACATGAGTACGTGTATGTCTGAAAATGTGTTAAAAATTCCGTAGCACATGAGTACGTGTATGTCTGAAAATGTGTTAAAAATTCCGCAGGACATGAGTACGTGTATGTCTGAAAATGTGTTAAAAATTCCGTAGCACCTGAGTACGTGTATGTCTGAAAATGTGTTAAAAATTCCGCAGGACATGAGTACGTGTATGTCTGAAAATGTGTTAAAAATTCCGCAGGACATGAGTACGTGTATGTCTGAAAATGTGTTAAAAATTCCGCAGGACATGAGTACGTGTATGTCTGAAAATGTGTTAAAAATTCCGCAGGACATGAGTACGTGTATGTCTGAAAATGTGTTAAAAATTCCGCAGGACATGAGTACGTGTATGTCTGAAAATGTGTTAAAAATTCCGCAGGACATGAGTACGTGTATGTCTGAAAATGTGTTAAAAATTCCGCAGGACATGAGTACGTGTATGTCTGAAAATGTGTTAAAAATTCCGTAGCACATGAGTACGTGTATGTCTGAAAATGTGTTAAAAATTCCGCAGGACATGAGTACGTGTATGTCTGAAAATGTGTTAAAAATTCCGTAGCACCTGAGTACGGGTATGTCTGAAAATGTGTTAAAAATTCCGCAGGACATGAGTACGTGTATGTCTGAAAATGTGTTAAAAATTCCGCAGGACATGAGTACGTGTATGTCTGAAAATGTGTTAAAAATTCCGCAGGACATGAGTACGTGTATGTCTGAAAATGTGTTAAAAATTCCGCAGGACATGAGTACGTGTATGTCTGAAAATGTGTTAAAAATTCCGCAGGACATGAGTACGTGTATGTCTGAAAATGTGTTAAAAATTCCGCAGGACATGAGTACGTGTATGTCTGAAAATGTGTTAAAAATTCCGCAGGACATGAGTACGTGTATGTCTGAAAATGTGTTAAAAATTCCGCAGGACATGAGTACGTGTATGTCTGAAAATGTGTTAAAAATTCCGCAGGACATGAGTACGTGTATGTCTGAAAATGTGTTAAAAATTCCGCAGGACATGAGTACGTGTATGTCTGAAAATGTGTTAAAAATTCCGCAGGACATGAGTACGTGTATGTCTGAAAATGTGTTAAAAATTCCGCAGGACATGAGTACGTGTATGTCTGAAAATGTGTTAAAAATTCCGCAGGACATGAGTACGTGTATGTCTGAAAATGTGTTAAAAATTCCGCAGGACATGAGTACGTGTATGTCTGAAAATGTGTTAAAAATTCCGCAGGACATGAGTACGTGTATGTCTGAAAATGTGTTAAAAATTCCGCAGGACATGAGTACGTGTATGTCTGAAAATGTGTTAAAAATTCCGCAGGACATGAGTACGTGTATGTCTGAAAATGTGTTAAAAATTCCGCAGGACATGAGTACGTGTATGTCTGAAAATGGTAACTTAGATGTATCAGGTATCAGATGATGTTTACAGTATACAAGCCTTAATGATAAATAATTCGAATTCTCCCTCTTTCTCTCCCTGCCTCAATCTTTCTCTCTATCTGTCTATCTTTGGGCTATGAGCTGTTACCATGGTGATTCCATTTATGCTTTGACCCTGACGATGAGCCAGAAATGCGGATAATTAAGGCATCGACTGGCAGCCGGTTATTCGATATCAGATCTTTCATCGCTATAGACAATGTCGCACTGAGCGGTGCCATCGGCGTGAAGCAATGTAGGGCAAGGCAGCAAGTCAATTGAGTTGTGCTATCACCATGGCAACGTCTGCAGCAGATTCTACCCGGTCAATAGGACTTGCACCTGCCCTTTTTGCCCATAATATGATATTCCTTGATATTATCATGAAGAACAAGATTTTATATTATATAATATGATATTCCTTGATATTATCATGAAGAACAAGATTTTATATTATATAATATGATATTCCTTGATATTATCATGAAGAACAAGATTTTATATTATATAATATGATATTCCTTGATATTATCATGAAGAACAAGATTTTATATTATATAATATGATATTCCTTGATATTATCATGAAGAACAAGATTTTATATTATATAATATGATATTCCTTGATATTATCATGAAGAACAAGATTTTATATTATATAATATGATATTCCTTGATATTATCATGAAGAACAAGATTTTACATTATATAATATGATATTCCTTGATATTATCATGAAGAACAAGATTTTACATTATATAATATGATATTCCTTGATATTATCATGAAGAACAAGATTTTATATTATATAATATGATATTCCTTGATATTATCATGAAGAACAAGATTTTATATTATATAATATGATATTCCTTGATATTATCATGAAGAACAAGATTTTATATTATATAATATGATATTCCTTGATATTATCATGAAGAACAAGATTTTATATTATATAATATGATATTCCTTGATATTATCATGAAGAACAAGATTTTATATTATATAATATTATATTCCTTGATATTATCATGAAGAACAAGATTTTATATTATATAATATGATATTCCTTGATATTATCATGAAGAACAAGATTTTATATTATATAATATGATATTCCTTGATATTATCATGAAGAACAAGATTTTTTATTAAATAATATGATATTCCTTGATATTATCATGAAGAACAAGATTTTATATTATATAATATGATATTCCTTGATATTATCATGAAGAACAAGATTTTATATTATATAATATGATATTCCTTGATATTATCATGAAGAACAAGATTTTATATTATATAATATGATATTCCTTGATATTATCATGAAGAACAAGATTTTATATTATATAATATGATATTCCTTGATATTATCATGAAGAACAAGATTTTATATTATATAATATGATATTCCTTGATATTATCATGAAGAACAAGATTTTATATTATATAATATGATATTCCTTGATATTATCATGAAGAACAAGATTTTATATTATATAATATGATATTCCTTGATATTATCATGAAGAACAAGATTTTATATTATATAATATGATATTCCTTGATATTATCATGAAGAACAAGATTTTATATTCTTTCCGTGATGGACATTTGCATGTTAAAATATATTTTAAAATGGCAACATACACACATTGTCATCGTCACACATTCAACAACTGTACGTCACATACACATATACCTGCACGCATATATATATATTTAATTATAAATATATATAAATATATATAGAAGGTAGTGTTACCCTCCGATGTAAAGTGCTCTATGGCCATAAAGATATTGTATATTTGCCTTGTATATTGTGTATTTTCATAGTATATGTGTATTTATATCATATGTATACTACTGATATGTTCACTGCTTCCAAGACCCTATTACAAATCAGTTCAATATGCTAATTGAGCATCCTGGTATATATCTTTGTATTATATATAAAATTTAAAACAACAAATAACCTCCTTGCCCTACCCTGTTATGTTCCAGTATCGCATGTGTATCCCAACCAATCCTATTGTGCACCCGAGGACAATAGGATCAGTGTCAGTCTTTCACATGCCCCCCCCCCCCCCCCGGCCCAAACACAAAGCATAATCTCGTAATCTCGTAAAGTCTCGGCTTTTCAAACCACGCCGTTAGCTTCATTCTAACCACATTCACCTGATGATCGGGTCGCATCCCGTGAAACAGACTGTTGTGAATTAACAGTGTTGTTTTTCTTCAGAGTTATATATATATATATATATATATATATATATATATATATATATATATATATAAATATATATATATTTACCGTCGGTCCTGCTTAATTGTTTATTGTATAATTGTAGGAAGTGTCTAAGCAGCCGACAATGTCGACCTAGACAGTCCACACTCCACCAAATGCGCAGCCAACAACGCTTTAACTTGTATCACTAAGTGTCAGCTGCCTAGATATGTGACATTCTAGACCTAGTAGGAATAGTAAGTAAAATGTTGCTGAAATAAGAAAAAAAAGGTAACAGGGTTGGATTTTTAACTTGGAAAATGTAAAAACTAAAATGCAGCATCACATTTCATGTAATATAAGTAAAAAATATGGTAAAAATTTAATTCTTATGCACCAGAATACATACACCTACACTTCATGTATTCCATAAGCATGCATTTGAATTCCATTGACTGACCAGGTCAGATGATAAATGCAGTGTACACACTGTTTATTGTGTGTTTGTTTGCACTAGACTCCTTTGATGATCCATTTATGTTATTGTTGGTATTTATTAGCTTAATGGTTTGGCAATCAGTTACACCAATGATTTCATAGATCTCGTGGTGAGAGGGCAGATTCTGAGTTCCTGGTGAGTAGTGAGTAAGTAGATACTGAGACATACTAGTATGTTGGTCTTGCAATTGTCCGCATAAGTTAGGGATTATTTAATGTAATAAAATGACACATTTGGTGGTCTATCAGGGCTTAACATATATAATAAAGGGTTGAAATCAAGGATAGTTAATAGTGCATGGCTTGTCAGCACCATGGCAGTCAACATCGCAGTTCGGATATTACCTTCAGTGTCATATATGCTATGAATATTTTGTATATATGCTATATGTATATTTTGTACAATAAAAGTGTAAATAAATAATAGCTACTAGGTCTAGAATGTCACACATCTAGGCAGCTGACACTTAGTAATATCAGTTAAAGCAGTGTCGGCTGCGCAGTGGGTGGGATGTGGACTGTGCAGGCAGCCGACAATGTCGACATTGTCGGTTGCCTATAGCCAGTCCAGGGGTCTGACTCTCCGCAGCTGACGTGTTCGACTGCTTAGACACATCCATAATTGTATATCCCATTTAATTGTATAAAATAATGAAAACCAAAACCTTTTCATATGTACCTTTAATAAACTTCTCCGTTTATATGAATATGTGATATATATATATATATATATATATATATATATATATATATATATATATATATATATATATATATATATATATATATCGGGTAATGTATAGTAAAATCCCGGATATTCATGTGCTTACAACGGTCCCACGGACTACTGATCGCCCGGTGCGCTAATTAGCCTTTGATATTGCTCGCCCGACAGTTTGAAGGGTTTCCTCATGGACCACTGACCACTCTTTCTTCTAATTAGCCTTTGATATGACTCGTGCCATGGGCTAAAATGGTTTCCCTCCTTGATTTATATGCTTAATTAAATGTGTGTTTGATGCGTTAATTCTGCAGGTGCTCCCAGGACAAACGGTCACCGGGTTGGTTGCATTATAAACACGGATACGATATAAACATGGACTTTATTCGAGAGCATTACCTGTACGGTCAATCGTTGAATATGTTTTATAATTCATTATAAGATCCATAAGGAAAACAGTATAGATTCATTTTTTATAGTTAATTCGAAGTATGAATCTGTAGCAGTTACAAACACAGGCGTCTTCTGAACCAGGGTGCTGAACCAGGGTTCCATTAGCAGGTGCACACACACTCGTCTTCTGAACCAATGTTTGGAATGATTCGCCGTTTGGTTTGTTTCGTCACTTGATTTGATTCGTCACTTGGTTTGATTCGTCACTTGGTTTGATTCGTCGCTTGGTTTGAATCGTCGCTTGGTTTGATTCGTTGCTTGGTTTAAAAAGTCGCTTGGTTTGATTCGTCGCTTGGATTGATTCGTCGGCTGGTTTGATTCGTCACTTGGTTTGATTCTTCGTTTGGTTTGTTTCGTCGCTTTCGTTGCTCAGTTGATAGTGGGGGAATCAGGGTTTCATAAGAAGAACTAGACGCCCTCATCAGCAGATCGACGTATAAATGAGCACCATTCTACTGAACGCCCTCATCAGCAGGTCGACGTGTTAATGGGCACCATTCTACTGAACGCCTCCTCAGCAGGTCGACGTATAAATGCGCACCATTCTATACTGAACGCCCTCATCAGCAGGTCGACGTATAAATGAGCACCATTCTACTGGTCTCTTGTTATACCTAATATGAAATGGAGGGAAGTCATGTGGTCACTGTAGCTGTGACTTGACGGACTAACTGTATGCTAGGCCTACATTTGTTCATCAATAATATAAGGTACTTGAATATTGGAAATGTCTCAGTTTATGTTTTGATGTGTAAAGTCAGGGCAGGCTGTACTCTATGTGTAATAAAAAGGAACGTGTGCCTCACATAGTTTATCAGACCAAAAGATAAAACTAAGCAGTTTACACCAAAACGACGGGAAGAACGATGCATTCACACGAAACTAACGTCCAGGACGATGCGCCACACATGTTATGTTATTGCTGCTTGCGTTTGGCCTATAGTAGGTAGGTTCAACACAGTAGCTAGCATGAGCATGAAGACTTTGCAATATATTGTAAATATATATACTACACCTAACCCTAACTATAACCCTACACCTATTATAGGAAAACCACTGTTCTTTACAAATATTGATCTAATTATCACTTTATTCGGGTAAAATATAAAAGGGTCAGAGTTTTTGTCATGACAGTGCAAGGCGAACGTGTTTTCCATGATGAGATGTCGTGTATACACAGATGAACTGCCTGGTGAGACGGGGACTGTAAATAAACCATGAACGTTCAGAATAAGCCCTCGCACGGGGGAAGTTTCAAGCTGTGTACAATTGTTTTCTAACAAAGATTGATTATATTACGGTTATTAAAGTTAGTGTGTTTGTTATTGTTGTTCCTGGAACTAGGTTAATCGATCAAAAATAATGAAAGTAATAAAATTTTATAATCTTCCTATCAAAGTTATATTTAAAAATATTTGCACTTGCCTATACTTGTCTCAGAAGGATGGAAGAACAATAAAGTCAGGAACAAGTTCACAGATTTTCATTTATTTCACTCCTACATATCAGTACTGGTCTAAAACAATTCATGCGAATGGAAAGTATAACAAGGAAATAACGTTAATCTAGAGTCAGACATGTACATGGTCTGATTTACAACAATTCGCTGACGTCGAGTCAGTGGTCCGGCCCAGCTATCCTACTCGTAACGAAGAATCACGTGATCAAGGACCGTTAACAAAGAACTTCTCCGCGTGCTATAACTTGCTAAACCTTCATTGGCTACAAACTAAAACACGGAAAATGATCTATAATGGTCTGAAATTTATGGGCAAAATGTGATCACGTAACTGATATATATGGAAAAAAGCCGAGTTGTTACGAAGTTACCCGATGTTCTAAAATAACCTTTCTTTTTTATAATCTCACAGATATACTCTAAAATGTCACACATGTATTGATAAAACCTTAAAATCCAAAACCCAATATTAATGCGTACTTTTCATACTGTTAAATATACCGTTAAAAATGTGTCCTTTGGCCATGAACTTGATCTGTATTTTAATAAAATTAAACAAATATAGATCCAACATAAGAAAGAAGAAAGCATTTTGGAGGCTTTAGATTTTCTAAACGTTTAAAGTGTAATATGAACCTCTGGTTGTGTGCATAGTTACAAAAGATTATCAGTATACCGAAGCACTGCGTGTTGTATCAGCATGCTGGAGCACTGTGTGGTGTATCCGCATACTGGAGCACTGTTAGGTGTATCAACATACTGGAGCACTGTTAGGTGTATCATCATATTGGAGCACTGTTAGGTGTATCAACATACTGGAGCACTGTTTTGTGTATCCGCATACTGGAGCATTGTGTGGTGTATGAACATACTGGAGCACTGTTTGGTGTATCAGCATACTGGAGCATGTTTGGTGTATCCGCATACTGGAGCACTGTTTGGTGTATCAGCATACTGGAGCACTGTTTTGTGTATCAGCATACTGGAGCACTGTGTTGTGTATCCGCATACTGGAGCATTGTGTGGTGTATGAACATACTGGAGCACTGGATCGTGTATCAGTATACTAGAGCACTGTGTGGTGTATCAGGACACTGGAGCACTGTGTGTTGTATCAGTATACTGGGGCACTGTGTTGTGTATCGGCATACTGCAGCACTGTGTTGCGTATCAGCATACTGGAGCACTGTGTCGTGTATCAGCAAACTGGAGCACTGAGTGGTACGGAGGGAAGGGGAAGGGACGACCAGAATGCTGTTAATACAGATTACACTCGCATGTCATAACTCCATGGAAGATTCACTGTCTGGAAAACTCACAATATTGCATATATGAAAAGAAAAATTACCCAAAACACCCAAAAGTGTGATATTTAGGCCAGAATTAGTGTTTTGGCCATACCCTCCTCCATACAAATGTGTATAGGCGAAGTGACCACGATGCCAATCCAATGCCCATGAGGAAAGTACAAAAGGCCACTTTTTGTGGTTTCCTCAAAAACTTTAGCTTTCTGCATCATGCGATCATTCCAGTGTGTGGCATTTTATCTTAAAGAACTCGATCGTGCAACGAACTACATCGTGAAACAGTTGGGAAGTTCATGAGCCACCAAGAATTGATGGCTAAGAAACAAATTAGGGCCTCACTGCAGTCCTAAATGTGTGCTGCTTTATTTGTTGTACCAAGTGTTACCGTTGGTGGCTCACAGATACCATGTTTTCTGCGCAAAGGCTTCACTTTAAACGATTCACCGTAGGGTGATATGACTGAATATTCAAGCATTTTTCTTCGAAAGTACAAACTCGTAATAAATCAGGATTTAGCAGACATGTATACCGGTTGATTTCGGGAACGTGGTTCCAGGTGGCCTGGCTCAGGAAGCTTCCCCCTTTTTTTCTTGTTTCCTTTATGATTTTCACTTTTCAGTCACCATAACCTTCTGTCAAATATTGCATCACATATTGCCATAAAAGCCGAAAGTTCTTTTCTGTGTTGTCGTTGAATCTATTGTCTAAGGTTTCTCGGACGGCATCGAGGAAAGGTTCTTCCATGTCCTAAAAATCACAAACGTCAGAAATTAAAGTTGAATGATTTCATAAAAAAACATTAAATATCAAAGTCATATGACTGCTGCACAAACGCCAGATATTTATTTTATATGAATACAGCACTGTCCTCAGACTCTAAGGTTACATAACTGTTTCACACACCTCAGATATTAACGTTGTATGATTACACCACAAAGGTCAGATATTAAAGATTTATGATTGTAGCACACACGTCAGATATTAAAGTTAGGTGATTTCATCACAAATATTAGACATCAGTTCTATGATAACAGCAAAAACGTCGAATATCAAATCATGAAGACTGACCAGTAATAGAGAGCCCAGTGATTACACCAACTACTATAGAGAATAGAATACCACGTATAGGGAAGAGTAGGGAAGGTTATGGTCGACATGGCACACGGCTTGTAGGTGTTTCAGTAGCTCCGCTAAAATCTTGAATTAATGATGGGAATACAGGTCAAAACATAACTTGAAAGGTACTGATTTTTGCTGACGTTCTCTGGACTATATAGATGAATGTGGATATAACATACTATTGAAAAAAGTTAGGAAAATGAACAAAATGTATTCGATGAATTGAAATATGAACTTTGTATGGGTGCATCTTCCATTTAGAATACCTGTTTTGGCCTGTGCAGGCCAGTGCTTTGACCCGTTCAATAGAAGAAAAGACTGTAGAATTGCTTTGACCCGTTCAATAGAAGAAAAGACTGTAGAATTGGAATGAACAGAGGGTTCGCACAGGTTCCTCGACTAATGTTTACTTTCACCTGGTAAAGGACTCGAGCGGGGATTTATATGGCTGGTTTTGAAATACCTCCGTCGATCTCGGATCGTCAATTGTTAGAAATAAATTGGAAGAAAATGACTGCTATAGATGAAATGAATAATACAATAAAAAATTTCGTAAATCAAATGATTATAATAGAAAAAAAAGTAACTAAAACAAAAGAGGAAGCAGGAGAAATAGAGCGAGGGGTTCATACACACTGGTATCAATGGTGTGGCCTTTCCTATTTTCTCATGGTAGTAATGATAGGAGTGTTGACATTAATACGGCAACATGTATAATTCAAGTTAATTACAGCTAATGCTGATAATGCAGGTCGCACTCTTTTTCTTCATTGTGTTATTCAAGAGGATGCATTTCTTCTGGTGAATACGTATGCACCTAACACCGAGGCGCAACAGTTAGGGTATTTTAAATATATTCCAAATGAAATTGGAAAATATGTATGCAATGAGAGTGAATTAGAAGTGATATGGACCGGAGATTACAATGTGGCTCGGTCAAAATTATATGAAGAGAGAGGCAACTTTAAACCAAAGAAGGGATCAATCCAAATTATTGAAAACATTATGAAACAAAAGAATCTATGTGAAATTTATAGAATGAGGAACCCAACAACCCGGAATTATACCTGGAGGTCTTCAAATCCCTTTTTTTACAAAAGAGACTTGATTATTTCATAATTTCTGATGATTTAAAAACTTTAGTAGCAGAAACCAATATCGTACCCGGAGTGTCGTCTGACCACTCTGTTATTGCCCTATAATTAAGTTCATTTCAAACAGAAAAACATGGCCCGGACCACATATCTTTGCTCCAGGACAATGTTTATATTACCAAACTAACTGAAATTTCCCAAAGAGGAAAAGCGAATATAAAAACAATGATCCAACAGATGTTTTGGAATATTTGAAGCATAAAATAGACAATTTACAATAAAATATTCGAAAACTAGCAGAAGTAAATTAAAAACAGAATCGGAAAAACTGGAATCAGAGATTAAGGAAATGGAAGAATCACTTAATTCAAATTCATCAGAAGAAATTTAAAAGCAATATGCTTGTAAAAAAACAAGAATTTGAAGATATTTATCAACATATAACAGAGGGCATCATTACACGATCTAGATGTCAGTGGTATGAAGAAGGAGAAAAGAATAGCCTTTTTTAATTTGGAAAAAAAAAATAAAATCAAGACAACCGTGAAAAAACTACTTAAAGATCATAAAGAAATTACATATAAAGTAATTATTGGGGAAATTAAAAATTCTATAAAGATAAATTTACAAGACAGATCACTGTTACCCAAGCAGAATGTAACGCATATTTAGGTGGTATATGACCTAAACTATCAGAGAGTGCACTTTATGAAGTGATCCAACGCGAAGTGTACAAAAGACAATACTAAAACTGGCTGCGCCTGGTGAAATCAACTCCGAAGAAATGGACACTTTTGTTAGAGAGTCAGAGGGTAGACTGTAACATAAATTACCAAAAACATGTCTTTACAATAGAAGGTCTAAAGGAATTAAACAAAATAAAACCATTGGAAATTTATAAGGGCTTCATAAATCATTTTATAAAACTCTCAATTTCACAATATAAATTAGAAAATAAGCATAGGGAGGTCAGTTGGAATGATATATGTGAATCTAAATATAAAACCTCTATCGACACGTATTCTCGTCATTTCCAGTTTAAGATTGTTCATTATTATCTTCAAGTTAATCAGATACTGTATAGATGGGGCCTATCAGAAACCCGACTGTGTTCTTACTGTTTCTCAGAGCCAGAAACAATCACGCATATATTTTGTAGATGTCATATGACAATTACGCTGTATTTAAAAGTAAAAGACTGGTTACAAAAAGCAGAGTTAGGGCTCCCGCAGTTATCTGAAGTCACAATACTGTATAGTTTATTTGAAAATGGCAGCAGAAAAAATTTAGTTAATAAATAATAATCTTAAATATTTTTAAACATGTCGTGCATAAATCACGGAAGGGTAAATTATTGTCTCTCAGTAAATTTAAATCTTTGCTACGAAATGTTGAGAAAACTGAACACTGAAAAGCTTCCGGAAAAAAATAAATTAAGACAACATAGTATGAAATAGGAAGTGATAAAGGAACTATTGTAATACAAGTTGTAACAGAGACATATAGATATAAACATGTATGTATATATACATCAAAACAAGATCGATGAAGCTGATGCAGCTGTTTGCTATTTGTTTGTAAATGTTTGAATTTGACTTTGTAATTTGTTATATTGTTTTGAAACCTTGTAAGTGATGTGTCTGAGTTGATGTATGT
Source organism: Sipunculus nudus (assembly GCA_026874595.1). Lineage (NCBI taxonomy): Eukaryota > Metazoa > Annelida > Sipuncula > Golfingiida > Sipunculidae > Sipunculus > Sipunculus nudus. The sequence continues at coordinate 97,479,821 of CM049308.1, forward strand.
GATGTATCTATGTTATATATTAAAAAAAGAGTACCTAAAAGCTACACAGTTGGGTCAATTTACAGTAGAACTCCAAAATAATTGAGGGTTTTCAACGGTTTCTTATACTTTTGAACACCAGGAATTAATATTTAAGAAGATCGAATAACATATTCATGACATCCATTGGAACCATCTAAAGTCTTCACTGAGTAGTCACGTGTCTGGGAAATAAAAAAATAGCGTGCATTATGGGCGCCAAAACATAAATCGTTTATTTTGCAGGGTAGAGTTATAATATATGCATCTGCTACTATGTTTTTGGGGTCAAGAAATTCACTTGAACTTGCTAAAACATCTTTGACCAGTCAAATAACTGCCATGGCAAATCCAAAATGTCGTCCAAATTGACTGTCCAAATGGATACCAAGTCCCTCAAAATTGGCATAGATCATTTACTGACCATATTGGAGTTGTAATATTGTTATCTACTATATTATTTTTTTGGGGTCAGGAAATTCACTGAAAGCAACTTGACTAGTCAAGTGACTGGAAAATCAAAGATGGCGTCTAAATTGGCTGCCAAAATGTAAACCAAGACCCTAAAATAAAATATATCATTTATTTTTCATCTAAGAGTTGTAATAGTGGTATATATACTACCCAAAAAAATCCATCGCAGAGTAATCAGGTGACCATGTGATACGATTTCAGTTTGGGCGGAGGAGAGTTAGAAGAGTTTTAAGGCGCATGTCCATGAAGAGACGTTTTCAACGGATCAGAAGAGTCTAAAGGGCCATGCGAAAAAAAGAAGAGTCGTTTTTACAGACGGTGTGGAGAGACTTCTTCGGATTAGAACCACGTGGGGAGATTGTTATTGACCGTGAAATATGTAAGGCCACGAGAAATGGCGTTTTGTTATACAGATTAGATTAGATGAGAGAGATATGCATGTGGACTAAGAAACTAGAGTTATATTTGGATCTTAGAACTGGCACATTTGAGAGGGTCTGTTGTTCTATGTACAAGACATAAAGCAGATAATGTCACAAGTGCATGAACGCTTACAGAAACATTAAAAATCATTTAGAATACTTCCTTTCTTGCTGGGCAATGAAACAATTATTGGCAATTTGGCCGTCATTTTACCGACTATGGAGCAGAATTGTCTTTCGCAGCTCACAATTAAGTCTAAGGGGGAACCATAAAGTTTAATATCTGCCTGATTAAGGGTTAACGGAACATGGCCGGTAGAAGGGGAATCTGTGTCTGTTTGATGTGACAATATGGCCGGCTTGGGACCGTGTTGTGTGGGTGAATCTGTGTCTGTTTGATGTGACAATATGGCCGGCTTGGGACCGTGTTGTGCGGGTGAATCTGTGTCTGTTTGATGTAATAATATTGCCGGCTTGGGACCGTGTTGTGCGGGTGAATCTGTGTCTGTTTGATGTGATAATATTGCCGGCTTGGGACCGTGTTGTGTGGGTGAATCTGTGTCTGTTTGATGTGATAATATTGCCGGCTTGGGAGCGTGTTGTGTGGGTGAATCTGTGTCTGTTTGATGTGATAATAATGCCGGCTTGGGAGCGTGTTGTGTGGGTGAATCTGTGTCTGTTTGATGTGATAATATGGCCGTCTAGGGAGCTTATTGTGTGGGTGAATCTGTATCTATATTTGATTTGACAATATTGCCGGCTTGGGAGCGTGTTCTGCGGGTTAATCTATGTCTGTTTTATTTGACAATATGGACGGCTTGGGAGCGTATTGTCTGGGTGAATCTGTGTCTGTTTGATGTAACAATATTGCCGACTTTGGAGTGTACTGTGTGGGCGAATCTGTGTCTGTTTGATAGGACAATATTGCCGGCTTGGGACCGTGTTGTGTTGGTGCACCATTGATAGGAACATCAACACCCCGCTTGATGTGTCTGTTGGCGATGTCAGGAGTCCCGTCCAAGGTTGTTTTTGTGTCTTTTTGCGATGACAGGAGTCCCGGCAAGGGTTGTTTTTGTGTCTGTTGGTGATGACAGGAGTTCAGGCTATGGTTGTTTTTGTGTCTGTTGGCCATGTCAGGAGACTCAGCTACGGTTGTTTTTGTGTCTGGTGGCAATGACATGCAGGAGTCCCGGGTAGGGTTGTTTTTGCGTCTGTTGGCGATGTCAGGATTCCCGGCTAGGGTTGTTTTTGTGTCTGTTGGCCATGACAGGAGTCACGGCTAGGGTTGTTTTTGTGTCTGTTGGCGATGACAGGAGTCCCGACTAGGGTTGTTTTTGTGTCTGTTGGCGATGTCAGGAGTCCCGGCTAGGGTTGTTTTTGTGTCTGTTGAATATGACAGACGACCCTTGTGTGCATTTTGTATATAACAGGCAGTGCAACGGATAGATGTTTGTGTGTATGTTGGACATAGGCCAACTGATTATTTTCAAAGTTTATGTCAAACTATCTGTTCATTTTAAGTTATGCATGCAGGTGTGTATTTGTTTTAATTGCATACAAACCTTGAAATACTGAAGCGGAACACATTTCTTGTTATGTGCCCTGCCTTGTCTTTTTAATGCCTCTATACCAATGTCCACTTTTTCTATGGCTTCCATAACTTCGTCTAAAAGGTTGAACAGCTGCATGGAAACCTCTTCGAAGTCTTCTGAGTTCATAAGGCGCTCTTCGTCCTTGATATGTGCTATCTGACCGTGAAGCTTCTGGTACTGCGGGTATTTCCGGAGGAACCTGTCATACACAACAACCCTCTGTTAATATAGCAAATCTGTCAACAAAGATAGGAACCTGTCATACACAACTACCCTCTGTTAATAAAAAAATCTGTCAACAGAGATATTAACCTGTCATACACAACTACCCTCTGTTAATAAACAAATCTGTCAACAAAGATATTAACCTGTCATACACAACTACCCTCTGTTAATAAACAAATCTGTCAACAAAGATAGGAACCTGTCATACACAACTACCCTCTGTTAATAAACAAATCTGTCAACAAAGATATTAACCTGTCATACACAACTACCCTCTATTAATAAACAAATCTGTCAACAAAGATAGGAACCTGTCATACACAACTACCCTCTGTTAATAAACAAATCTGTCAACAAAGATATTAACCTTTCACACACAACTACCCTCTGTTAATAAACAAATCTGTCCACAAAGATATTAACCTGTCATACACAACTACCCTCTGTTAATAAACAAATCTGTCCACAAAGATATTAACCTGTCACACACAACTACCCTCTGTTAATAAACAAATCTGTCAACAAAGATATTAACCTGTCATACACAACTACCCTCTGTTAATAAACAAATCTGTCCGCAGAGATATTAACCTGTCACACACAACTACCCTCTGTTAATAAACAAATCTGTCAACAAAGATATTAACCTTTCACACACAACTACCCCCTGTTAATAAACAAATCTGTCCACAAAGATATTAACCTGTCATACACAACTACCCTCTGTTAATAAACAAATCTGTCCACAAAGATATTAACCTGTCATACACAACTACCCTCTGTTAATAAACAAATCTGTCAACAAAGATATTAACCTGTCATACACAACTACCCTCTGTTAATAAACAAATCTGTCCGCAGAGATATTAACCTGTCACACACAACTACCCTCTGTTAATAAACAAATCTGTCAACAAAGATATCAACCTGTCACACACAACTACCCTCTGTTAATAAACAAATCTGTCCGCAGAGATATTAACCTGTCACACACAACTACCCTCTGTTAATAAACAAATCTGTCCGCAAAGATATTAACCTGTCATACACAACAACCCTCTGTTAATAAACAAATCTGTCAACAAAGATATTAACCTGTCACACACAACTACCCTCTGTTAATAAACAAATCTGTCCACAAAGATATTAACCTGTCAGACACAACTACCCTCTGTTAATAAACAAATCTGTCCACAAAGATATTAACCTGTCACACACACCTACCCTCTGTTAATAAACAAATCTGTCCACAAAGATATTAACCTGTCACACACAACTACCCTCTGTTAATAAACAAATCTGTCCACAGAGATATTAACCTGTCACACACAACTACCCTCTGTTAATAAACAAATCTGTCCACAAAGATATTAACCTGTCACACACAACTACCCTCTGTTAATAAAGAAATCTGTCCACAAAGATATTAACCTGTCACACACAACTACCCTCTGTTAATAAACAAATCTGTCAACAAAGATATTAACCTGTCACACACAACTACCCTCTGTTAATAAACAAATCTGTCCACAGAGATATTAACCTGTCACACACAACTACCCTCTGTTAATAAACAAATCTGTCAACAGAGATATTAACCTGTCATACACAACTACCCTCTGTTAATAAAAAAATCTGTCAACAGAGATATTAACCTGTCACAAACAACTACCCTCTGTTAATAAACAAATCTGTCAACAGAGATATTAACCTATCACACACAACTACCCTCTGTTAATAAAGAAATCTGTCCACAAAGATATTAACCTGTCACACACAACTAACCTCTGTTAATAAACAAATCTGTCCACAAAGATATTAACCTGTCATACACAACTACCCTCTGTTAATAAACAAATCTGTCAACAAAGATATTAACCTGTCATACACAACTACCCTCTGTTAATAAACAAATCTGTCAACAAAGATATTAACCTGTCACACACAACTACCCTCTGTTAATAAAGAAATCTGTCCACAAAGATATTAACCTGTCACACACAACTACCCTCTGTTAATAAACAAATCTGTCAACAAAGATATTAACCTGTCATACACAACTACCCTCTGTTAATATAGCAAATCTGTCAACAAAGATATTAACCTGTCATACACAACTACCCTCTGTTAATAAACAAATCTGTCAACAAAGATATTAACCTGTCACACACAACTACCCTCTGTTAATAAACAAATCTGTCAACAAAGATATTAACCTGTCATACACAACTACCCTCTGTTAATAAACAAATCTGTCAACAAAGATATTAACCTGTCATACACAACTACCCTCTGTTAATATAGCAAATCTGTCAACAAAGATATTAACCTGTCATACACAACTACCCTCTGTTAATAAACAAATCTCCACAAAGATATTAACCTGTCACACACAACTACCCTCTGTTAATAAACAAATCTGTCAACAAAGATATTAACCTGTCATACTCAACTACCCTCTGTTAATAAACAAATCTGTCAACAAAGATATTAACCTGTCATACACAACTACTCTCTGTTAATAAACAAATCTGTCAACAAAGATATTAACCTGTCATACACAACTACCCTCTGTTAATAAACAAATCTGTCAACAAAGATATTAACCTGTCATACACAACTACCCTCTGTTAATATAGCAAATCTGTCAACAAAGATATTAACCTGTCATACACAACTACCCTCTGTTAATAAACAAATCTCCACAAAGATATTAACCTGTCATACACAACTACCCTCTGTTAATAAACAAATCTGTCCACAAAGATATTAACCTGTCATACACAACTACCCTCTATTAATAAACAAATCTGTCCACACACATATTAACCGGTCATACACAACTACCCTCTGTTAATATAGCAAATCTGTCCACAAAGATATTAACCTGTCATACACAACTACCCTCTGTTAATAAACAAATCTGTCAACAAAGATATTAACCTGTCATACACAACTACCCTCTGTTAATAAACAAATCTGTCAACAAAGATATTAGCCTGTCACACACAACTACCCTCTGTTAATAAACAAATCTGTGAACAAAGATATTAACCTGTCATACACAACTACCCTCTGTTAATAAACAATTCTGTCAAGAAAGATTATTAACCTGTCATACACAAGTACCCTCTGTTAATAAACAAATTTGTCAAGAAAGATATTAACCTGTCATACACAACTACCCTCTGTTAATAAACAAATCTGTCAACAAAGATATTAACCTGTCATACACAAGTACCCTCTGTTAATAAACAAATTTGTCAAGAAAGATATTAACCTGTCATACACAACTACCCTCTGTTAATAAACTAATCTCCACAAAGATATTAACCTGTCACACACAACTACCCTCTGTTAATAAACTAATCTCCACAAAGATATTAACCTGTCATACACAACCACCCTCTGTTAATAAACAAATCTGTCAACAAAGATATTAACCTGTCATACACAACCACCCTCTGTTAATAAACAAATCTGTCAACAAAGATATTAACCTGTCATACACAAGTACCCTCTGTTAATAAACAAATTTGTCAAGAAAGATATTAACCTGTCATACACAACTACCCTCTGTTAATAAACTAATCTCCACAAAGATATTAACCTGTCATACACAACCACCCTCTGTTAATAAACAAATCTGTCAACAATGATATTAACCTGTCATACACAAGTACCCTCTGTTAATAAACAAATTTGTCAAGAAAGATATTAACCTGTCATACACAACTTCCCTCTGTTAATAAACTAATCTCCACAAAGATATTAACCTGTCACACACAACTACCCTTTGTTAATAAACAAATCTGTCCACAAAGATATTAACCTGTCATACACAACTACCCTCTGTTAATAAACAAATCTGTCAACAAAGATATTAACCTGTCATACACAACTACCCTCTGTTAATAAACAAATCTGTCAACAAAGATATTAACCTGTCATACACAACTCCCCTCTGTTAATATAGCAAACCTGTCAACAAAGATATTAACCTGTCATACACAACTACCCTCTGTTAATAAACGCTTAAAACTTCCCTGTGTTCTTATCCTCCTGCTTGTTTACATGACAGTGCGGTTATCTCTTACTACGCACAGGGAGATTCAGTATAATTATATCTATAGGATATGGATTTACCCTATGGTTTGTTGGATAAGATCATACTGTTTTTTTTTGTTCCTATGCTTGGCTGGCTCTACGAGATCACTGCGTTTATTGTCCCTTTGCTCTCTAAGATTACTGCTTTTTATTTTTTTCCTATGCTTCACTCCATGAGGTCACTGCGGTTAATTTTCCCTATGCTTGACTCCATGAGGTCACTTCGGCTAATTCCCCTTATGCTTGACTCCATGAGGTCACTGCGGTTAAATTGCCCTGTGCATGACTGCATGAGGTTAATGCGGTTAATTATCCCTATGCTTGACTGCATGAGGTCACTGCGGTTAAAATGCCCTGTGCATGACTCCATGAGGTTAATGCGGTTAATTCTCCCTATGCCTGACTCCATGAGGTCACTACGGTTAATTTTCCCTATGCTTGACTCCATGAGGTCACTACAGTTAATTCCCCTTATGCTTGACTTCATGAGGTCCCTGCGGTTAAATTGCCCTGTGCATGACTCCATGAGGTTAATGCGGTTAATACTCCTTATGCTTGGCTCTACGAGGTCATTGTATTTGTTGTCACATTCTTTACAGGATCACTTTGCTTTTTGTGTCCTTATGTCCAACTCTACTAGATCGCTATATGCTTTTATTGCCCCTATGCTTGGCTCTGCAAGATAATAGTGCTTTTATTGTCAATATGTTTGGCTTGATGAATCACTACTTTTAATTCCTTTTGCTAAGCTCTAGAGGATAAATGTGTGTTTATTTTATCATGCTTCTAGATTAGATAATTGTGCTTTTATGGAATCATGCTTGTAGATTAGATAACTGTGGGTATATTGTATCATTCTTGTAGATTAGATAACTGTGTGTTTATTGTATCATGCTTGTAGATTAGATAACTGTGTGTTTATTGTATCATTCTTGTAGATTAGATAACTGTGTGTATATTGTGTCATGCTTGTACATTAGATAACTGTGTGTTTATTGTGTCTTGCTTGTAGATCAGATAACTGTGGGTACATTGTATCATGCTTGTAGATCAGATAACTGTGTGTTTATTGTATCATACTTGTAGATCAGATAACTGTTTGTATATGGTATCATACATGTAGATCAGATAACTGTATGTTTATTGTATCATACTTGTATATAAGGTATCTGTGGGTTTATTGTATCATACTTGTAGATTAGGTTACTGTGGGTTTATTGTATCATACTTGTAGATTAGATAACTGTGGGTTAATTGTATCATACTTGTAGATTAGATAACTGTGGGTTTATTGTATCATTCTTGTAGATTAAATTACTGTGGGTTTATTGTATCATTCTTGTAGATTAGATAACTGTGGGTTTATTGTATCATGCTTGTAGATTAGATAACTGTGTGTTTATTGTATCATGCTTGTAGATTAGATAACTGTGTGTTTATTGTATCATACTTGTAGATCAGATAACTGTGTGTTTATTGTATCACACTTGTAGATTAGATAACTGTGTGTTTATTGTGTCATGCCTGTAGATTAGATAACTGAGTGTTTATTGTATCATTCTTGTAGATTAGATTACTCTGTGTTTATGGTATCATGCTTGTAGACTAGATAACTGTGTGTATATTGTATCATGCTTGTAGATAAGATAACTGAGTGCTTATTGTATCATGCTTGTAGATTAGAAAACTGTGTGTTTATTGTATCATGATTGTATATTTGAAAACTGTGTTTATGGTATCATGCTTGTAGATTAAATAACTGTGTTTTTATTTTATCATACTTGTAGATATGATAACTGTGGGTATATTGTATCATGCTTGTAGACTAGATAACTGTGTGTATATTGTATCATGCTTGTAGATAAGATAACTGAGTGCTTATTGTATCATGCTTGTAGATATGATAACTGTGGGTATATTGTATCATGCTTGTAGACTAGATAACTGTGTGTATATTGTATCATGCTTGTAGATAAGATAACTGAGTGCTTATTGTATCATGCTTGTAGATTAGATAACTGTGGGTATATTGTATCATGCTTGTAGATTAGATAACTGTGTGTTTATTGTATCATACTTGTAGATCAGATAACTGTGTGTTTATTGTATCACACTTGTAGATAAGATAACTGTGTGTTTATTGTGTCATGCCTGTAGATTAGATAACTGAGTGTTTATGGTATCATTCTTGTAGATTAGATTACTCTGTGTTTATGGTATCATGCTTGTAGACTAGATAACTGTGTGTATATTGTATCATGCTTGTAGATAAGATAACTGAGTGCTTATTGTATCATGCTTGTAGATTAGAAAACTGTGTGTTTAATGTATCATGATTGTATATTTGAAAACTGTGTTTATGGTATCATGCTTGTAGATTAAATAACTGTGTTTTTATTTTATCATACTTGTAGATATGATAACTGTGGGTATATTGTATCATGCTTGTAGACTAGATAACTGTGTGTATATTGTATCATGCTTGTAGATAAGATAACTGAGTGCTTATTGTATCATGCTTGTAGATTAGAAAACTGTGTGTTTATTGTATCATGATTGTATATTTAAAAACTGTGTTTATTGTGTCTTGCTGGTAGGTTAGATAATTGTGTGGATATTGTATCATGCTGGTTAGATAACCGTGTTTTTTTATTGTTTCGTGTCCCTAGCCGGGACTCCTGCCATTGCCAACAGACACAAAAACAACCCTACCCGGGACTCCTGTCACGGCCAACAGACACAAAAAAAAGCCTAGCCGGGACTCCTGTCATGGCCATCAGACACAAAAACAACCCTAGCCGGGACTCCTGTCATGGCCAACAGACACAAAAACAACCCTAGCCGGGACTCCTGTCATGGCCAACAGACACTAAAACAACCCTAGCCGGGACTCCTGTCATGGCCAACAGACACAAAAACAACCCTAGCCGGGACTCCTGTCATGGCAAACAGACATAAAAACAACTCTAGCCGGGACTCCTGTCTTAGCCTGTCTTGTCTCTTGTTAGAAATCTGTGCATTTATTTTTTCATGCTAGAAGGTTACATAACTGTTAATTTACTGTCCCTTTGCTGGGCTCTTCAAGATAATTGTGCGTTTATATTCCCCATGATTATGGATTAGATAACTGTTTATTTACTGTCCCTTTGCTTGGCTCTTCAAGATAATTGTGCGTTTATATTCCCCATGATTATGGATAAGATAACTGTTTATTTACTGTCCCTTTGCTTGGCTCTTCAAGATAATTGTGCGTTTATATTCCCTATGATTATGGATAAGATAACTGTTTATTTACTGTCCCTTTGCTTGGCTCTTCAAGATAATTGTTCGTTTATATTCCCTATGATTATGGATTAGATAACTGTTTATTTACTGTCCCTTTGCTGGGCTCTTCAAGATAATTGTTCGTTTATATTCCCTATGATTATGGATTAGATAACTGTTATTTACTGTCCCTTTGCTAGGCTCTTCAAGATAATTGTTCGTTTATATTCCCTATGATTATGGATTAGATAACTGTTTATTTACTGTCACTTTGCTTGGCTCTTCAAGATAATTGTGCGTTTATATTCCCTATGATTATGGATTAAATTACTGTTTATTTACTGTCCCTTTGCTTGGCTCTTCAAGATAATTGTTCGTTTATATTCCCTATGATTATGGATTAGATAACTGTTTATTTACTGTCCCTTTGCTGGGCTCTTCAAGATAATTGTTAGTTTATATTTCCTATGATTATGGATTAGATAACTGTTTATTTACTGTCCCTTTGCTGGGCTCTTCAATATAATTGTGCGTTTATATTCTCCATGAGTGTGGATTAGATAACTGTTTATTTACTGTCCCTTTGCTTGGCTCTTCAAGATAATTGTGCGTTTATATTCCCTATGATTATGGATTAGATAACTGTTTATTTACTGTCCCTTTGCTTGGCTCTTCAAGATAATTGTTCGTTTATATTCCCTATGATTATGGATTAGATAACTGTTTATTTACTGTCCCTTTGTTGGGCTCTTCAAGATAATTGTTCGTTTATATTCCCTATGATTATGGATTAGATAACTGTTATTTACTGTCCCTTTGCTAGGCTCTTCAAGATAATTGTTCGTTTATATTCCCTATGATTATGGATTAGATAACTGTTTATTTACTGTCACTTTGCTTGGCTCTTCAAGATAATTGTGCGTTTATATTCCCTATGATTATGGATTAGATAACTGTTTATTTACTGTCCCTTTGCTTGGCTCTTCAAGATAATTGTTCGTTTATATTCCCTATGATTATGGATTAGATAACTGTTTATTTACTGTCCCTTTGCTGGGCTCTTCAAGATAATTGTTAGTTTATATTTCCTATGATTATGGATTAGATAACTGTTTATTTACTGTCCCTTTGCTGGGCTCTTCAATATAATTGTGCGTTTATATTCTCCATGAGTGTGGATTAGATAACTGTTTATTTACTGTCCCTTTGCTTGGCTCTTCAAGATAATTGTGCGTTTATATTCCCCATGATTATGGATAAGATAACTGTTTATTTACTGTCCCTTTGCTTGGCTCTTCAAGATAATTGTGCGTTTATATTCCCTATAATTATGGATTAGATAACTGTTTATTTACTGTCCCTTTGCTTGGCTCTTCAAGATAATTGTGCGTTTATATTCCCTATGATTATGGATTAGATAACTGTATATTTACTGTCCCTTTGCTGGGCTCTTCAAGATAATTTTGCGTTAATATTCCCCATGATTATGGATAAGATAACTGTTTATTTACTGTCCCTTTGCTGGGCTCTTCAAGATAATTGTTCGTTTATATTCCCTATGATTATGGAAAAGATATCTGTTTATTTACTGTGCCTTTGCTGGGCTCTTCAAGATAATTGTGCGTTTATATTCCCCATGATTATGGATAAGTTAAATGTTTATTTACTGTCCCTTTGCTGGGCTCTTCAAGATAATTGTGCGTTTATATTCCCCATGATTATGGATTAGATAACTGTTTATTTACTGTCCTCTTGCTGGGCTCTTCAAGATAATTGTTCGTTTATATTCCCTATGATTATTGATTAGATAACTGTTTATTTACTGTCCCTTTGCTGGGCTCTTCAAGATAATTGTGCGTTTATATTCCCTATGATTATGGATTAGATAACTGTTTATTTACGGTCCCTTTGCTTGTCTCTTCAAGATAATTGTGCGTTTATATTCCCCATGATTATGGATAAGTTAAATGTTTATTTACTGTCCCTTTGCTGGGCTCTTCAAGATAATTGTGCGTTTATATTCCCCATGATTATGGATAACATAACTGTTTATTTACGGTCCCTTTGCTTGGCTCTTCAGATAATTGTGCGTTTATATTCCCTATGATTATGGATTAGATAACTGTTTATTTACTGTCCCTTTGCTGGGCTCTTCAAGATAATTGTGCGTTTATATTCCCTATGATTATGGATTAGATAACTGTTTATTTACTGTCCCTTTGCTTGGCTCTTCAAGATATTTGTGCGTTTATATTCCCCATTATTATGGATAACATAACTGTTTATTTACGGTCCCTTTGCTTGGCTCTTCAGATAATTGTGCGTTTATATTCCCCATGATTATGGATAACATAACTGTTTATTTACGGTCCCTTTGCTTGGCTCTTCAGATAATTGTGCGTTTATATTCCCCATGATTATAGATAACATAACTGTTTATTTACGGTCCCTTTGCTTGGCTCTTCAGATAATTGTGCGTTTATATTCCCCATGATTATGGATTAGATAACTGTTTATTTTCTGTCCCTTTGCTGGGCTCTTCAAGATAATTGTGCGTTTATATTCCCCATGATTATGGATTAGATAACTGTGCATTTACTTGGCTCAATGAGATCACCTTGGCCCCAGCGTACCCTTGCGCGTCATAAGCTCTACCTACCCTCTCTTGCCTCATTTACATCACTTTGCTTTTTTGGTCAGGAGAAGATCATGTAGCCCATGGCGTTTGTTTGCTATGGGTCTTTAGAAGGTGACATCTACAAAAAAATGCATGCTTGCCCATGTCAGAAAGTCTAAGCCTAATGTCTAATGATCAAATCCTTGTCATAAATGTACTTTGTCCTCTTAAACCTGTCCATATTTTATTTGAGTTAATACTCTTATAAGAAATGTCTCATATGAGACTTCTTACTTAGTTTACAATATGTCTTTGCATGTTTAACCTGACATCCCTTTGGTAATAAAGTTACAGAAACAACAGAAACGATATTGCTGTCAGTACACAGTATGGAATTTATACAGGTGGCCATTATTCACAGCGTTGGACCGTCGCCTACGTGACATCACCGAGGCAACAGCTCGGAGATGTAAAATATTCACTACCCCACCTTGGCCGAACAAACAGGGGAGTAAGACATCCCGAATCAGGCAAGAGTGGAGAAACGACTGTTGTCGATACTAAAACTGTTAAAAATGAACCGAGTGAACAAAGTATCACAGAAATATGATCAAGTAACCATTAAAATGTAATAGTTTTTTTAATGAACATATTGCATGAAATACCCTGATCTATATTGAGCACTGCAATCTATGTACATGTGTGTTGCGTTTAATTTGTCTGAAAGTACAATACATTGGACGATAGCGATAAGATTGAACCTGTGTATACACGTTTCAAATAAAAATCTTTCAGTGTTTGGTATGAGTACCAGCAACGACAACAAATCGATGTCTATTACTGTGCCGTTGGCATTTGACTGGATCTGTTGTACCTTGCCTCTGTAGTGTGAACCGCGGCTAAATAAGCTTCTGATATAAACTTTTTGTACAGCAAATTTTTTACAGGTGCAAACACTTGTCAGAAAATGCACAATATATAATGTATTCATACACGCGAACTTTTGAAGTACAGAGATAAACTTTTCCGACCAGAGTCGGTTCGTCAGTTTGAAAGCGACAAGCCATGCATCGCCCTATAGAACAAAACACGCATTGCTCTGTAGGACAAGAAACGCATTGCTCTGTAGAACAAGAGGAGACGTATTGCTCTGTGGGACAAGAGACGTATTGCTCTGTAAGACAAAAGACGCATTGCCCTGTAGGAAAAGATACGCATTGCTCTGTAAGACAAGAGACGCATTGCTCTGTAAGACAAGAGACGCATTGCTCTGTAGGACAAGATTCGCATTGCTCTGTAGTACAAGAGACACTTTGCTCTGTAGTATAAGAGACGCATTGCTCTGTCTGTAGTACAAGATACGTATTGCTCTGTCGGACAAGAGACGCATTGCTCTGTAGTACAGGAGACGCATTGCTCTGTAGGACAAGAACCACATTGCTCTGTAGTACAAGAGACATATTGCTTAGTAGTATAAGAGACGCATTGCTCTGTAGTACAGGAGACGCATTGCTCTGTCGGAGAAGAGACGTATTGCTCTGTCAAGAGACGTATTGCTTTGTAGGATAAGAGACGTATTGCCTGTAGGACAAGGGATGTATTGCTCTGTAGTTTAAGAGATGCATTGCCTGTAATACAAAAGATGTATTACCTTTAGGACAAGAGAAGCATTGACTGTAGTACACTTGACGCATTGCCTGTGGGACAAGAGACGTAATGCTCTGTAGGACAAGAGACGCATTGCTTTGAGTACAAGATACGTATTGCTCTGTCGGACAAGAGACGCATTGCTCTGTATTCCAGAAGACGCATTGCTCTATCGGACAAGAGACGCATTGCTCTGAAAGACAAGAGACACATTGCTCTGTAGTACAAGAGACATATTGCTTTGTAGTATAAGAGACGCATTGCTCTGTAGTACAGGAGACGCATTGCTCTGTCGGAGAAGAGACGCATTGCTCTATCAAGAGACTTATTGCTCTGTAGAATAAGAGACGTATTGCCTGTAGGACAAGAGACGTATTGCTCTGAGTACAAGAGATGCATTGATGTGTAGTTTAAGAAATGCATTGCCTGTAATACAAAGATGTATTACCTTTAGGACAAGAGATGCATTGACTGTAGTACACTAGACGCATCGCCTGTGGGACAAGAGACGTAATGCTCCGTAGGACAAGAGTCGCATTGCTCTGTAGTACAAAAGACACATTGCCCTTAAGGAAAAGAGACGTATTTTTCTGTAGGACAAGAGAATCATTGCTCGTAGTACAAGAGATGCATTGCTTTAGTACAAGAGATACATTGCTCTGTGGGACAAGGGACACATTGTAGGACAGGAGACGCATTGCTCTGTAGTACAAGATACGTATTGCTCTGCTGATAAGAGACGCATTGCTCTCTAGTACAGGAGACGCATTGCTGTGTCGGACAAGAGACGCATTGCTCTGTGGGACAAAGGACACATTGCTCTGTAGGACAGGAGACACATTCCTCTGTAGAACAAGAGACACATTGCTCTGTAGTACAAGATACGTATTGCTCTGTCGGACAAGCGACGCAATGCTCTGTAGTACAGGAGACGCATTGCTCTGTCGGACAAGAGACTCATTGTTCTGTAGGACAAGAGACGTATTTTTCTGTAGGACAAGAGAATCATTGCTCGTAGTACAAGAGATGCATTGCTTTAGTACAAGAGACGCATTGCTCTGTAGGACAAGGGACACATTGCTCTGTAGGACAGGAGACGCATTGCTCTGTAGTACAAGAGACGCATTGCTCTGTAGTTCAAGAGTCAAATCTGTCAACAAAGATATTAACCTGTCATACACAACTACCCTCTGTTAATAAACAAATCTGTCAACAAAGATATTAACCTGTCATACACAACTACCCTCTGTTAATATAGCAAATCTGTCAACAAAGATATTAACCTGTCATACACAACTACCCTCTGTTAATAAACAAATCTCCACAAAGATATTAACCTGTCACACACAACTACCCTCTGTTAATAAACAAATCTGTCAACAAAGATATTAACCTGTCATACACAACTACCCTCTGTTAATAAACAAATCTGTCAACAAAGATATTAACCTGTCATACACAACTACCCTCTGTTAATATAGCAAATCTGTCAACAAAGATATTAACCTGTCATACACAACTACCCTCTGTTAATAAACAAATCTCCACAAAGATATTAACCTGTCACACACAACTACCCTCTGTTAATAAACAAATCTGTCAACAAAGATATTAACCTGTCATACACAACTACCCTCTGTTAATATAGCAAATCTGTCAACAAAGATATTAACCTGTCATACACAACTACCCTCTGTTAATAAACAAATCTCCACAAAGATATTAACCTGTCACACACAACTACCCTCTGTTAATAAACAAATCTGTCAACAAAGATATTAACCTGTCATACACAACTACCCTCTGTTAATAAACAAATCTGTCAACAAAGATATTAACCTGTCATACACAACTACTCTCTGTTAATAAACAAATCTGTCAACAAAGATATTAACCTGTCATACACAACTACCCTCTGTTAATAAACAAATCTGTCAACAAAGATATTAACCTGTCATACACAACTACCCTCTGTTAATATAGCAAATCTGTCAACAAAGATATTAACCTGTCATACACAACTACCCTCTGTTAATAAACAAATCTCCACAAAGATATTAACCTGTCATACACAACTACCCTCTGTTAATAAACAAATCTGTCCACAAAGATATTAACCTGTCATACACAACTACCCTCTATTAATAAACAAATCTGTCCACACACATATTAACCGGTCATACACAACTACCCTCTGTTAATATAGCAAATCTGTCCACAAAGATATTAACCTGTCATACACAACTACCCTCTGTTAATAAACAAATCTGTCAACAAAGATATTAACCTGTCATACACAACTACCCTCTGTTAATAAACAAATCTGTCAACAAAGATATTAGCCTGTCACACACAACTACCCTCTGTTAATAAACAAATCTGTCAACAAAGATATTAACCTGTCATACACAACTACCCTCTGTTAATAAACAATTCTGTCAAGAAAGATTATTAACCTGTCATACACAAGTACCCTCTGTTAATAAACAAATTTGTCAAGAAAGATATTAACCTGTCATACACAACTACCCTCTGTTAATAAACAAATCTGTCAACAAAGATATTAACCTGTCATACACAACCACCCTCTGTTAATAAACAAATCTGTCAACAATGATATTAACCTGTCATACACAAGTACCCTCTGTTAATAAACAAATTTGTCAAGAAAGATATTAACCTGTCATACACAACTACCCTCTGTTAATAAACTAATCTCCACAAAGATATTAACCTGTCACACACAACTACCCTTTGTTAATAAACAAATCTGTCCACAAAGATATTAACCTGTCATACACAACTACCCTCTGTTAATAAACAAATCTGTCAACAAAGATATTAACCTGTCATACACAACTACCCTCTGTTAATAAACAAATCTGTCAACAAAGATATTAAC
Organism: Sipunculus nudus; assembly: GCA_026874595.1. Taxonomy (NCBI): domain Eukaryota; kingdom Metazoa; phylum Annelida; class Sipuncula; order Golfingiida; family Sipunculidae; genus Sipunculus; species Sipunculus nudus. Next base: position 97,497,089 of record CM049308.1, read on the forward strand.
CTGTCATACACAACTCCCCTCTGTTAATATAGCAAACCTGTCAACAAAGATATTAACCTGTCATACACAACTACCCTCTGTTAATAAACGCTTAAAACTTCCCTGTGTTCTTATCCTCCTGCTTGTTTACATGACAGTGCGGTTATCTCTTACTACGCACAGGGAGATTCAGTATAATTATATCTATAGGATATGGATTTACCCTATGGTTTGTTGGATAAGATCATACTGTTTTTTTTTTTTCCTATGCTTGGCTGGCTCTACGAGATCACTGCGTTTATTGTCCCTTTGCTCTCTAAGATTACTGCTTTTTATTTTTTTCCTATGCTTCACTCCATGAGGTCACTGCGGTTAATTTTCCCTATGCTTGACTCCATGAGGTCACTTCGGCTAATTCCCCTTATGCTTGACTCCATGAGGTCACTGCGGTTAAATTGCCCTGTGCATGACTGCATGAGGTTAATGCGGTTAATTATCCCTATGCTTGACTGCATGAGGTCACTGCGGTTAAAATGCCCTGTGCATGACTCCATGAGGTTAATGCGGTTAATTCTCCCTATGCCTGACTCCATGAGGTCACTACGGTTAATTTTCCCTATGCTTGACTCCATGAGGTCACTACAGTTAATTCCCCTTATGCTTGACTTCATGAGGTCCCTGCGGTTAAATTGCCCTGTGCATGACTCCATGAGGTTAATGCGGTTAATACTCCTTATGCTTGGCTCTACGAGGTCATTGTATTTGTTGTCACATTCTTTACAGGATCACTTTGCTTTTTGTGTCCTTATGTCCAACTCTACTAGATCGCTATATGCTTTTATTGCCCCTATGCTTGGCTCTGCAAGATAATAGTGCTTTTATTGTCAATATGTTTGGCTTGATGAATCACTACTTTTAATTCCTTTTGCTAAGCTCTAGAGGATAAATGTGTGTTTATTTTATCATGCTTCTAGATTAGATAATTGTGCTTTTATGGAATCATGCTTGTAGATTAGATAACTGTGGGTATATTGTATCATTCTTGTAGATTAGATAACTGTGTGTTTATTGTATCATGCTTGTAGATTAGATAACTGTGTGTTTATTGTATCATTCTTGTAGATTAGATAACTGTGTGTATATTGTGTCATGCTTGTACATTAGATAACTGTGTGTTTATTGTGTCTTGCTTGTAGATCAGATAACTGTGGGTACATTGTATCATGCTTGTAGATCAGATAACTGTGTGTTTATTGTATCATACTTGTAGATCAGATAACTGTTTGTATATGGTATCATACATGTAGATCAGATAACTGTATGTTTATTGTATCATACTTGTATATAAGGTATCTGTGGGTTTATTGTATCATACTTGTAGATTAGGTTACTGTGGGTTTATTGTATCATACTTGTAGATTAGATAACTGTGGGTTAATTGTATCATACTTGTAGATTAGATAACTGTGGGTTTATTGTATCATTCTTGTAGATTAAATTACTGTGGGTTTATTGTATCATTCTTGTAGATTAGATAACTGTGGGTTTATTGTATCATGCTTGTAGATTAGATAACTGTGTGTTTATTGTATCATGCTTGTAGATTAGATAACTGTGTGTTTATTGTATCATACTTGTAGATCAGATAACTGTGTGTTTATTGTATCACACTTGTAGATTAGATAACTGTGTGTTTATTGTGTCATGCCTGTAGATTAGATAACTGAGTGTTTATTGTATCATTCTTGTAGATTAGATTACTCTGTGTTTATGGTATCATGCTTGTAGACTAGATAACTGTGTGTATATTGTATCATGCTTGTAGATAAGATAACTGAGTGCTTATTGTATCATGCTTGTAGATTAGAAAACTGTGTGTTTATTGTATCATGATTGTATATTTGAAAACTGTGTTTATGGTATCATGCTTGTAGATTAAATAACTGTGTTTTTATTTTATCATACTTGTAGATATGATAACTGTGGGTATATTGTATCATGCTTGTAGACTAGATAACTGTGTGTATATTGTATCATGCTTGTAGATAAGATAACTGAGTGCTTATTGTATCATGCTTGTAGATATGATAACTGTGGGTATATTGTATCATGCTTGTAGACTAGATAACTGTGTGTATATTGTATCATGCTTGTAGATAAGATAACTGAGTGCTTATTGTATCATGCTTGTAGATTAGATAACTGTGGGTATATTGTATCATGCTTGTAGATTAGATAACTGTGTGTTTATTGTATCATACTTGTAGATCAGATAACTGTGTGTTTATTGTATCACACTTGTAGATAAGATAACTGTGTGTTTATTGTGTCATGCCTGTAGATTAGATAACTGAGTGTTTATGGTATCATTCTTGTAGATTAGATTACTCTGTGTTTATGGTATCATGCTTGTAGACTAGATAACTGTGTGTATATTGTATCATGCTTGTAGATAAGATAACTGAGTGCTTATTGTATCATGCTTGTAGATTAGAAAACTGTGTGTTTAATGTATCATGATTGTATATTTGAAAACTGTGTTTATGGTATCATGCTTGTAGATTAAATAACTGTGTTTTTATTTTATCATACTTGTAGATATGATAACTGTGGGTATATTGTATCATGCTTGTAGACTAGATAACTGTGTGTATATTGTATCATGCTTGTAGATAAGATAACTGAGTGCTTATTGTATCATGCTTGTAGATTAGAAAACTGTGTGTTTATTGTATCATGATTGTATATTTAAAAACTGTGTTTATTGTATCTTGCTGGTAGGTTAGATAATTGTGTGGATATTGTATCATGCTGGTTAGATAACCGTGTTTTTTTATTGTTTCGTGTCCCTAGCCGGGACTCCTGCCATTGCCAACAGACACAAAAACAACCCTACCCGGGACTCCTGTCACGGCCAACAGACACAAAAAAAAGCCTAGCCGGGACTCCTGTCATGGCCAACAGACACAAAAACAACCCTAGCCGGGACTCCTGTCATGGCCAACAGACACAAAAACAACCCTAGCCGGGACTCCTGTCATGGCCAACAGACACTAAAACAACCCTAGCCGGGACTCCTGTCATGGCCAACAGACACAAAAACAACCCTAGCCGGGACTCCTGTCATGGCAAACAGACATAAAAACAACTCTAGCCGGGACTCCTGTCTTAGCCTGTCTTGTCTCTTGTTAGAAATCTGTGCATTTATTTTTTCATGCTAGAAGGTTACATAACTGTTAATTTACTGTCCCTTTGCTGGGCTCTTCAAGATAATTGTGCGTTTATATTCCCCATGATTATGGATTAGATAACTGTTTATTTACTGTCCCTTTGCTTGGCTCTTCAAGATAATTGTGCGTTTATATTCCCCATGATTATGGATAAGATAACTGTTTATTTACTGTCCCTTTGCTTGGCTCTTCAAGATAATTGTGCGTTTATATTCCCTATGATTATGGATAAGATAACTGTTTATTTACTGTCCCTTTGCTTGGCTCTTCAAGATAATTGTTCGTTTATATTCCCTATGATTATGGATTAGATAACTGTTTATTTACTGTCCCTTTGCTGGGCTCTTCAAGATAATTGTTCGTTTATATTCCCTATGATTATGGATTAGATAACTGTTATTTACTGTCCCTTTGCTAGGCTCTTCAAGATAATTGTTCGTTTATATTCCCTATTATTATGGATTAGATAACTGTTTATTTACTGTCACTTTGCTTGGCTCTTCAAGATAATTGTGCGTTTATATTCCCTATGATTATGGATTAGATAACTGTTTATTTACTGTCCCTTTGCTTGGCTCTTCAAGATAATTGTTCGTTTATATTCCCTATGATTATGGATTAGATAACTGTTTATTTACTGTCCCTTTGCTGGGCTCTTCAAGATAATTGTTAGTTTATATTTCCTATGATTATGGATTAGATAACTGTTTATTTACTGTCCCTTTGCTGGGCTCTTCAATATAATTGTGCGTTTATATTCTCCATGAGTGTGGATTAGATAACTGTTTATTTACTGTCCCTTTGCTTGGCTCTTCAAGATAATTGTGCGTTTATATTCCCTATGATTATGGATTAGATAACTGTTTATTTACTGTCCCTTTGCTTGGCTCTTCAAGATAATTGTTCGTTTATATTCCCTATGATTATGGATTAGATAACTGTTTATTTACTGTCCCTTTGTTGGGCTCTTCAAGATAATTGTTCGTTTATATTCCCTATGATTATGGATTAGATAACTGTTATTTACTGTCCCTTTGCTAGGCTCTTCAAGATAATTGTTCGTTTATATTCCCTATGATTATGGATTAGATAACTGTTTATTTACTGTCACTTTGCTTGGCTCTTCAAGATAATTGTGCGTTTATATTCCCTATGATTATGGATTAGATAACTGTTTATTTACTGTCCCTTTGCTTGGCTCTTCAAGATAATTGTTCGTTTATATTCCCTATGATTATGGATTAGATAACTGTTTATTTACTGTCCCTTTGCTGGGCTCTTCAAGATAATTGTTAGTTTATATTTCCTATGATTATGGATTAGATAACTGTTTATTTACTGTCCCTTTGCTGGGCTCTTCAATATAATTGTGCGTTTATATTCTCCATGAGTGTGGATTAGATAACTGTTTATTTACTGTCCCTTTGCTTGGCTCTTCAAGATAATTGTGCGTTTATATTCCCCATGATTATGGATAAGATAACTGTTTATTTACTGTCCCTTTGCTTGGCTCTTCAAGATAATTGTGCGTTTATATTCCCTATAATTATGGATTAGATAACTGTTTATTTACTGTCCCTTTGCTTGGCTCTTCAAGATAATTGTGCGTTTATATTCCCTATGATTATGGATTAGATAACTGTATATTTACTGTCCCTTTGCTGGGCTCTTCAAGATAATTTTGCGTTAATTTTCCCCATGATTATGGATAAGATAACTGTTTATTTACTGTCCCTTTGCTGGGCTCTTCAAGATAATTGTTCGTTTATATTCCCTATGATTATGGAAAAGATATCTGTTTATTTACTGTGCCTTTGCTGGGCTCTTCAAGATAATTGTGCGTTTATATTCCCCATGATTATGGATAAGTTAAATGTTTATTTACTGTCCCTTTGCTGGGCTCTTCAAGATAATTGTGCGTTTATATTCCCCATGATTATGGATTAGATAACTGTTTATTTACTGTCCTCTTGCTGGGCTCTTCAAGATAATTGTTCGTTTATATTCCCTATGATTATTGATTAGATAACTGTTTATTTACTGTCCCTTTGCTGGGCTCTTCAAGATAATTGTGCGTTTATATTCCCTATGATTATGGATTAGATAACTGTTTATTTACGGTCCCTTTGCTTGTCTCTTCAAGATAATTGTGCGTTTATATTCCCCATGATTATGGATAAGTTAAATGTTTATTTACTGTCCCTTTGCTGGGCTCTTCAAGATAATTGTGCGTTTATATTCCCCATGATTATGGATAACATAACTGTTTATTTACGGTCCCTTTGCTTGGCTCTTCAGATAATTGTGCGTTTATATTCCCTATGATTATGGATTAGATAACTGTTTATTTACTGTCCCTTTGCTGGGCTCTTCAAGATAATTGTGCGTTTATATTCCCTATGATTATGGATTAGATAACTGTTTATTTACTGTCCCTTTGCTTGGCTCTTCAAGATAATTGTGCGTTTATATTCCCCATAATTATGGATAACATAACTGTTTATTTACGGTCCCTTTGCTTGGCTCTTCAGATAATTGTGCGTTTATATTCCCCATGATTATGGATAACATAACTGTTTATTTACGGTCCCTTTGCTTGGCTCTTCAGATAATTGTGCGTTTATATTCCCCATGATTATAGATAACATAACTGTTTATTTACTGTCCCTTTGCTTGGCTCTTCAAGATAATTGTGCGTTTATATTCCCTATGATTATGGATTAGATAACTGTTTATTTACTGTCCCTTTGCTTGGCTCTTCAAGATAATTGTTCGTTTATATTCCCTATGATTATGGATTAGATAACTGTTTATTTACTGTCCCTTTGTTGGGCTCTTCAAGATAATTGTTCGTTTATATTCCCTATGATTATGGATTAGATAACTGTTATTTACTGTCCCTTTGCTAGGCTCTTCAAGATAATTGTTCGTTTATATTCCCTATGATTATGGATTAGATAACTGTTTATTTACTGTCACTTTGCTTGGCTCTTCAAGATAATTGTGCGTTTATATTCCCTATGATTATGGATTAGATAACTGTTTATTTACTGTCCCTTTGCTTGGCTCTTCAAGATAATTGTTCGTTTATATTCCCTATGATTATGGATTAGATAACTGTTTATTTACTGTCCCTTTGCTGGGCTCTTCAAGATAATTGTTAGTTTATATTTCCTATGATTATGGATTAGATAACTGTTTATTTACTGTCCCTTTGCTGGGCTCTTCAATATAATTGTGCGTTTATATTCTCCATGAGTGTGGATTAGATAACTGTTTATTTACTGTCCCTTTGCTTGGCTCTTCAAGATAATTGTGCGTTTATATTCCCCATGATTATGGATAAGATAACTGTTTATTTACTGTCCCTTTGCTTGGCTCTTCAAGATAATTGTGCGTTTATATTCCCTATAATTATGGATTAGATAACTGTTTATTTACTGTCCCTTTGCTTGGCTCTTCAAGATAATTGTGCGTTTATATTCCCTATGATTATGGATTAGATAACTGTATATTTACTGTCCCTTTGCTGGGCTCTTCAAGATAATTTTGCGTTAATATTCCCCATGATTATGGATAAGATAACTGTTTATTTACTGTCCCTTTGCTGGGCTCTTCAAGATAATTGTTCGTTTATATTCCCTATGATTATGGAAAAGATATCTGTTTATTTACTGTGCCTTTGCTGGGCTCTTCAAGATAATTGTGCGTTTATATTCCCCATGATTATGGATAAGTTAAATGTTTATTTACTGTCCCTTTGCTGGGCTCTTCAAGATAATTGTGCGTTTATATTCCCCATGATTATGGATTAGATAACTGTTTATTTACTGTCCTCTTGCTGGGCTCTTCAAGATAATTGTTCGTTTATATTCCCTATGATTATTGATTAGATAACTGTTTATTTACTGTCCCTTTGCTGGGCTCTTCAAGATAATTGTGCGTTTATATTCCCTATGATTATGGATTAGATAACTGTTTATTTACGGTCCCTTTGCTTGTCTCTTCAAGATAATTGTGCGTTTATATTCCCCATGATTATGGATAAGTTAAATGTTTATTTACTGTCCCTTTGCTGGGCTCTTCAAGATAATTGTGCGTTTATATTCCCCATGATTATGGATAACATAACTGTTTATTTACGGTCCCTTTGCTTGGCTCTTCAGATAATTGTGCGTTTATATTCCCTATGATTATGGATTAGATAACTGTTTATTTACTGTCCCTTTGCTGGGCTCTTCAAGATAATTGTGCGTTTATATTCCCTATGATTATGGATTAGATAACTGTTTATTTACTGTCCCTTTGCTTGGCTCTTCAAGATAATTGTGCGTTTATATTCCCCATAATTATGGATAACATAACTGTTTATTTACGGTCCCTTTGCTTGGCTCTTCAGATAATTGTGCGTTTATATTCCCCATGATTATGGATAACATAACTGTTTATTTACGGTCCCTTTGCTTGGCTCTTCAGATAATTGTGCGTTTATATTCCCCATGATTATAGATAACATAACTGTTTATTTACGGTCCCTTTGCTTGGCTCTTCAGATAATTGTGCGTTTATATTCCCCATGATTATGGATTAGATAACTGTTTATTTTCTGTCCCTTTGCTGGGCTCTTCAAGATAATTGTGCGTTTATATTCCCCATGATTATGGATTAGATAACTGTGCATTTACTTGGCTCAATGAGATCACCTTGGCCCCAGCGTACCCTTGCGCGCCATAAGCTCTCCCTACCCTCTCTTGCCTCATTTACATCACTTTGCTTTTTTGGTCAGGAGAAGATCATGTAGCCCATGGCGTTTGTTTGCTATGGGTCTTTAGAAGGTGACATCTACAAAAAAATGCATGCTTGCCCATGTCAGAAAGTCTAAGCCTAATGTCTAATGATCAAATCCTTGTCATAAATGTACTTTGTCCTCTTAAACCTGTCCATATTTTATTTGAGTTAATACTCTTATAAGAAATGTCTCATATGAGACTTCTTACTTAGTTTACAATATGTCTTTGCATGTTTAACCTGACATCCCTTTGGTAATAAAGTTACAGAAACAACAGAAACGATATTGCTGTCAGTACACAGTATGGAATTTATACAGGTGGCCATTATTCACAGCGTTGGACCGTCGCCTACGTGACATCACCGAGGCAACAGCTCGGAGATGTAAAATATTCACTACCCCACCTTGGCCGAACAAACAGGGGAGTAAGACATCCCGAATCAGGCAAGAGTGGAGAAACGACTGTTGTCGATACTAAAACTGTTAAAAATGAACCGAGTGAACAAAGTATCACAGAAATATGATCAAGTAACCATTAAAATGTAATAGTTTTTTTAATGAACATATTGCATGAAATACCCTGATCTATATTGAGCACTGCAATCTATGTACATGTGTGTTGCGTTTAATTTGTCTGAAAGTACAATACATTGGACGATAGCGATAAGATTGAACCTGTGTATACACGTTTCAAATAAAAATCTTTCAGTGTTTGGTATGAGTACCAGCAACGACAACAAATCGATGTCTATTACTGTGCCGTTGGCATTTGACTGGATCTGTTGTACCTTGCCTCTGTAGTGTGAACCGCGGCTAAATAAGCTTCTGATATAAACTTTTTGTACAGCAAATTTTTTACAGGTGCAAACACTTGTCAGAAAATGCACAATATATAATGTATTCATACACGCGAACTTTTGAAGTACAGAGATAAACTTTTCCGACCAGAGTCGGTTCGTCAGTTTGAAAGCGACAAGCCATGCATCGCCCTATAGAACAAAACACGCATTGCTCTGTAGGACAAGAAACGCATTGCTCTGTAGAACAAGAGGAGACGTATTGCTCTGTGGGACAAGAGACGTATTGCTCTGTAAGACAAAAGACGCATTGCCCTGTAGGAAAAGATACGCATTGCTCTGTAAGACAAGAGACGCATTGCTCTGTAAGACAAGAGACGCATTGCTCTGTAGGACAAGATTCGCATTGCTCTGTAGTACAAGAGACACTTTGCTCTGTAGTATAAGAGACGCATTGCTCTGTCTGTAGTACAAGATACGTATTGCTCTGTCGGACAAGAGACGCATTGCTCTGTAGTACAGGAGACGCATTGCTCTGTAGGACAAGAACCACATTGCTCTGTAGTACAAGAGACATATTGCTTAGTAGTATAAGAGACGCATTGCTCTGTAGTACAGGAGACGCATTGCTCTGTCGGAGAAGAGACGTATTGCTCTGTCAAGAGACGTATTGCTTTGTAGGATAAGAGACGTATTGCCTGTAGGACAAGGGATGTATTGCTCTGTAGTTTAAGAGATGCATTGCCTGTAATACAAAAGATGTATTACCTTTAGGACAAGAGAAGCATTGACTGTAGTACACTTGACGCATTGCCTGTGGGACAAGAGACGTAATGCTCTGTAGGACAAGAGACGCATTGCTTTGAGTACAAGATACGTATAGCTCTGTCGGACAAGAGACGCATTGCTCTGTATTCCAGAAGACGCATTGCTCTATCGGACAAGAGACGCATTGCTCTGAAAGACAAGAGACACATTGCTCTGTAGTACAAGAGACATATTGCTTTGTAGTATAAGAGACGCATTGCTCTGTAGTACAGGAGACGCATTGCTCTGTCGGAGAAGAGACGCATTGCTCTATCAAGAGACTTATTGCTCTGTAGAATAAGAGACGTATTGCCTGTAGGACAAGAGACGTATTGCTCTGAGTACAAGAGATGCATTGATGTGTAGTTTAAGAAATGCATTGCCTGTAATACAAAGATGTATTACCTTTAGGACAAGAGATGCATTGACTGTAGTACACTAGACGCATCGCCTGTGGGACAAGAGACGTAATGCTCCGTAGGACAAGAGTCGCATTGCTCTGTAGTACAAAAGACACATTGCCCTTAAGGAAAAGAGACGTATTTTTCTGTAGGACAAGAGAATCATTGCTCGTAGTACAAGAGATGCATTGCTTTAGTACAAGAGATACATTGCTCTGTGGGACAAGGGACACATTGTAGGACAGGAGACGCATTGCTCTGTAGTACAAGATACGTATTGCTCTGCTGATAAGAGACGCATTGCTCTCTAGTACAGGAGACGCATTGCTGTGTCGGACAAGAGACGCATTGCTCTGTGGGACAAAGGACACATTGCTCTGTAGGACAGGAGACACATTCCTCTGTAGAACAAGAGACACATTGCTCTGTAGTACAAGATACGTATTGCTCTGTCGGACAAGCGACGCAATGCTCTGTAGTACAGGAGACGCATTGCTCTGTCGGACAAGAGACTCATTGTTCTGTAGGACAAGAGACGTATTTTTCTGTAGGACAAGAGAATCATTGCTCGTAGTACAAGAGATGCATTGCTTTAGTACAAGAGACGCATTGCTCTGTAGGACAAGGGACACATTGCTCTGTAGGACAGGAGACGCATTGCTCTGTAGTACAAGAGACGCATTGCTCTGTAGTTCAAGAGTCGTATTGCTCTGTAGGACAAGAGACACATTGCCTTTAGTACAAGAACCGAATTGCCTGTAGGACAAGAGACGCATTGTTCTGAAAGTCAAGAGATGTATTGCTTTGTATGACAAGAGACACATTAACTGTAGGACAAGAGACGCATTGCTGTGTAAGACAAGAGACGTATTGATCTGTAGTACAAGAGACGCATTGACTGTAGGACAAGAGACGCATTGCTTGTTGGATAAGAAACGCGTTGCTCTGTAGGTCAAGAGACCCATTGCTCTGTAGGACAAGAGAAACATTGCTCTTTAGGACATGGGACGCATTGTACAGAAGTTCACCGTTTGCATGCCTGGTGACACACGTTAGTGTGTTACAATGAATAAAACAGTGACATTGAAACAAACAGTCGAGCTGTCGTTTTTAACAGGAGGAAACGTCTATAGTGTTGTGCTAACCAGTCACATGACCAATGACTGCAACCCTCCTTAAATATTTGGTCACGGACACCATGTTATGTATAAAGATCGGTGAAGAATCCATTTTGTTAACGTTCATCATGTTATTTATACAGACAGGAAAATCATCAATTCTGGTAACGGACAACATGTTATGTATACAGACAGGTGCATTATCTATTTTAGTAACGGACATCATCTGAAGACAACATGGTCGAACCAAATGCATACTCATTTAATTCCTCTCTCCCTCAAAGAAACTGTGAGCCATGGTATAAATGCTGAATGGTTATTATGTCTGAAAGACCAGAATAAAGAGTCCATGAACATTTATTTTACACCCTGCTCACAAGAACTGGTCGTATTTGTTATTTTACATCCTCCTCAAAATGCGTGGTCGTATTTGTTATTTTACACTCTGCTCACAATACCTGGTCGTCTTTGTAATTTTACACCCTGCTTACAATACCTGGTCGTCTTTGTTATTTTACACCCTGATCACAATACCTGGTCGTCTTTGTAATTTTACACCCTGCTTACAATACCTGGTCGTCTTTGTTATTTTACACCCTGATCACAATACCTGGTCGTCTTTGTTATTTTACACCCTGATCACAATACCTGGTCGTCTTTGTAATGTTACACTCTGCTCACAATACCTGGTCGTCCTTGCTTTTTTTCACCCTGCTTACAATACCTGGTCGTCTTTGTTATTTTACACCCTGATCACAATACCTGGTCGTCTTTGTTATTTTACACCCTGATCACAATACCTGGTCGTCTTTGTAATGTTACACTCTGCTCACAATACCTGGTCGTCTTTGTTATGTTACACCCTGATCACAATACCTGGTCGTCTTTGTTATGTTACACTCTGCTCACAATACCTGGTCGTCTTTGTTATTTTACACCCTGATAACAATACCTGGTCGTCTTTGTTATTTTATATCCTGCTCACATTACCTAGTCGTCTTTGTTATCTTACACCCTGATCACAATACCAGGTCGTCTTTGATATTGTACACCCTGCTCACAATACCTGGTCGTATTTGTTATTCTTCACCCTGCTTACAATACCTGGTCGTCTTTGTTATGTTACACCCTGCTTACAATACCTGGTCGTCTTTTGTAATAAACCTCACTATATTTTTTTTGTTAAATGATTATCCTAATCATATTCAACTGGTGATATGATCGTTTAATCCCACGGTTAACCAATAAGGCTGAAGTTTTCATCCCATATAATTAACTGTTGCTGATGATGGTTAGGACGATGTATTGAGTGTTTTCAAAAAAGCCCCTCCAAAACGGGGGAGCTTTCAGCTGTAAAATGTGTGTTAAAATTCGTATTCCATCAGTTGAGAGTCAGGTTTGGCCACCAGGCGGGGTTGTCTCCGTGGAATTCCCTCCCGCGTTATATATAACTACTCCCGTTGAAATACACAGAATGCAGTCTTAACCTTTCAGGACTGTCTGTATACTAACTTGCTGGTGTGATCTGAGGTCTGAGGTTATCCCCCACTGCTTGCAAATTTCCTCTCATACAGTGCCGCACAACGAGCTCCGCAAGGGCGAAGTCAATTTTGTTTACACGCTGAGTCGACAAGATATTGTTTTACGAGCTCCGCATGGGCGTAGTCATCTTCGTTTACATGCTGAGCCAATCAGATTTTGTCTTACCCAGCGTCAGGGTTTGTCACTTGTAGTATGTTTTCAATTTTAAATACTGAGGTATAATCGACTGGTTGTTGAGTGTATTATACTATCATATGTCATTATTTTTATATCAATGCCATAAATCTGTCCTATTTCCCCAGGAGTGTAGAATACATAAGAATTGTTGACTTTCTTTGTTCTTTGTTAAATTGTGGATATATCTTATAACTGCATCAAACCAGAATTTATTAAATACAATTTGCCCACCTATTTTTAGGTGAGGGTTTATCCACAAGGTTTGATTTAAATAATCATTTGTTGTGTCTGGAGTATGATAGTAAAATTTACACCAATCGTATAACATTTCTTTCCAGAATAAAGTGTTCTTTTTTAAGAAACAGAGTTGATCCAGATCTTCAGCATTACATTGCATTTAAATATATATTCAGTCAAATTATTTAAACTACATTCAACTAGCTGTCATCAACCTTGTTTCAAATCTGAGCTCAATAATCTATTAACCCGGGCAATTTTAGTTGACCATATGTCAACCATGTCTAAACCACCATTACTTTAAGATGCTATCAAAGTTAATCGTTTTACTTTATCTATTTTTTTTATTCCATATGAAAATAAAAAGCTTGCTTTCAACCTCTTTTAAAAAGGACACCGGAGGTTTAGGTAAAACAGACAACTGTTACTGCAGTTGTGATTTCAAGTCAGATTTAATGACTGTGATCTTACCAACTGGTGTTAACTCTCTTTTTGAACAAAAAAATAATTAGTTGCTTAATTTTATTAAATCATGGCAAAAAGTTCATTTCATAAAGATTTTGGAGTGTACAATTAATCTTAATGCCTAAAAACTTGTAATTGGTTCCTTCGTTAACTTCAAAATAAGTTTTATTATCTCTTCTTTATTGAATTCATGATTACAAATGGGCATAATTGCTGTTATTTCTTTGTTAATTTTTAAACCACTCACGTTTTTAAATTTTTAAAATTGTTCTATAGCCTCTTTAGCCACCGGTTGTCCACCTCTTACGAATAAAGTAGAATCATCCGCATATTGAGAGATAATGTGTTTCACATTTCCAATTTCTATGCCTTTAGTATTATTATTGTCTATGATTTTGGCAGCAAGAAGTTCTGTCAAAATAATATGTATAGATATGGTGAAAGGGGACAGCCTTGTCTAATTCCTCTGCTTACTGGGAAGAAACCTGGAAGACCATCCATTATTTATGACACATGATGATATACCTTATAAAATATTATAATCCACTCACAGAAAGTATCACCAAAGTTGTAGTGTTTTAATGATTTCTGAATAAATGACCATTCTAATGAATCGAAAGCCGTTTCAAAAATTTTTATTATTAAATTGGCTTTTATTTTATTTTTAGTACAATAATTCATCAAATTATAAGTTCTACTGAAGCTCTCACCAATATATCTGTTTTTAAGAAAATAAGTCTGATCTGGATGGATTAAGTTTTGGAGGACCCTCTGAAATCTACGAGCCATACATTTAGTCAGTAATTTATAATCTGTATATTTATTAAAAATATTGGTCTCCAATTCTTAAGTATAGTTGTGTCTTTTCATTTGTGCGGGATCAATGTAATAATTCCTTGTCGTTGTGTAATATTTAAACTGCCATTTGCAGGAAAAAAAACTTATAAGCAGCTATCAGATCTATTTTAATTTGAATTATTTTCTCAATTTCTGATTTTTTATCTTTTATATCCTCCATAATTTTATCATCAGGATTGTTGGAATCTTGTTGTTCTAAATGTTTCAAATTATTTTCTAACGGTTGTATCTCGCGTTCCAAAGGCTTGAATTTTAGCTGTGAAACGTCTGTTAACAATCATGTTCCATCAACTGAATTTTTAGTTGTGAATGCTGTCATCACATATTTTGAGAACGTTGGAATCAGTGAATGTAGTGAAAGTATTAGCGTTATGATACTGAAAGTAATAGATTTTACCCGATTACTTTTTAGTTGTGAAGTAAACACAGAGACACCAAGTGAAACACTGTACAAGTTGACCGATACCCCTGTCAGTAAGCAGGGTATGTACATAGTAAACATATTGACCCCCTGTGCTTCAGCTCGCTGACAGCAAGACAGAATATCGATATCCCGGCCAATCTGTTGCCGCTTAACGCCTACATCCCAGGTCACCCCACTCAAAGCACGTCAGGCAAGGCGCCTGATCCTCAGCCCATCTTACCATAATTTATTACATGTGGCATCCTGTGTTTATTAAAGCCAGTAAAGCCATCCGTGACGAACAGCAGGTTATCATAGTAGAATTTTAAGACACGGTCTAAAGTTGAGTAGATCAGGTCCTTCCGGGCATGTCTTAAAATGTCAGAAACAACACCATCTTCATCACCAGGTCGGCGTCCATTATTGCCAGGTCCACGTTCACCATCACCAGGTCGACGTTCATTATTGCCAGGTCCACGTTCACCATCACCAGGGGGACGTTCATTATTGCGATGTCCACGTTCATCATCACCAGGCCAGCGATCATTATTGCGATGTCCACGTTCACCATCACCAGGTCGGCGTTCATTATTGCCAGGTCCACGTTCACCATCACCAGGTCGGCGTTCATTATTACCAGGTCCACGTTCACCATCACCAGGTCGGCTTTCATTATTGCCAGGTCCATGTTCACTAACACCAGGTCGGCGTTCATTATTACCAGGTCCACGTTCACCATTAACAGGTCGGAGTTTATGTTTACCTGGTCCATTTTCATTATCATTAGGTCCACATTCATCATCACCAGGTCCACTTTTCATTATTACCAGGTCCACATTCATTATCATAATGTCCATATTCATCATCACCAGGTCCATGTTCATTATAACCAAGTCCATATTCTTTATCATTGCATCCATATTCATCATCACCGTATCCGCTTTTCATTATTACCAGGTCCATGTTCATTATCATTAGGTCCACATTTATCGTCATCAGGTCGACTTTTCATTATAACCTGGTCCATGTTCATTATCATTAGGTCCACATTCATCATCACCAAGTAACTTTTCGTCATTACGAGGTCCATGTTCATTATAATTCATTAGGTCAACATTTATCATCCCCAGGTCCCCTCTCATCATTACCAGGTCCACGTTCATTATCATTAGGTCCACGTTCATCGTCATCATGTCCACTTTTCATTATTACTAGGTCCATGTCCATTATCATTAGGTCCACGTTCATCGTCACCAAGTTAACTTTTCATCATTACGAGGTCGATGTTCATTATCATTAGGTCAACATTTATCATCCCCAGGTCCCCTCTCATCATTACCAGGTTCACGTTCATTATCATTAGGTCCACGTTCATCGTCATCATGTCCACTTTTCATTATTACTAGGTCCATGTCCATTATCATTAGGTCCACGTTCATCGTCACCAAGTCAACTTTTCATCATTACGAGGTCCATGTTCATTATCATTAGGTCCACGTTCATCGTCACCAAGTTAACTTTTCAGCATTACGAGGTCGATGTTCATTATCATTAGGTCAACATTTATCATCCCCAGGTCCCCTCTCATCATTACCAGGTCCACGTTCATTATCATTAGGTCCACGTTCATCGTCATCATGTCCACTTTTCATCATTACTAGGTCCATGTTCATTATCATTAGGTCCACGTTCATCGTCACCAAGTTAACTTTTCATCATTACGAGGTCGATGTTCATTATCATTAGGTCAACAATTATCATCCCCAGGTCCCCTCTCATCATTACCAAGTCCACGTTCATTATCATTAGGTCCACGTTAATCGTCATCGATCATCATGTCCACTTTTCATCATTACTAGGTCCATGTTCATTATCATTAGGTCCACGTTCATCGTCATCATGTCAACTTTTAATCATTACCTCTGGGATAACATTATGGTACACTTCCCGGGACAAAATTGTGGTCCACTTCCCGGGATAATATTCTTATACACTTCCCAGGATAATATTCTGGTACAAATCCTGGGATAATATTCTCGTACACTTTCTAGGATAACATTCTGGTACACTTCCCAGGATAATATTCCGGTACACTTTCCGGGATAACATTCCGGTACACTTCCCAGGATAATATTCTGATACATCCAGGCACAAAAGGGTTTCCCGGTCAATTCCTCTTTTCTCGTTATTATTACCATTAAGTTTTAATTAAATCTTTATTCGTTTCAAGCCGAAGGCTATCTACTTATTGAGGCGGTACTAAAGAATTTACTATATGAGATGATTGCATTGTCATTCTGCATTTAATGTCACGTATATTCTCAAATGTATAATTTATACACCATGATAACTGAAATAAGTCATATGGAGGTCTTAGCAGGAACCCCTCTAACCTCAAGGCAAGCAGCGCACAAGAGGTTACCCACACTACTGTGTGCCTCTCACGCTATGTATCATCAACAACAATACTATCACAATAACGACAAAACCAATTGAAACTTGGAAGAACAAAAAAAGTATTTACATAGAACATAATAAGGGGTTAAAATAGTTTGATTAATCACCACGTGCAGCCGCAGGGAAGGCGAGTGCAGATGCGTGATATTTTCACATATTTTGACAGATGTTAGACCCTAAGTGGAAACTGCATCCATGACTACTGTGATTCTGTGGAAAATTTGTTTTCTTTTTTTAATAAACATCTCACAGTTTACATAGATCAGCTTGCATCATGTTCCACCAAACAGATCGAGGCAACCGCCAAAATCTTGTTTACTTTCTAGGAACATTCGCCATATATGATAAAACGTTTAATCATAAATAAGACCAGGCCTATATTTGCTTTTTAACATTTTATATCCATGCCTGAGCTGGGTTGTCCCGCTATATAGGTCCGTACACAATTTATAGTTGACATTATTTATAGCATGCATATAAATCATCCATCCACTAAATCGTTTTATCTCCAGCATGAATCGATAAACAAATTTGGTCCCTTGAATAATTCTATTCTAAAACACTTTATATTAACAAAAGCAACTAACCTAAAACATAAATATATTCATTTTTGAGCTTATATGTAAACTTCTTTTTTACCTTGGGTGTTAGCTTATAGAGATATTAGTTCCGCATTAACATGCATTTGATCGGACCCTATAGGAGACTCCATGCCCGAGCCCGGCCCCTTTGAGTCACCCTGATGAAAGCGATTATGTGCACATTAACACAAAAGTCAAAAGAAATTTTCTCATTTTCAAGTTTTTTCTGGTGTTCTTTACATGGGCAACTCCTGATGGGCCCGGGCCCCTTTAGTTCCTTAGGATCACACCCTATTAGAAGCTCTATATTTACGCTTCGCAAAATACGTGACTTTCACATATTAATCATTTCGTGTATTTTCTTGTAAAATCCTCAGTTAAAATAAAACTAACTAAGAATTTTATGTTTTCAAACATTTCATTGTTGGGCCCTAAAGGGAATTCATGGCCGGCCAGGGCCCCTTTAGGCCCCTCGGGTCAACCCCGATTAAAAACTCAATATACATGCTTCTCAAATGACACATCTGGCCGACTAGGACCCTCTCGGGGTCTCCTAACTAAAACTTATATAAGCTAAAATAAATACTATTAATGAGACTTCTGTGGGGCACTAGCTGCTGTCGCCTTCTTATGGACATTCGAAAATGTAGTCTTTATGGTAAATTGTTTATTGTGGCAATCTGTCGATCTTATAAAAGTTAATTTATCTATGCTCGTACTTCTGGGGGATTTTTTTGGTGCCAAATCGGCCTGGGCTGCCCTAATGCAACAACTTCTACATTTCAAACATATTATTCTGCTCCATAGGAAATTGCTGGTCGGTCTTGGCCCCCCTTGGGCTCTTCGGATCCCGGTACGGTGAACCCACCTCTCATAAGGCCTGTCGCCTTGTTGGAATTCGTAACTTCGATATGAAAAACAAATTGCCGGACTGGATCCTGTGTTTGCCAAAGACACGGGCGAAAGTGTATCCCAGCATGTCAAGATTTAGAGGACAAGTTTAATCAATATCAACTCATCGATGCTGGTGATTATTTGTCACCTATTTTCCATATTTATTCAATCACCAGCCTTTAACAAAAATTGGTATGTAAAGTGTTTTCTATATAAGCATATTTTAGAGGGTTGCCCGTTCGACTATTTCTGGCATCTGCCTACCCGTCACATTACTAATAGTTGCAATTATCCTGAGATATTTGGTGACAACCATTATATAAGTTATGCAATCAAACGAAATAATAAAATTTAAATTTACATTAAAACATTATTTTGAAAATAATTAAATTCAGTTATTCCTCTCTGCATCCAATTTTATTTGCTATAATCAAATATCAGTTACATTATAAATATTCCTGTTAAATACGGTACTCACGGCTGCAGCTGTGCTTAAGATATTTGGGTAAAAACATTTTATATGAAAACATATCAACATGTCAAATTTTGCGATCGACTAAACTTAAGGTTCACCAAAGAGAGCATTTTGAAAATAATTCCATGTAATTCATACTCATCTGATACCCAATATCCAAACGAATTGTCAACTTTGGTATTAAAGCTAAATCGTTAGAGGTTTCTTGGCTTTTCTACAGCAGAAAATATTGCTTCGGATCCCAAAAAGTAGGTAAACCCAGTGGCGCCACTTAAAACCCCGACAGATTGCTGTTGAAGACTAGAGCTGTTCCTGAGATACGGCATCATGTATGCAAACACATCTAATTGTCAAATTTTGCGACTGAACAAAATTTTCAGTTCCTCAAAAAACACCATTTTGCAAACAATTTGATGCAATTAACACTCCTTATCCTCTTCCTCTAATAAGTTTTTATTTTGACATAAAAGGCCAAATATTAATTCCTTATGACATACCTTAGAAAGGGGGAAAAGTTGCAACAAACGACTTCAAAATACCTGATGAAAACACCTGCAGCAGTAAGCGACCTCAATATACCTGATGATAACACCTGCAGCAGCAAACGACCTCAATATACCTGATGATAACACCTGCAGCAGCAAACGACCTCAATATACCTGATGATAACACCTGCAGCAGCAAACGACCTCAATATACCTGATGATAACACCTGCAGCAGCAAGCGACCTCAGTATACCTGATGATAACACCTGCAGCAGCAAGCGACCTAAATATACCTGATGATAACACCTGCAGCAGCAAACGACCTCAATATACCTGATGATAACACCTGCAGCAGCAAGCGACCTCAGTATACCTGATGATAACACCTGCAGCAGCAAACGACCTCAATATACCTGATGATAACACCTGCAGCAGCAAACGACCTCAATATACCTGATGATAACACCTGCAGCAGCAAGCGACCTCAGTATACCTGATGATAACACCTGCAGCAGCAAACGACCTCAATATACCTGATGATAACACCTGCAGCAGCAAGCGACCTCAGTATACCTGATGATAACACCTGCAGCAGCAAACGACCTCAGTATACCTGATGATAACACCTGCAGCAGCAAACGACCTCAGTATACCTGATGATAACACCTGCAGCAGCAAACGACCTCAGTATACCTGATGATAACACCTGCAGCAGCAAGCGACCTCAGTATACCTGATGATAACACCTGCAGCAGCAAGCGACCTCAGTATACCTGATGATAACACCTGCAGCAGCAAGCGACCTCAATATACCTGATGATAACACCTGCAGCAGCAAGCGACCTCAATATACCTGATGATAACACCTGCAGCAGTAATCGACCTCAATATACCTGATGATAACACCTGCAGCAGTAATCGACCTCAATATACCTGATGATAACACCTGCAGCAGCAAGCGACCTCAATATACCTGATGATAACACCTGCAGCAGTAAGCGACCTCAATATACCTTATGATAACACCTGCAGCAGTAATCGACCTCAATATACCTGATGATAACACCTGCAGCAGTAATCGACCTCAATATACCTGATGATAACACCTGCAGCAGCAAGCGACCTCAATATACCTGATGATAACACCTGCAGCAGTAAGCGACCTCAATATACCTGATGATAATACCTGCAGCAGTAAGCGACCTAAATATACCTGATGATAACACCTGCAGCAGCAAACGACCTAAATATACTTGATGATTACACCTGCAGCAGCAAACGACCTCAATATACCTGATGATAACACCTGCAGCAGCAAACGACCTCAATATACCTGATGATAACACCTGCAGCAGCAAGCGACCTCAATATACCTGATGATAACACCTGCAGCAGCAAGCGACCTCAGTATACCTGATGATAACACCTGCAGCAGCAAGCGACCTCAGTATACCCGATGATAACACCTGCAGCAGCAAGCGACCTCAGTATACCCGATGATAACACCTGCAGCAGCAAGCACCCTGCGTATACCTGATGATAACACCTGCAGCAGCAAGCGACCTCAGTATACCCGATGATAACACCTGCAGCAGCAAGCGACCTCAGTTTACCTTATGATATCACCTGTAGCAGCAAGCGACCTCAGTATACCCGATGATAACACCTGCAGCAGCAAGCGACCTCAGTATACCCGATGATAACACCTGCAGCAGCAAGCGACCTCAGTTTACCATATGATAACACCTGTAGCAGCAAGCGACCTCAGTATACCCGATGATAACACCTGCAGCAGCAAGCGACCTCAGTATACCCGATGATAACACCTGCAGCAGCAAGCGACCTCAGTTTACCTTATGATAACACCTGTAGCAGCAAGCGACCTCAGTATACCTGATGATAACACCTGCAGCAGCAAGCGACCTCAGTATACCTGATGATAACACCTGCAACAGCAAGCGACCTCAGTATATCCGATGATAACACCTGCAGCAGCAAGCGACCTCAGTATAACCGATGATAACACCTGCAGCAGCAAGCGACCTCAGTATACCTGATGATAACACCTGCAGCAGTAAGCGACGTCAGTTTAACTACTGATAATATCTGCAGTGGAAAGCGACCTCTTTATACCTGAACATAACATCTACAGTGCTAAGGGATCTCAATATACCTGATGTTAAAATCTGCAGTGGAAAGCGACCTCCTAATACCTGATGATAATATCTGCAGTGCTAAGCGACCTCATTATACCTGATTTTAATATCTGCAGTGATAAGCGACCTCATTATACCTGACCATAACATCTACAGTGGTAAGCGACTTCAATATACCTGCTGTAACAGCGAATTGTGAACTTTTTAATGTTATACAATGGTTTATAGTAGCAATTTCACGTTTTAAGTAAATTTGAATTTTGGAAATAAGGGATGTAACTAAGGTTATTAACATATGTTCTAATTGTAAATAATTTATTTTTGTTTTGTTTAGTCAATGCATGTATTGTTCTGGTATAATTTCCAATATATATGTGTATATACATATATATATATATATTAACATCATTAAAGTAGCAATTAATCTCAATGCATCTGATGATAACATCTAAAGTTATTATCAACCTCAAGGCATCTGATGATTACATCTACAGTAGTTTTCAACCTCAAAGCATCTGATGATAACATCTATAGTAGTAATCAACCTCAAGGCATCTGATGATAACATCTAAAGTAGTTATCAACCTCAAGGCATCTTATAATAACATCTACAGTAGTAATCAACCTCAAGGCATCTTATGATAACATCTAAAATAGTTATCAACCTCAAGACATCTGATGATAACATCTACAGTAGATATCAACTTCAAGACATCTGATGATAACATCTACCGTAGATATCAACTTCAAGGCATCTGATGATAACATCTACAGTAGTAATCAACCTCAAGGCATCTTATGATAACATCTAAAATAGTTATCAACCTCAAGACATCTGATGATAACATCAACAGTAGATATCAACTTCAAGACATCTGATGATAACATCTACCGTAGATATCAACTTCAAGGCATCTGATGATAACATCTACAGTAGTAATCAACCTCAAGACATCTGATGATAACATCTACAGTAAATATCGACCTCAAGGCATATGATGATAACATCTGCAGTAGTAATCAACCTCAAGGCATCTTATGATAACATCTAAAATAGTTATCAACCTCAAGACATCTGATGATAACATCAACAGTAGATATCAACTTCAAGACATCTGATGATAACATCTACCGTAGATATCAACTTCAAGGCATCTGATGATAACATCTACAGTAGTAATCAACCTCAAGACATCTGATGATAACATCTACAGTAGATATCGACCTCAAGGCATCTGATGATAACATCTACAGTAGTAATCAACCTCAAGGCATCTTATGATAACATCTATAGTAGATATCAACCTCAAGACATCTGATGATAACATCTACAGTAGTTATCAACCTCAAGGCATCTTATGATAACATCTAAAATAGTAATCAACTCAAGGCATCTGATGATAACATCTACAGTAGAAATCAACCTCAAGGCATCTTATGATAACATCTACAGTAGTTATCAAGCTCAAAGCATCTGATAATAACATGTACAGTAGTTATCAAGCTCAAGGCATCTGATGATAACATCTGCAGTAGTTATCAACCTCAAAGCATCTGATGATGACAACTACAGTAGTTATCAACCTCAATTCATCTGATGAAAATATCTGCACTAGTGAACAACCTCAATATAACGGGTGATAACATATGCAGTAGTAAACAACCTCAATGTATCTGATGATAACATCAGCATGTTAAATGACCTCAGTATATTTGATGATAACATCTGCAGTAGTAAATAACCTCAATAAATTTTATGATACATCTGCAGTGGTAAGCGACCTCATTATACCTGATGATAACACCTGTACTGGTAAACAGCATCAATATGTCTTGTGATACTGAAACCGGCAGCAGTAGACAATAATACCGAAAAATAAATCTATATGATATTAATAAGACTCTAAGCAGTAAATAAAAGCCATCTATAGATTATTGTGAAACCTTTGGCGGTAAGTAACATCAATATATGTGATGATAATGGAAACCTCTAATGTAAGCATTAAAAAGATAAATGATAACAATGATAACCGGAAACAATAAGTGATAATGGCTTAATACAGATGATTACTTCTTAATGCCAGGTCATTCAGGATACCACTTGATACTCTAACGCCCTTGTTAGTCCTCAGTTTTCCAGGTATTGATGCATAGATAGCAAAGAAAATGAACCGGCTGTTATAAGTCTCGAAAAGGTTGTAAAATTATGCAAGACATATACAGTGTGTATGAGTCAGCCTCATTTTTTGTTGTTTCACATATTGTTATTCCCTGTGTATAACGTTATTATAGGATATACCCTTGATTCTCCGTCTGTTCGACTTGAGATGCCGACTGCAGGTATTTATGTTAAAAATATATATAACATTTTATTAGCTATCATGAGCAGGTGAATCTCAGGTGAAAGGCCTACCTCAACATGCAGTCTTTGGCTGTTTTCTCCATCGCCCTTGATATCGCTTTCCAGTTATTTTTTAACATAAACACTTGGCGGTAATTCTGGAAAGGCAGTCTGGGATCCACTTCCTGTTTGGGCTGTACTGGTTTCTCGAGGACAGGACCATTTGTCTCTGGTGGTTTCGACTTGGATTTGGATCCGCCCATGTCTGCTGCCTGTGCAAACAAGAGAAATCATAACATATTATTCCGGCCAGTACAGAAGCACGCGGCCAGGTCACAGCGCCATGTTCCTGTGCCGCGACGAACGTGAGCAATAATTACCGTCTCTGGTCGAAGCTCTGGTGCTAACAGGTAACGGCGTCAGGCGGGAGATGCACATACCGTACCGCCATCAATAGCAGACACTCCGTCACAGTCGATCAGGGGAGGCCCATACGTGCAAATAATATTGATTCGGTATATGTTACACGCGGGTATGAATACAAGTATTTTAATCTTCATCACACACCACAGAAATCGTACCTTTCCATAGAGGGAAATTGAGAATGTGCCATCAAATATTCACGGGGTTTTAGGCATAAGTGTCCTTCTAAATGATAGATTGACCCAGGTCGGCTATACAGATTTTATCAAGAAAAAAAATTAAATGTATTCCCCGTCTAAGCGCCATGGACTGGTGATGTGGTAGTCTTCACTGCCGTCGATCAGACCGGCCGGCATTGTGTCAACAGCAGCTCACAATGCCCGACCCAGATCACTTTCCAATATGTGTTGCTATGTTCCAGTGCTGGGCTATGTCACCACTTGCCCAAAGTAAACCTGCCTGCTTCTAATGATGGAATTTGATAAAATGTTGGAGATCGCAGGTCTGAGGGCTGTGCTATTAAACAAATCCGTGGTGGCTCGTACCAATGAGGTCTGGGAGCGTCACTGCAGTCTGTCCGCTGGCGGACTATAGGAGGCCTTCACAGTATTGATCAAATTGACGGTAGAAGTTGCTACAGATTGCTGACTATCGAGCTGCGAAATCTTAGCATCAAAATAGCCAAGTTTGGCCTGCTAGGTTTCCGCGCTGCACATTGGCCAACAAATTGTGTATCAGCTTGAACTACTGTTCATGTTGAACTGATACGACAGTTAGATTGACAGCAGATATGACACGATATCAGCATAAACAGCTTTGCTTTTGCTTTAAGACTTTATGTACAGCCTTTTGTGGGTCCTGAAATTTAAATTGTTTTCTTATTTCCTAAAATAAAAGAACGACTAAGGTGATCACGTGAAAATCCCCATTACTGAATTGAAATATTTATCCACAAATCACAACTCTGATAATATCTTTTGCTTTGCTTTTCGATTGTCTTTTGTTTCCCTAAATCAGGCCGCACACAATAAGTTGCTGTCCGCACCCGATTCAAAGTTATCTTTCGTGTCATTAATCAGACCATACAGAGAGCGGCCCTGTCCGGATAAGATTCAAAGTTTTCTTTCGTTTCACTAAATCAGACCACACAGAGCGGCCCTGTCCGGATAAGATTCAAAGTTGTCTTTCGTGTCACTAAATCATATCACACACAGAGCGGCCCTGTCAGGATAGGATTCAAAGTGGTCTTTCGTGTCACTAAATCACATCACACACAGAGCGGCCCTGTCCGGATAAGATTCAAAGTTGTCTTTCGTGTCACTGAATCAGACCATACAAAGAGCGAACCTGTCCGGATAAGATTCAAAGTTGTCTTTCGTGTCACTAAATCACATCACACACAGAGCGGCCCTGTCAGGATAGGATTCAAAGTTGTCTTTCGTGTCACTAAATCACATCACACACAGAGCGGCCCTGTCAGGATATGATTCAAAGTTGTCCTTCGTGTCACTGAATCAGACCATACACAGAGCGGCCCTGTCCGGATAAGATTCAAAGCTGTCTTTCGTGTTACTTAATCAGACCATACAAAGAGCGGCCCTGTCCGTATATGATTCAAAGTTGTCTTTCGTGTCACTAAATCACATCACACACAGAGCGGCCCTCTCCGGATAAGATTCAAAGTTGTCTTTGGTGTCACTTAATCAGACCTCTCACAGAACGGCCCTTTCCGGAAAAGATTCAAAGTTGTCTTTCGTGACACTTAATTAGACCACACACAGAGCGGCCCTGTATGGATAAGATTCAAATTTGTCTTTCGTGTTACTGAATCAGACCACACACAGAGCGGCCCTGTCCGGATAAGGTTCAAAGTTGTCTTTCGTGTCACTTAATCAGACCACACACACAGAGCGGCTCTGTCCGGATAAGGTTCAAAGTTGTCTTTCGTGTCACTTAATCAGACCACACACACAGAGGCCCTGTCCGGGATAACATTAAATTTGTCTTTCGTGTCATTTAATCAGACCACACACAGAGCGGCCCTGTCCGGATTAGATTCAAAGTTGTCTTAGTGTCACTTAATCAGACCACACACAGAGCGGCCCTGTCCGGATAAGATTCAAAGTTGTCTTTCGTGTTACTAAATCAGACCACACACAGAGCTGCCCGGTCCGGATAAGATTAGAAGTTGACTTTCGTGTCACTAAATTAGACCATACACAGAGCGGCCCTGTCCGGATAAGATGAGCGCCCCTGTCCGCACCCTATATGTGTCACTGAATCACGTATCGGATTGCTAAGGCCGGGACCGGTTATGTCTTGGGTAATGTTTACAAATGTCAGGACTGGTCCTGGGTGGTGCTGTCATATCCGATTGGGTCCTTTTGTCCGTGGAGTGAAGGACTACGCAGCACCTACTCAGGACCTGGAGTCTCACTGAATAATGAGAGAAATTCTCCAAATCACACGCAAACATTAAATACGGGCAATTCAGAGAAGGAAGCATGTTGGCGATGGATGAAGATTCGTGTCCTCTTCAGTTATACACATAAATATGAAAAAATGGTTAGGTACAGCCCATCTCATCTCACATCAATCTGAATTGTGAAGGTTTAAGTATGGTTTATTCAGGTATTAGCCTGGATTATTTAGGTATGAGCCTGGATTATTTAGGTATGAATCCGGATTATTCAGGTATGAGCCTGGATTATTCAGGTATCAGCTTGATTATTTAGGTATGATCCTGGATTATTCAGGTATGAGCCTGGATTATTTAGATATGAGTCTGGATTATTTAGGCATGAGCCAGGATTATTCAAGTATGAACCTGAATTATTTAGTTATGAGCCTGGATTATTAAGGTTACAGCTTAATTATTAAGTAATGAGCCTGGATTATTTAAGAATGAGCCTGGATTATTCAGTAATGAGTCTGGATTATTTAGGTATTAGTCTGGATTATTAAGGTATAAGTCTGGATTATTAAGGTTGTTACGGAACAGATCACATAGTCATGACGAGCATAAATTTTGCAATGAGATAAAAAAAATCAAGCAGCGTGAAATGTCTAGGGGAATGAATAAAGAAGTCAGTGGTTTATTGTTAACAAATAATTAAAATTTATACTTTAAACAATTCTAACATTACCTATTCTAACGATACCACCACTGTCACAGCGACAACAAGTCCTTTAAAACGTATAATCCAGATAAATAGTTCACATAAATCTTCTCAGAGAATAATAGTCCAATTCAATCACAAAATCAATATGTTGTAATCCAAAAGCGAAGTTCTTGTATTAATCCCGAAAGCTAGCGCAGAATTTAAGCGCTGCATTAACGCAGGTCTTTAAACTTTTTTTTATGAGAAAAGTCCTGAAACACTTGACATTGCTGCTCAATTTGCTGATGATTATTCATTAACACATAAAATGTCCTTTACTAGCAAATCATACCAGCCATTCACAATCAAGAATGTTAATCAGTATGGTCAAAAGAAGATTAAGGCGCAGTCCCCCAGTGCTAGTATTCCTGATAGATCAGCAAAGTCCTATGCTACACCTCAGTCCATGTCCACTGTGTCTGAACCCAACCAAGGCCAGTCATTTTCGGGGGAAATCTGTAGTTACTGCAAAAAGGAAGGTAATCTCATATGTGACTGCTTGAAACTTGCAAGTAAGCCATGGGGTAAACCTTCTGGTTTTGATTCAAAATCTGTGCATAGCATAGTACAAGTTCCAGGCTCTTTTCCATGTAAATAAGGGGTACAACTCCTTTATTGACTCTAAAAAAGAGTTTGATGCTACGGAGGCCAACGTGCCCTCTGAATCCAAAGAAGAATCCGTAGCTTGTGGGGTAAATACCTCAGTTGATTCCTGCGAGGAATTTAATAAGGCTAGGTCCTTTCAAGACTCCCGTGAGGAGTATCCTCTAAATAAGGCTTAGTCCTTTTATGACTCTTGCGAGAGTATTTCAAATGAGGCCAGGTCCTCTTATGACAAACAGAAGTTTGTTTC
Organism: Sipunculus nudus; assembly: GCA_026874595.1. Taxonomy (NCBI): domain Eukaryota; kingdom Metazoa; phylum Annelida; class Sipuncula; order Golfingiida; family Sipunculidae; genus Sipunculus; species Sipunculus nudus. Next base: position 97,525,719 of record CM049308.1, read on the forward strand.
TGCTGAGGAAAATTCCTCTGTTGACTCCAATGAGGAGTTTGATGGTAAAAAGGATGTAGATTCATTTAATGACTCTGAAAAAGAGTTTATGACTGACACTATCAATGTCAGTTCTTTGTTTGAGGAAACTGAGGTAGTAGATTCCTCTCCTGACTCCGAAATGGAGTTATTTGAGCCATTCATACATAATGGGTTTGTATCACTTTTAAGTAATTTTTCAGACTCTACCCCAAGAAAATAACACATGAGGATAATGATCCAGATAATAACACTCTGGGAGTCACTAATGACTCGCCCGTACAAGATCCAGCATTTTCAAGGTCAGAACTTATCGCAGAACAGCTTAAGGACCCTGATATATCACGTTTGTTTCCAAGATCAGTTTCTAAAGATGAGCTGTCACAGAACCAAGTTTGTTTCTATGTTAAAATGCAGTGCTTATGTGTAAATGGCGACCACCTGATGTATGCGCTGATGATGAGTGGGCCATCAAACATCAAATAGTAATGCCCCAAAGATATCGCAGTGAAATTCCAAGCATGGCACATGAGGCTCCTTTGTCTGGCCATTTAGGTATAAATAAACTTATCAGAAAGTTAGTACACACTTCTATTGGCCTTACCAGGAAAGATGTTGCACAATATTGTAAATCATGCCTTACATACCAGATGGTAGGAAAGCCCAATCAGAATCCTCTTAAAGCCCCACTTAGGCCTATTCCTGCTTTCGAGGAACCATTTAGTAGGATTATTCTTGATTGTGTTGGACCACTATACCCAAACAAAAACTGGACATGAATACTTGGTGACAATTGTGTGAGCATCTACCAGGTTCCCTGAGGCAATACCATTGCGCAAAGTTAATACCAACATTGTTGTCAAGGCTCTGACAAAGTTTTTTACAACGTTTGGACTACCAAAATCCGTCCAGTCTGCCCAAGGATCTAATTTTATGTCTGGTTTATTCCAGCAAGTTATGCTTGAGAAAGGTATAAAACAGTACAGCTCTTCGCCATACCATCCTGAAAGTCAGGGCGCCCTCAAGCGTTTTCACCAGACATTAAAAAAACATGATTAGGACTTATTGCTATCACACACAGAAAGACTGGGATGGGGGAATCCATCTATTGCTATTTGCTGTCAGAGAATCCTTCCAAGAGTCCTTGGGTTTCAGTACCTTTGGTCTAGTTTTTTGACACTCAGTTCGCGGTCCATTAAAACTGCTCAAAGAAAAACTCTTGTGTGAAAATGCTGATTCTTTTAGTTTGTTGATGTATGTCTCAGACCTTTGCACTAAACTACACAATGCTTGTGAGATTGCAAAGTCTAATTTAAAATCTGCACAAAGTAAAATGAAAACAAAGTATGACAAGCACACTGTAAACAGGAAGTTTGAGCCTGGTGAAAAGCTTACTACCAACAATGGCAGACCTCTGCAAGCTAGGTATTTTGGCCCTTACATTGTTAACAAGAAAGTCAGTGATTTAAATTACATAGTGTTGACACCAGATAGGCGTAAGAAGAAACAACTGGGCCATGTTAACATGTTGAAACCATATTATGACAGAAATAGCACATCACATGTTGTACATAATGTTACTGCTGTTAATTGTGTAAAAACTGACCCTGACCCAGTTAAAGTAAATACTGATTGTAAGACTGATGTAGACATTCAGTGTGGAACAGTACCACTAAAAAAAACTCAGACATGCTTAACAACCTGGATGCCAAACTGTCACACCTTACCGCACAACAACAACAGGACCTCAAAACCTGCTGCGGAATTACGAATATTTGTTTAGTAACATTCCAACGCGAACTAACATATTGTGCCATGACGTCGATGTTGGCGAGGCAGACGCAGTCAAGCAACATCCTTATAGACTGAATCCAGAAAAGCAAAATTATCTAGTGACAGTAACTGGAGTTAACCAAAACCTGTTAGAAGTTACCGTATGTGCACAGATTATCGAAAACTGAACTCTGTCACCAAGATTGACACGTTCACGATTCCGAAGATCGATGATTGTATTGATAGAGTCGGTAGCTCCAGATATGATTCCAAGTTTGACTTGCTAAAAGGATTCCGCTGACAGAACGAGCAAAAGAAGTGTCCGCATTTGTGACACGGCAAGGACTGACCAGTATAAAGTTATGCCGTTTGGCATGAAGAACTCGCCAGCCACGTTCCAGCGCTCATCCATATGGTTGTCAAGGACATTCAGGGTTGCGACGCATATATTGATGACCTTATTGTGTACAGCGACACCTAGGAGAAACATCTGCAAATTCTTTGCAACCTCTTTGAAGGACTCAGTGGAGCACATCTGACCATCAACTTAGTAAAATCTGAGTTTTGTCATGCACAATCAACATTTTTGGGTCATATTGTAGGGCAGGGTCAGGTAAAACCTGTCGATGCTAAAATAAGTGCTATTTCTGCAATTCCTAGACCTGAAAACAAAAAGCAAATAATGCGTTTTCTTGGTATGGTTTGATACTACAGTAAGTTTTGTCCAAATTTTTCTGCTTTAGCTGAAACTTTGACTTATTTGTTAAAGAAGAAACAAAAGTTTGTTTGGAATGTTCAGTGTGAAAATGCATTTCAGAATTTGAAAGCAATTCTGCAAAGTTGACCGGTTTTGGTAGCTCCAGATTTTTCTGTACCTTTTAAGTTAGATGTAGATGCTACTGCTGCTGTTGCTGATTGTTACAAGAAGGCAGTGATGGCAAAGATCATCCAATTTGTTATTTTTCAAGAAAGTTTAATGCAAACCAGAAAAACTACTCCACTATTGAAAAAGAATGTTTGGCTTTGATTTTGGCATTGCAACATTTTTAAGTTTATGTTACTTCATCAGTCAAGCCTATCATTGTCTTCAGTGATCACAATCCCCTAACGTTTATGAACAAGTTGACGTGTAAAAATCAAAGATTATTGAGATGGATTTTGTTTGTACAGGATTACAATCTTGAAATCAGACACATTTAATGGAAAGACAATGTACTTGCTGATTGCTTATCGAGATGTTTATGAAATGTTGTAAAATTGTGAATAAGATGATTTTTGAGATGTTGTAAAAATTAACTGATTGTGATCGCAAAAAGAAAGTTTTTTTAGAAAACTTCCTTTTTCTTCCAGGAGGGGAAGTGTTATAGATGTCTCTTTTAATGTGTGTTTATGTGCAGCGCTAGCATTGGCCGTTGCCATGATGGCATGGCCCGGCCCACGCGTGCGGTCTGACGTGTTAACAGTTGTCATGCTAGTCTAGGGTTTTCTCGCCTGGCCGAGCCGGGCCGGGCCGGCCCACGTGTAAACCCTGATATGTAAAAACACAGCGATGTTGTTCTAGATGTTTCCTGTAACGCGTGTGTACTGTGTATCATGTTAGGTTCTTTGGATTGTTCGAGAACTTGAAAGTTCTCGGCTTGAGGTGAAAGTTATAAATAAGGGGCTGTGTTTTAGAGCCAGGAGGAGAGGAGAAAAATTTTCCACTGGACACAGAAGCGTGTAAATCAGTTTTGGACCTTTTCCGATTAGTGCGGCAATTATAGATTTTCTTCTAAATTTGTGACGGATTTTATATAGTCTTCAGTTTGCCTTTCGGATCACTGCCAGGATTTCACTTTAAATTACAATAGATTGTTTTTTGTGATTACATTGGCCTGTTATTCCCTGAGAAGATTTGTGTGAACTGTTCATCCGGTTTATACGTTTTAAAGGACTTGACACTGTGACAGTGGTGATATCCAGGTACTGTGCAATTTGTTTATTATGCTGTGTAATTATATTGATTTGCTGTTATACTGTCGTTGTTGTACTGTGTAATTGTATTGATTTAGTGTATTGTAATGTTAGGGTTGTTTTAAGAATGAATTATAGTTATTTGGAAACATAAAACCACTGACTTCTTTATTCATTCCATTAGACTTTTCACGCTGCCTGGTGTCACAGAATCTTATTTTTTTTTTATCTCCATGAAAAAGTTTATGTTCGTCACGCATACGTAATCTGTTGATATTGGGTGCCGTAACAAAAAATTGGGGGCTCCTCCGGGATGCTTTATAGTTTTGCAAATTTATTAGGCCTTGACCTAGACACATTGTTTACAATACATTGTTTACAAGATTACACATTTTTTTTTAAATTACATTGTTTACAAGATTTATCTCAGTGGTTTTTTGTTATTGTTTTATCATCTTAACATCGCAGATTTCAAACCTGAGACATTTGTTGACGATCCCGACCCTGATCAACTTGAACAGTTGACAAAGGAACAGTTTTTGCGTTGGGGTCAACACTTAGGGCTTAGTGTGAAAAAAGCTTTGAGAAAGCCTGATATCATTGCTAAAATAATGCAAGATCTAGTTAGCACAGGTTTAATTGAAGAGAGTGAAGTTGCAACATAAAAAATGACATCCTTGCTATGAAATTAGAATTTAAAAGTTTGAAATGCAACATGAGCTAGCATTAAAAGAGAGGGAAGAACGGTTAGAAAGAGACAGGCTAGAAAAAGAAAAAGAAATTGAGTTAAAACGACTGGAGGTAGAAAGACTTAAACTAAAATATAGTCTACGTGCTGCCCCAACTCACAGTTTTGATGTCGCTAAACACATAAGACTTGTCCCACCTTTTCAAGAAAAAGAGGTTGATAAATATTTCTTACACTTTGAAAAAGTAGCTGAAAATTAAAAATGGCCTCAGGAAAATTGGACTATGCTGTTACAAAGTGTATTGACTTTCAGTAGAAGCTGCTGCTGACTATGACCTGGTTAAACGGTTAATCCTAAAAGGTTATGAGTTAGTTCCGGAGGTTTACCCCCAGAAATTCAGAAATTGGGAAAAGCGCAAAGAACAGACCTACGTAGAGTTTGCTAGGACAAAAGAGCAGTTGTTTCATCGCTGGTGTAGCTGTTTTTAGAATAAATTATATAATTATATAACAAAAAAACACTGACTTCTTTTTTCATACCCCTAGACATTTCACGCTGCCTAGTGTTACAGAATGTGTTTTTTTTTTATATCCATGACAAAGTTTATGATCGTCACGCATACGTGATCTGTTGATATTAGGTTCTTAACAAGGTATAAGCTTGATTATTAAAGTATAAGTCTGGATTATTTAGGTATGAGTCAGGATTATTCAGGTATGAGCCTGGATGATTCAGGTATAAGCCTGTGTGATTCAGGTATACGCCTGGTTCATTCAAGCGTAGATGATCCAATTAGGAGCTTCGATAAAAGTGGGAGGAAATTGGATTATATAGGTTTCAGCCTGAATGATTAAAGTATGAGCCTGGATAATTCAGGTATGAGCCTGTATGGTTCAGGTATGAGCCTGGATCATTCAGGGATTAGCGTGGATGGTCCAAGTAGGAGCTTCGATAAAAGTGGTAGGAACTTGGATTATTTAGGTTTCAGTTTGTATGAGTCAGGTGTGAGCCTGGATCATTCAGGGATTAGCGTGGATGATCCAAGTAGGAGCTTCGAGGGAATAGTTTGGATGATCCAAGTGGATGAAAGTGGTAGGAACTTGGATTATTTAGGTTTCAGCCTGTATGATTTTGGTATGAGTCTAGATCGTTCAGGGATTAGCGTGAATGATCCAAGTAGGAGCTTCGAAAAAAAAAATCGTACGAACCTGGATTATTTAGGTTTCAGTTTGTATGAGTCAGGTGTGAGCCTGGATCATTCAGGGATTTGCGTGGATGATCCAAGTAGGATCTTGGATGAAAGTGGTACGAATTTAGATTATTTAGGTTTCAGCCTGTATGATCCAGGTATGAACTTCGATAATTCAGGGATAAGCGTGAATGATCCAAGTAGGATCTTGGATGAAAGTGGTACGAATTTAGATTATTTAGGTTTCAGTTTGTAAGATTAAGGTGTGACCCTGGATCATCCAGGGATTAGCGTGGATGATCCAAGCAGAAGCTTTGATGAAAGTGGTACGAACTTGGATTATTTAGGTTTCAGCCTGTATGATTCAGGTATGAGCCTTTATGCTTCAGGTATGAGCCTGTATGATTCAGGTATGAGCTTGGATCATTCAGGGAATAGTTTGGATGATCCAAGTAGGAGCTTGGATGAAAGTGGTACATCTTGGATTATTTAGGTTTCAGCCTGTATGATTTTGTTATGAGCCTGGATGATTCAGGGATTAGCGTGGATGATCCAAGTAGAAGCTTGGATAAAAGTGGTACGAACTTGGATTATTCAGGTTTCAACCTGTATGGATCTGGTATGAACCTGGATCATTCAGGGATTAGCGTGGATTATTGAGGTTTGAGCCTGTATAATGCAGGTATGAGCCTGTATGATTCAGGTATGAGCCTGTATGATTCAGGTATGAGCCTGGATGATTCAGGTATGAGCCTGGATGATTCAGGTATGAGCCTGGATGATTCAGGTTTGAGCCTGGATAATTCAGGTATGAGCTTGTATGATTCAGGAATGAGCCTGAATGATTCAGGTAAGTTCCTGTATAATTCAGGTATAAGCCTGTATGATTCAGGTATAAGCCTGTATGATTCAGGTATGAGCCTGGATCATTCAGGGATTAGCGTGGATAATCCATGTCGGAGCTTGGATGAAAGTTGTACGAAATTGGATTCTTTAAGTTTCAGTTTGTATGATTTTGGTATGAGTCTGGATCATTCAGGGATTAGCGTGGATGATCCAAGTAGGAGCTTAGATAAAAGTGGTACGAACTTGGATTATTTAGGTTTCAGCCTGTATGATTCAGGTATGAGCCTTTATGCTTCAGGTATGAGCCTGTATGATTCAGGTATGAGCTTGGATCATTCAGGGAATAGTTTTGATGATCCAAGTAGGAGCTTGGATGAAAGTGGTACATCTTGGATTATTTAGGTTTCAGCCTGTATGATTCAGGTATGAGCCTTTATGCTTCAGGTATGAGCCTGTATGATTCAGGTATGAGCTTGGATCATTCAGGGAATAGTTTGGATGATCCAAGTAGGAGCTTTGATGAAAGTGGTACATCTTGGATTATTTAGGTTTCAGCCTGTATGATTGTGTTATGAGCCTGGATGATTCAGGGATTTGCGTGGATGATCCAAGTAGAAGCTTGGGTAAAAGTGGTACGAACTTGGATTATTCAGGTTTCAACCTGTATGGATCTGGTATGAACCTGGATCATTCAAGGATTAGCGTGGATTATTGAGGTTTGAGCCTGTATAATGCAGGTATGAGCCTGTATGATTCAGGTATGAGCCTGTATGATTCAGGTATGAGCCTGGATCATTCAGGTATGAGCCTGGATGATTCAGGTATGAGCCTGGATGATTCAGGTTTGAGCCTGGATAATTCAGGTATGAGCTTGTATGATTCAGGAATGAGCCTAAATGATTCAGGTATGAGCCTGGATGGTTCACTTATAACTTTGATGATTCAGGTATGAGCATGGATGGTTCAGGTATGAGCCTGGATGGTTCAGGTATGAGCCTGGATGATTCAGGTATGAGCCTGGATGGTTCAGGTATGAGCCTGGATGGTTCAGGTATGAGCCTGGATGGTTCAGGTATGAGCCTGGATGGTTAAGGTATGAGCATGGATGGTTCAGGTATAACTTTGATGATTCAGTTATGAGCCTGGATGGTTCAGGTATGAGCCTGGATGGTTCAGGTATGAGCCTGGATGGTTAACGTATGAGCATGGATGGTTCAGGTATGAGCCTGGATGGTTAAGGTATGAGCATGGATGGTTCAGGTATGAGCCTGGATGGTTCAGGTATAACTTTGATGATTCATTTATGAGCTTGGATGGTTCAGGTATGATCCTGGATCATTCAGGGATTAGCGTGGATTATAGAGGGTTTGAGCCTGTATAATGCAGGTATGAGCCTGGATGATTCAGGTTTGAGCCTGGATGGTTCAGGTATGAGCCTGGATGGTTCAGATATGAGTATGGATGGTTCAGATATGAGCCTGGATGATTCAGGTATGAGCCTGGATGATTCAGGTATGAGCCTGGATGGTTCATGTATAAGCCTGGATGGTTCAGGTATGAGCCTGGATGGTTAAGGTATGAGCATGGATGGTTCAGGTATAACTTTGATGATTCAGGTATGAGCCTGGATGGTTCAGGTATGAGCCTGGATGGTTAAGGTATGAGCATGGATGGTTCAGGTATGAGCCTGGATGGTTCAGGTATAACTTTGATGATTCAGGTATGAGCATGGATGGTTCAGGTATGAGCCTGGATGGTTCAGGTATGAGCCTGGATGATTCAGGTATGAGCCTGGATGGTTCAGGTATGAGATTGGATGAAAGTTGTACGAAATTGGATTCTTTAAGTTTCAGTTTGTATGATTTAGGTATATGTCTGGATCATTCAGGGATTTGCGTGGATGATCCAAGTAGGAGCTTAAATAAAAGTGGTACGAACTTGGATTATTTAGGTTTCAGCCTGTATGATTCAGGTATGAGCCTTTATGCTTCAGGTATGAGCCTGTATGATTCAGGTATGAGCTTGGATCATTCAGGGAATAGTTTGGATGATCCAAGTAGGAGCTTGGATGAAAGTGGTACAAACTTGGATTATTTAGGTTTCAGCCTGTATGATTTTGTTATGAGCCTGGATGATTCAGGGATTAGCGTGGATGATCCAAGTAGAAGCTTGGGTAAAAGTAGTACGAACTTAGATTATTATGGTTTCAACCTGTATGGATCTGGTATGAACCTGGATCATTCAGGGATTAGCGTGGATTATAGAGGGTTTGAGCCTGTATAATGCAGGTATGAGGCTGGATGATTCAGGTATGAGCCTGGATGGTTCAGGTATGAGCCTTGATGGTTCAGATATGAGTATGGATGGTTCAGATATGAGCCTGGATGATTCAGGTATGAGCCTGGATGGTTCAGGTATGAGCCTGGATGGTTCAGGTATGAGCCTGGATGGTTCAGGTATGAGCCCTGATGGTTCAGGTATGAGCCTGGATGATTCAGGTATGAGCCTGGATAGTTCAGGTATGAGCCTGGATGGTTCAGGTTTGAGCCTGGATAATTTAGGTATGAGTCTGGATGGTTCAGGTATGAGCCTGGATGGTTCAGGTATGAGCCTGGATGGTTCAGGTATGAGCCTGGATAATTCAGGTATGAGCCTGGTTGGTTCAGGTATGAGCATGGATGGTTCAGGTATGAGCATGGATAATTCAGGTATGAGCCTGGATGGTTCAGGTATGAGCCTGTATGATTCAGGTATAAGCCTGTATGATTCAGGTATGAGCCTGGATCATTCAGGGATTAGCGTGGATTATAGAGGGTTTGAGCCTGTATAATGCAGGTATGAGCCTGGATGGTTCAGGTATGACCCTGGATAATTCAGGTATGAGCCTAAATGGTTCAGGTATGAGCCTGGATGGTTCAGGTATCAGCCTGGATGATTCAGGTATGAGCATGTATGGTTCAGGTAACAGCCTGGATGATTCAGGTATGAGCATGGATGGTTCAGGTATGAGCCTGGATGATTCAGGTATGAGCTTGGATGATTCAGGTATGAGCTTGGATGGTTCAGGTATGAGCCTGGATGGTTCAGGTATGAGCCTGGATAATTTAGGTATGAGCCTGGATGGTTCAGGTACGAGCCTGGATGGTTCTGGTATGAGCCTGGATAATTCAGGTATGAGCATGGATGGTTCAGGTATGAGCATGGATGGTTCAGGTATGAGCCTGGATAATTCAGGTATGAGCCTGGATGGTTCAGGTATGAGCCTGGATGGTTCAGGTATGAGCCTGGATGGTTCTGGTATGAGCCTGGATAATTCAGGTATGAGCATGGATGGTTCAGGTATGAGCATGGATGGTTCAGGTATGAGCCTGGATAATTCAGGTATGAGCCTGGATGGTTCAGGTATGAGCCTGGATGATTCAGGTATGAGCCTGGATAATTCAGGTATGAGCATGGATGGTTCAGATATGAGCCTGGATAATTCAGGTATGAGCCTAAATGGTTCAGGTATGAGCCAGGATGGTTCAGGTATCAGCCATGATGATTCAGGTATGAGCATGTATGGTTCAGGTAACAGCCTGGATGATTCAGGTATGAGCATGGATGGTTCAGGTATGAGCCTGGATGATTCAGGTATGAACTTGGATGATTCAGGTATGAGCTTGGATAGTTCAGGTATGAGCCTGGATGGTTCGGGTATGAGCATGGATGGTTCAGGTATGAGCCTCGATGATTCAGGTATGAGCATGGACGGTTCAGGTATGAGCCTGTATAATTCAGGTATGAGCCTGTATAATTCAGGTATAAGCCTGTATGATTCAGGTATGAGCCTGGATCATTCAGGGATTAGCGTGGATAATCCATGTAGGAGCTTGGATGAAAGTTGTACGAAATTGGATTCTTCAAGTTTCAGTTTGTATTATTTTGGTATGAGTCTGGATCATTCAGGGATTAGAGTGGATGATCCAAGAAGGAGCTTAGATAAAAGTGGTACGAACTTGGATTATTTAGGTTTCAGTTTGTAAGATTCAGGTGTGACCCTGGATCATCCAGGGATTAGCGTGGATGATCCAAGTAGGACCTTGGATGAAAGTGGTACAAACTTGGATTATTTAAGTTTCAGCCTGTATGATTCAGGTATAAACCTCGAAAATTCAGGGATTAGCGTGGATGGTTCAGGTATGAGCCTGGATAATTCAGGTATGAGCCTGGATGGTTCAGGTATGAGCATGGATGGTTCAGGTATGAGCCTGGATATTTCAGGTATGAGCCTGGATGGTTCAGGTATGAGCCTGGATAATTCAGGTATGAGCATGGATGGTTCAGGTATGAGCCTGGATAATTCAGGTATGAGCCTTATTGGTTCAGGTATGAGCATGTATGGTTCAGGTATCAATCTGGATGATTCAGGTATGAGCATGGATGGTTCAGGTATGAGCCTGCATGATTCAGGTATGAGCTTGGATGATTCAGGTATGAGCTTGGATGGTTCAGGTGTGAGCCTGGTTGGTTCAGGTATCAGCATGGATGGTTCAGGTATGAGCCTAGATGATTCAGGTATGAGCATGGATGGTTCAGGTATCAGCCTGGATAATTCATGTATGAGCATGTATTGTTTAGGTATCAGCCGGGATGATTCAGGTATGAGCATGGATGGTTCAGGTATGAGCCTGGATGATTCAGGTATGAGCTTGGATGATTCAGGTATGAGCTTGGATGGTTCAGGTATGAGCATGGATGGTTCAGGTATGAGCATGGATGGTTCAGGTATGAGCATGGATGGTTCAGGTATAAGCCTGGATGGCTCAGGTATGAGCCTTGATGGTTCAGGTATGAGCATGGATGATTCAGGTATGAGCATGGATGATTCAGGTATGAGCCTGGATGGTTCACGTATGAGCGTGGATGGTTCAGGTATGAACCTGGATAATTCAGGTATGAGCCTGGATGGTTCAGGTATGAGCCTGGATAATTCAGGTATGAGCCTGGATAATTCAAGTATGAGCATGGATGGTTCAGGTATGAGCCAGGATAATTCAGTTATGAGACTGGATGGTTCAGGTATGAGCCTGGATGGTTCAGGTATCAGCCTGGATGATTCAGGTGTGAGCATGGATGGTTCAGTTATTAGCCTGGATGATTCAGGTATGAGCATGGATGGTTCAGGTATGAGCCTGAATGAATCAGGTATGAGCTTGGATGATTCAGGTATGAGCTTGGATGGTTCAGGTATGAGCCTGGATGGTTCAGGTATGAGCCTGGATGATTCAGGTATGAGCATGGATGGTTCAGGTATCGGCCTGGATGATTCAGGTATGAGCATGGATGGTTCAGGTATGAGCCTGGATGAATCAGGTATGAGCTTGGATGATTCAGGTATGAGCTTGGATGGTTCAGGTATCAGCCTGGATGGTTCAGGTATCAACCTGGATGGTTCAGGTATGAGCCTGGATGGTTCAGGTATGAGCATGGATGGTTCAGGTATGAGCCTGGATGGTTCAGGTATGAGCTTTGATGATTCAGGTATGAGCTTGGATGGTTCAGGTATGAGTCTGGATGGTTCAGTTATGAGCCTGGATGGTTCAGGTATGAGCCTGGATGATTCAGGTATGAGCATGGATGGTTCAAGTATGAGCATGGATGGTTCAGGTATGAGCCTGGATGGTTCAGGTATGAGCCTGGATGATTCAGGTATGAGCCTGGATGGTTCAGGTATAAGATTGGATGAAAGTTGTACGAAATTGGATTCTTTAAGTTTCAGTTTGTATGATTTAGGTATGAGCTTGGATCATTCAGGGAATAGTTTGGATGATCCAAGTAGGAGCTTGGATGAAAGTGGTACAAACTTGGATTATTTAGGTTTCAGCCTGTATGATTCAGGTATAAACCTCGATAATTCAGAGATTAGCGTGGATGATCCAATTATGAGCTTGGATAAAAGTGGTACGACCTTGGATTATTCAGGTTTCAACCTGTATGGATCAGGTATGAACCTGGATCATTCAGGGATTAGCGTGGATTATTGAGGTTTGAGCCTGTATAATGAAGGTATGAGCCTGGATGATTCAGGTATGAGCCTGGATGGTTCAGGTATGAGCCTTGATAATTCAGGTATGAGCCTGGATAATTCAGGTATGAGCCTGGATGGTTCAGGTATGAGCCTGGATGGTTCAGGTATGAGCCTGGATGGTTCTGGTATGAGCCTGGATAATTCAGGTATGAGCATGGATGGTTCAGGTATGAGCATGGATGGTTCAGGTATGAGCCTGGATAATTCAGGTATGAGCCTGGATGGTTCAGGTATGAGCCTGGATGATTCAGGTATGAGCCTGGATAATTCAGGTATGAGCATGGATGGTTCAGATATGAGCCTGGATAATTCAGGTATGAGCCTAAATGGTTCAGGTATGAGCCAGGATGGTTCAGGTATCAGCCATGATGATTCAGGTATGAGCATGTATGGTTCAGGTAACAGCCTGGATGATTCAGGTATGAGCATGGATGGTTCAGGTATGAGCCTGGATGATTCAGGTATGAACTTGGATGATTCAGGTATGAGCTTGGATAGTTCAGGTATGAGCCTGGATGGTTCGGGTATGAGCATGGATGGTTCAGGTATGAGCCTCGATGATTCAGGTATGAGCATGGACGGTTCAGGTATGAGCCTGTATAATTCAGGTATGAGCCTGTATAATTCAGGTATAAGCCTGTATGATTCAGGTATGAGCCTGGATCATTCAGGGATTAGCGTGGATAATCCATGTAGGAGCTTGGATGAAAGTTGTACGAAATTGGATTCTTCAAGTTTCAGTTTGTATTATTTTGGTATGAGTCTGGATCATTCAGGGATTAGAGTGGATGATCCAAGAAGGAGCTTAGATAAAAGTGGTACGAACTTGGATTATTTAGGTTTCAGTTTGTAAGATTCAGGTGTGACCCTGGATCATCCAGGGATTAGCGTGGATGATCCAAGTAGGACCTTGGATGAAAGTGGTACAAACTTGGATTATTTAAGTTTCAGCCTGTATGATTCAGGTATAAACCTCGAAAATTCAGGGATTAGCGTGGATGGTTCAGGTATGAGCCTGGATGGTTCAGGTATGAGCCTGGATAATTCAGGTATGAGCCTGGATGGTTCAGGTATGAGCATGGATGGTTCAGGTATGAGCCTGGATATTTCAGGTATGAGCCTGGATGGTTCAGGTATGAGCCTGGATAATTCAGGTATGAGCATGGATGGTTCAGGTATGAGCCTGGATAATTCAGGTATGAGCCTTATTGGTTCAGGTATGAGCCTGGATGGTTCAGGTATCAGCCTTGATGATTCAGGTATGAGCATGTATGGTTCAGGTATCAATCTGGATGATTCAGGTATGAGCATGGATGGTTCAGGTATGAGCCTGCATGATTCAGGTATGAGCTTGGATGATTCAGGTATGAGCTTGGATGGTTCAGGTGTGAGCCTGGTTGGTTCAGGTATCAGCATGGATGGTTCAGGTATGAGCCTAGATGATTCAGGTATGAGCATGGATGGTTCAGGTATCAGCCTGGATAATTCATGTATGAGCATGTATTGTTTAGGTATCAGCCGGGATGATTCAGGTATGAGCATGGATGGTTCAGGTATGAGCCTGGATGATTCAGGTATGAGCTTGGATGATTCAGGTATGAGCTTGGATGGTTCAGGTATGAGCATGGATGGTTCAGGTATGAGCATGGATGGTTCAGGTATGAGCATGGATGGTTCAGGTATAAGCCTGGATGGCTCAGGTATGAGCCTTGACGGTTCAGGTATGAGCATGGATGATTCAGGTATGAGCATGGATGATTCAGGTATGAGCCTGGATGGTTCACGTATGAGCGTGGATGGTTCAGGTATGAACCTGGATAATTCAGGTATGAGCCTGGATGGTTCAGGTATGAGCCTGGATAATTCAGGTATGAGCCTGGATAATTCAAGTATGAGCATGGATGGTTCAGGTATGAGCCAGGATAATTCAGTTATGAGACTGGATGGTTCAGGTATGAGCCTGGATAATTCAGGTATGAGCCTGGATGGTTCAGGTATGAGCCTGGATAATTCAGGTATGAGCCTGGATGGTTCAGGTATGAACCTGGATAATTCAGGTATGAGCCTGGATAATTCAGGTATGAGCCTGGATGGTTCAGGTATGAGCCAGGATAATTCAGTTATGAGACTGGATGGTTCAGGTATGAACCTGGATAATTCAGGTATGAGCCTGGATGGTTCAGGTATGAGCCTGGATAATTCAGGTATGAGCCTGGATAATTCAAGTATGAGCATGGATGGTTCAGGTATGAGCCAGGATAATTCAGTTATGAGACTGGATGGTTCAGGTATGAGCCTGGATGGTTCAGGTATCAGCCTGGATGATTCAGGTGTGAGCATGGATGGTTCAGTTATTAGCCTGGATGATTCAGGTATGAGCATGGATGGTTCAGGTATGAGCCTGAATGAATCAGGTATGAGCTTGGATGATTCAGGTATGAGCTTGGATGGTTCAGGTATGAGCCTGGATGGTTCAGGTATGAGCCTGGATGATTCAGGTATGAGCATGGATGGTTCAGGTATCGGCCTGGATGATTCAGGTATGAGCATGGATGGTTCAGGTATGAGCCTGGATGGTTCAGGTATGAGCTTTGATGATTCAGGTATGAGCTTGGATGGTTCAGGTATGAGCCTGGATGGTTCAGTTATGAGCCTGGATGGTTCAGGTATGAGCCTGGATGATTCAGGTATGAGCATGGATGGTTCAAGTATGAGCATAGATGGTTCAGGTATGAGCCTGGATGGTTCAGGTATGAGCCTGGATGATTCAGGTATGAGCCTGGATGGTTCAGGTATAAGATTGGATGAAAGTTGTACGAAATTGGATTCTTTAAGTTTCAGTTTGTATGATTTAGGTATGAGCTTGGATCATTCAGGGAATAGTTTGGATGATCCAAGTAGGAGCTTGGATGAAAGTGGTACAAACTTGGATTATTTAGGTGTCAGCCTGTATGATTCAGGTATAAACCTCGATAATTCAGAGATTAGCGTGGATGATCCAATTATGAGCTTGGATAAAAGTGGTACGACCTTGGATTATTCAGGTTTCAACCTGTATGGATCAGGTATGAACCTGGATCATTCAGGGATTAGCGTGGATTATTGAGGTTTGAGCCTGTATAATGAAGGTATGAGCCTGGATGATTCAGGTATGAGCCTGGATGGTTCAGGTATGAGCCTGGATGGTTCAGATATGAGTATGGATGGTTCAGATATAAGCCTGGATGATTCAGGTATGAGCCTGGATGGTTCAGGTATTAGCCTGGATGGTTCAGGTATGAGCCTGGATGGTTCAGGTATGAGCCTGCATGATTCAGATATGAGCCTGGATGGTTCAGGTATGAGCATGGATGGTTCAGGTATGAGCCTGGACTTTTCAGGTATGAGCCTGGAAAGTTCAGGTTTGAGCCTGGATGGTTCAGGTATGGCCTGGATGGTTCAGGTATCAGCCTGGATGATTCAGGTATCAGCCGTGATGGTTCAGGTATGAGCATGGATGGTTCAGGTATCAGCCTGGATAATTTAGGTATCAGCCTGGATGGTTCAGGTATGAGCCTGGATGATTCAGGTATGAGCCTGGATGGTTCAGGTATCAGCATGGATGGTTCAGGTATGAGCCTGGATGGTTCAGGTATGAGCCTGGATGGTTCAGGTATGAGCATGGATGGTTCAGGTATGAGCCTGAATAATTCAGGTATGAGCCTGGATGGTTTAGGTATGAGCCTGGATAATTCAGGTATGAGCCTGGATGGTTCAGGTATGAGCCTGTATAATTCAGGTATGAGCCTAAATGGTTCAGGTATGAGCCTGGATGGTTCAGGTATCAGCCTGGATGATTCAGGTATGAGCATGTATGGTTAAGGTATCAACCTGGATGATTCAGGTATGACCATGGATGGTTCAGGTATGAACCTGGATGATTCAGGTATGAGCCTGGATGGTTCAGGTATGAGATAAGAAGAAAGTTGTACGAAATTGGATACTTTAAGTTTCAGTTTGTATGATTTTGGTATGAGTCTGGATCATTCAGGGATTAGAGTGTATGATCCAAGTAGGAGCTTAGATAAAAGTGGTACGAACTTGGATTAATTAGGTTTCAGTTTGTATGAGTCAGGTGTGAGCCTGGATAATTTAGGTATGAGCCTGGATGGTTCAGGTATGAGCCTGGATGGTTCAGGTATAAGCCTGGATGGTTCAGGTATGAGCCTGGATGGTTCAGGTATGAGCATGGATGGTTCAGGTATGAGCCTGGATGGTTCAGGTATGAGCTTTGATGATTCAGGTATGAGCTTGGATGGTTCAGGTATGAGCCTGGATGGTTCAGGTATGAGCCTGGATGGTTCAGGTATGAGACTGGATGGTTCAGGTATGAGCCTGGATAATTCAGGTATGAGCCTGGATGGTTCAGGTATGATCATGCATGGTTCAGGTATGAGCCTGGATATTTCAGGTATGAGCCTGGATGGTTCAGGTATGAGCCTGGATGATTCAGGTATGAGCCTGGATGGTTCAGGTATGAGCCTGGATCGTTCAGATATGAGTATGGATGGTTCAGATATAAGCCTGGATGATTCAGGTATGAGCCTGGATGGTTCAGGTATTAGCCTGGATGGTTCAGGTATGAGCCTGGATGGTTCAGGTATGAGCCTGCATGATTCAGATATGAGCATGGATGATTCAGGTATGAGCATGGATGGTTCAGGTATGAGCATGGATGGTTCAGGTATGAGCCTGGACAATTCAGGTATGAGCCTGGAAAGTTCAGGTTTGAGCCTGGATGGTTCAGGTATGGCCTGGATGGTTCAGGTATCAGCCTGGATGATTCAGGTATGAGCCGTGATGGTTCAGGTATGAGCATGGATGGTTCAGGTATCAGCCTGGATAATTTAAGTATGAGCCTTGATGGTTCAGGTATGAGCCTGGATGATTCAGGTATGAGCCTGGATGGTTCAGGTATGAGCATGGATGGTTCAGGTATGAGCCTGGATGGTTCAGGTATGAGCATGGATGGTTCAGGTATGAACATGGATGGTTCAGGTATGAGCCTGGATAATTCAGGTATGAGCCTGGATGGTTCAGGTATGAGCCTGGATAATTCAGGTATGAGCATGGATGGTTCAGGTATGAGCCTGGATGGTTCAGGTATGAGCCTGGATGGTTCAGGTATGAGCCTGGATGGTTCAGGTATGAGCCTGGATGGTTAAGGTATGAGCATGGATGGTTCAGGTATAACTTTGATGATTCAGTTATGAGCCTGGATGGTTCAGGTATGAGCCTGGATGGTTCAGGTATGAGCCTGGATGGTTAACGTATGAGCATGGATGGTTCAGGTATGAGCCTGGATGGTTAAGGTATGAGCATGGATGGTTCAGGTATGAGCCTGGATGGTTCAGGTATAACTTTGATGATTCATTTATGAGCTTGGATGGTTCAGGTATGATCCTGGATCATTCAGGGATTAGCGTGGATTATAGAGGGTTTGAGCCTGTATAATGCAGGTATGAGCCTGGATGATTCAGGTTTGAGCCTGGATGGTTCAGGTATGAGCCTGGATGGTTCAGATATGAGTATGGATGGTTCAGATATGAGCCTGGATGATTCAGGTATGAGCCTGGATGATTCAGGTATGAGCCTGGATGGTTCATGTATAAGCCTGGATGGTTCAGGTATGAGCCTGGATGGTTAAGGTATGAGCATGGATGGTTCAGGTATAACTTTGATGATTCAGGTATGAGCCTGGATGGTTCAGGTATGAGCCTGGATGGTTAAGGTATGAGCATGGATGGTTCAGGTATGAGCCTGGATGGTTCAGGTATAACTTTGATGATTCAGGTATGAGCATGGATGGTTCAGGTATGAGCCTGGATGGTTCAGGTATGAGCCTGGATGATTCAGGTATGAGCCTGGATGGTTCAGGTATGAGATTGGATGAAAGTTGTACGAAATTGGATTCTTTAAGTTTCAGTTTGTATGATTTAGGTATGTGTCTGGATCATTCAGGGATTTGCGTGGATGATCCAAGTAGGAGCTTAAATAAAAGTGGTACGAACTTGGATTATTTAGGTTTCAGCCTGTATGATTCAGGTATGAGCCTTTATGCTTCAGGTATGAGCCTGTATGATTCAGGTATGAGCTTGGATCATTCAGGGAATAGTTTGGATGATCCAAGTAGGAGCTTGGATGAAAGTGGTACAAACTTGGATTATTTAGGTTTCAGCCTGTATGATTTTGTTATTAGCCTGGATGATTCAGGGATTAGCGTGGATGATCCAAGTAGAAGCTTGGGTAAAAGTAGTACGAACTTAGATTATTATGGTTTCAACCTGTATGGATCTGGTATGAACCTGGATCATTCAGGGATTAGCGTGGATTATAGAGGGTTTGAGCCTGTATAATGCAGGTATGAGGCTGGATGATTCAGGTATGAGCCTGGATGGTTCAGGTATGAGCCTTGATGGTTCAGATATGAGTATGGATGGTTCAGATATGAGCCTGGATGATTCAGGTATGAGCCTGGATGGTTCAGGTATGAGCCTGGATGGTTCAGGTATGAGCCTGGATGGTTCAGGTATGAGCCCTGATGGTTCAGGTATGAGCCTGGATGATTCAGGTATGAGCCTGGATAGTTCAGGTATGAGCCTGGATGGTTCAGGTTTGAGCCTGGATAATTTAGGTATGAGTCTGGATGGTTCAGGTATGAGCCTGGATGGTTCAGGTATGAGCCTGGATGGTTCAGGTATGAGCCTGGATAATTCAGGTATGAGCCTGGTTGGTTCAGGTATGAGCATGGATGGTTCAGGTATGAGCATGGATAATTCAGGTATGAGCCTGGATGGTTCAGGTATGAGCCTGTATGATTCAGGTATAAGCCTGTATGATTCAGGTATGAGCCTGGATCATTCAGGGATTAGCGTGGATTATAGAGGGTTTGAGCCTGTATAATGCAGGTATGAGCCTGGATGGTTCAGGTATGACCCTGGATAATTCAGGTATGAGCCTAAATGGTTCAGGTATGAGCCTGGATGGTTCAGGTATCAGCCTGGATGATTCAGGTATGAGCATGTATGGTTCAGGTAACAGCCTGGATGATTCAGGTATGAGCATGGATGGTTCAGGTATGAGCCTGGATGATTCAGGTATGAGCTTGGATGATTCAGGTATGAGCTTGGATGGTTCAGGTATGAGCCTGGATGGTTCAGGTATGAGCCTGGATAATTTAGGTATGAGCCTGGATGGTTCAGGTACGAGCCTGGATGGTTCTGGTATGAGCCTGGATAATTCAGGTATGAGCATGGATGGTTCAGGTATGAGCATGGATGGTTCAGGTATGAGCCTGGATAATTCAGGTATGAGCCTGGATGGTTCAGGTATGAGCCTGGATGGTTCAGGTATGAGCCTGGATGGTTCTGGTATGAGCCTGGATAATTCAGGTATGAGCATGGATGGTTCAGGTATGAGCATGGATGGTTCAGGTATGAGCCTGGATAATTCAGGTATGAGCCTGGATGGTTCAGGTATGAGCCTGGATGATTCAGGTATGAGCCTGGATAATTCAGGTATGAGCATGGATGGTTCAGATATGAGCCTGGATAATTCAGGTATGAGCCTAAATGGTTCAGGTATGAGCCAGGATGGTTCAGGTATCAGCCATGATGATTCAGGTATGAGCATGTATGGTTCAGGTAACAGCCTGGATGATTCAGGTATGAGCATGGATGGTTCAGGTATGAGCCTGGATGATTCAGGTATGAACTTGGATGATTCAGGTATGAGCTTGGATAGTTCAGGTATGAGCCTGGATGGTTCGGGTATGAGCATGGATGGTTCAGGTATGAGCCTCGATGATTCAGGTATGAGCATGGACGGTTCAGGTATGAGCCTGTATAATTCAGGTATGAGCCTGTATAATTCAGGTATAAGCCTGTATGATTCAGGTATGAGCCTGGATCATTCAGGGATTAGCGTGGATAATCCATGTAGGAGCTTGGATGAAAGTTGTACGAAATTGGATTCTTCAAGTTTCAGTTTGTATTATTTTGGTATGAGTCTGGATCATTCAGGGATTAGAGTGGATGATCCAAGAAGGAGCTTAGATAAAAGTGGTACGAACTTGGATTATTTAGGTTTCAGTTTGTAAGATTCAGGTGTGACCCTGGATCATCCAGGGATTAGCGTGGATGATCCAAGTAGGACCTTGGATGAAAGTGGTACAAACTTGGATTATTTAAGTTTCAGCCTGTATGATTCAGGTATAAACCTCGAAAATTCAGGGATTAGCGTGGATGGTTCAGGTATGAGCCTGGATAATTCAGGTATGAGCCTGGATGGTTCAGGTATGAGCATGGATGGTTCAGGTATGAGCCTGGATATTTCAGGTATGAGCCTGGATGGTTCAGGTATGAGCCTGGATAATTCAGGTATGAGCATGGATGGTTCAGGTATGAGCCTGGATAATTCAGGTATGAGCCTTATTGGTTCAGGTATGAGCATGTATGGTTCAGGTATCAATCTGGATGATTCAGGTATGAGCATGGATGGTTCAGGTATGAGCCTGCATGATTCAGGTATGAGCTTGGATGATTCAGGTATGAGCTTGGATGGTTCAGGTGTGAGCCTGGTTGGTTCAGGTATCAGCATGGATGGTTCAGGTATGAGCCTAGATGATTCAGGTATGAGCATGGATGGTTCAGGTATCAGCCTGGATAATTCATGTATGAGCATGTATTGTTTAGGTATCAGCCGGGATGATTCAGGTATGAGCATGGATGGTTCAGGTATGAGCCTGGATGATTCAGGTATGAGCTTGGATGATTCAGGTATGAGCTTGGATGGTTCAGGTATGAGCATGGATGGTTCAGGTATGAGCATGGATGGTTCAGGTATGAGCATGGATGGTTCAGGTATAAGCCTGGATGGCTCAGGTATGAGCCTTGATGGTTCAGGTATGAGCATGGATGATTCAGGTATGAGCATGGATGATTCAGGTATGAGCCTGGATGGTTCACGTATGAGCGTGGATGGTTCAGGTATGAACCTGGATAATTCAGGTATGAGCCTGGATGGTTCAGGTATGAGCCTGGATAATTCAGGTATGAGCCTGGATAATTCAAGTATGAGCATGGATGGTTCAGGTATGAGCCAGGATAATTCAGTTATGAGACTGGATGGTTCAGGTATGAGCCTGGATGGTTCAGGTATCAGCCTGGATGATTCAGGTGTGAGCATGGATGGTTCAGTTATTAGCCTGGATGATTCAGGTATGAGCATGGATGGTTCAGGTATGAGCCTGAATGAATCAGGTATGAGCTTGGATGATTCAGGTATGAGCTTGGATGGTTCAGGTATGAGCCTGGATGGTTCAGGTATGAGCCTGGATGATTCAGGTATGAGCATGGATGGTTCAGGTATCGGCCTGGATGATTCAGGTATGAGCATGGATGGTTCAGGTATGAGCCTGGATGAATCAGGTATGAGCTTGGATGATTCAGGTATGAGCTTGGATGGTTCAGGTATCAGCCTGGATGGTTCAGGTATCAACCTGGATGGTTCAGGTATGAGCCTGGATGGTTCAGGTATGAGCATGGATGGTTCAGGTATGAGCCTGGATGGTTCAGGTATGAGCTTTGATGATTCAGGTATGAGCTTGGATGGTTCAGGTATGAGTCTGGATGGTTCAGTTATGAGCCTGGATGGTTCAGGTATGAGCCTGGATGATTCAGGTATGAGCATGGATGGTTCAAGTATGAGCATGGATGGTTCAGGTATGAGCCTGGATGGTTCAGGTATGAGCCTGGATGATTCAGGTATGAGCCTGGATGGTTCAGGTATAAGATTGGATGAAAGTTGTACGAAATTGGATTCTTTAAGTTTCAGTTTGTATGATTTAGGTATGAGCTTGGATCATTCAGGGAATAGTTTGGATGATCCAAGTAGGAGCTTGGATGAAAGTGGTACAAACTTGGATTATTTAGGTTTCAGCCTGTATGATTCAGGTATAAACCTCGATAATTCAGAGATTAGCGTGGATGATCCAATTATGAGCTTGGATAAAAGTGGTACGACCTTGGATTATTCAGGTTTCAACCTGTATGGATCAGGTATGAACCTGGATCATTCAGGGATTAGCGTGGATTATTGAGGTTTGAGCCTGTATAATGAAGGTATGAGCCTGGATGATTCAGGTATGAGCCTGGATGGTTCAGGTATGAGCCTTGATAATTCAGGTATGAGCCTGGATAATTCAGGTATGAGCCTGGATGGTTCAGGTATGAGCCTGGATGGTTCAGGTATGAGCCTGGATGGTTCTGGTATGAGCCTGGATAATTCAGGTATGAGCATGGATGGTTCAGGTATGAGCATGGATGGTTCAGGTATGAGCCTGGATAATTCAGGTATGAGCCTGGATGGTTCAGGTATGAGCCTGGATGATTCAGGTATGAGCCTGGATAATTCAGGTATGAGCATGGATGGTTCAGATATGAGCCTGGATAATTCAGGTATGAGCCTAAATGGTTCAGGTATGAGCCAGGATGGTTCAGGTATCAGCCATGATGATTCAGGTATGAGCATGTATGGTTCAGGTAACAGCCTGGATGATTCAGGTATGAGCATGGATGGTTCAGGTATGAGCCTGGATGATTCAGGTATGAACTTGGATGATTCAGGTATGAGCTTGGATAGTTCAGGTATGAGCCTGGATGGTTCGGGTATGAGCATGGATGGTTCAGGTATGAGCCTCGATGATTCAGGTATGAGCATGGACGGTTCAGGTATGAGCCTGTATAATTCAGGTATGAGCCTGTATAATTCAGGTATAAGCCTGTATGATTCAGGTATGAGCCTGGATCATTCAGGGATTAGCGTGGATAATCCATGTAGGAGCTTGGATGAAAGTTGTACGAAATTGGATTCTTCAAGTTTCAGTTTGTATTATTTTGGTATGAGTCTGGATCATTCAGGGATTAGAGTGGATGATCCAAGAAGGAGCTTAGATAAAAGTGGTACGAACTTGGATTATTTAGGTTTCAGTTTGTAAGATTCAGGTGTGACCCTGGATCATCCAGGGATTAGCGTGGATGATCCAAGTAGGACCTTGGATGAAAGTGGTACAAACTTGGATTATTTAAGTTTCAGCCTGTATGATTCAGGTATAAACCTCGAAAATTCAGGGATTAGCGTGGATGGTTCAGGTATGAGCCTGGATGGTTCAGGTATGAGCCTGGATAATTCAGGTATGAGCCTGGATGGTTCAGGTATGAGCATGGATGGTTCAGGTATGAGCCTGGATATTTCAGGTATGAGCCTGGATGGTTCAGGTATGAGCCTGGATAATTCAGGTATGAGCATGGATGGTTCAGGTATGAGCCTGGATAATTCAGGTATGAGCCTTATTGGTTCAGGTATGAGCCTGGATGGTTCAGGTATCAGCCTTGATGATTCAGGTATGAGCATGTATGGTTCAGGTATCAATCTGGATGATTCAGGTATGAGCATGGATGGTTCAGGTATGAGCCTGCATGATTCAGGTATGAGCTTGGATGATTCAGGTATGAGCTTGGATGGTTCAGGTGTGAGCCTGGTTGGTTCAGGTATCAGCATGGATGGTTCAGGTATGAGCCTAGATGATTCAGGTATGAGCATGGATGGTTCAGGTATCAGCCTGGATAATTCATGTATGAGCATGTATTGTTTAGGTATCAGCCGGGATGATTCAGGTATGAGCATGGATGGTTCAGGTATGAGCCTGGATGATTCAGGTATGAGCTTGGATGATTCAGGTATGAGCTTGGATGGTTCAGGTATGAGCATGGATGGTTCAGGTATGAGCATGGATGGTTCAGGTATGAGCATGGATGGTTCAGGTATAAGCCTGGATGGCTCAGGTATGAGCCTTGACGGTTCAGGTATGAGCATGGATGATTCAGGTATGAGCATGGATGATTCAGGTATGAGCCTGGATGGTTCACGTATGAGCGTGGATGGTTCAGGTATGAACCTGGATAATTCAGGTATGAGCCTGGATGGTTCAGGTATGAGCCTGGATAATTCAGGTATGAGCCTGGATAATTCAAGTATGAGCATGGATGGTTCAGGTATGAGCCAGGATAATTCAGTTATGAGACTGGATGGTTCAGGTATGAGCCTGGATAATTCAGGTATGAGCCTGGATGGTTCAGGTATGAGCCTGGATAATTCAGGTATGAGCCTGGATGGTTCAGGTATGAACCTGGATAATTCAGGTATGAGCCTGGATAATTCAGGTATGAGCCTGGATGGTTCAGGTATGAGCCAGGATAATTCAGTTATGAGACTGGATGGTTCAGGTATGAACCTGGATAATTCAGGTATGAGCCTGGATGGTTCAGGTATGAGCCTGGATAATTCAGGTATGAGCCTGGATAATTCAAGTATGAGCATGGATGGTTCAGGTATGAGCCAGGATAATTCAGTTATGAGACTGGATGGTTCAGGTATGAGCCTGGATGGTTCAGGTATCAGCCTGGATGATTCAGGTGTGAGCATGGATGGTTCAGTTATTAGCCTGGATGATTCAGGTATGAGCATGGATGGTTCAGGTATGAGCCTGAATGAATCAGGTATGAGCTTGGATGATTCAGGTATGAGCTTGGATGGTTCAGGTATGAGCCTGGATGGTTCAGGTATGAGCCTGGATGATTCAGGTATGAGCATGGATGGTTCAGGTATCGGCCTGGATGATTCAGGTATGAGCATGGATGGTTCAGGTATGAGCCTGGATGGTTCAGGTATGAGCTTTGATGATTCAGGTATGAGCTTGGATGGTTCAGGTATGAGCCTGGATGGTTCAGTTATGAGCCTGGATGGTTCAGGTATGAGCCTGGATGATTCAGGTATGAGCATGGATGGTTCAAGTATGAGCATAGATGGTTCAGGTATGAGCCTGGATGGTTCAGGTATGAGCCTGGATGATTCAGGTATGAGCCTGGATGGTTCAGGTATAAGATTGGATGAAAGTTGTACGAAATTGGATTCTTTAAGTTTCAGTTTGTATGATTTAGGTATGAGCTTGGATCATTCAGGGAATAGTTTGGATGATCCAAGTAGGAGCTTGGATGAAAGTGGTACAAACTTGGATTATTTAGGTGTCAGCCTGTATGATTCAGGTATAAACCTCGATAATTCAGAGATTAGCGTGGATGATCCAATTATGAGCTTGGATAAAAGTGGTACGACCTTGGATTATTCAGGTTTCAACCTGTATGGATCAGGTATGAACCTGGATCATTCAGGGATTAGCGTGGATTATTGAGGTTTGAGCCTGTATAATGAAGGTATGAGCCTGGATGATTCAGGTATGAGCCTGGATGGTTCAGGTATGAGCCTGGATGGTTCAGATATGAGTATGGATGGTTCAGATATAAGCCTGGATGATTCAGGTATGAGCCTGGATGGTTCAGGTATTAGCCTGGATGGTTCAGGTATGAGCCTGGATGGTTCAGGTATGAGCCTGCATGATTCAGATATGAGCCTGGATGGTTCAGGTATGAGCATGGATGGTTCAGGTATGAGCCTGGACTTTTCAGGTATGAGCCTGGAAAGTTCAGGTTTGAGCCTGGATGGTTCAGGTATGGCCTGGATGGTTCAGGTATCAGCCTGGATGATTCAGGTATCAGCCGTGATGGTTCAGGTATGAGCATGGATGGTTCAGGTATCAGCCTGGATAATTTAGGTATCAGCCTGGATGGTTCAGGTATGAGCCTGGATGATTCAGGTATGAGCCTGGATGGTTCAGGTATCAGCATGGATGGTTCAGGTATGAGCCTGGATGGTTCAGGTATGAGCCTGGATGGTTCAGGTATGAGCATGGATGGTTCAGGTATGAGCCTGAATAATTCAGGTATGAGCCTGGATGGTTTAGGTATGAGCCTGGATAATTCAGGTATGAGCCTGGATGGTTCAGGTATGAGCCTGTATAATTCAGGTATGAGCCTAAATGGTTCAGGTATGAGCCTGGATGGTTCAGGTATCAGCCTGGATGATTCAGGTATGAGCATGTATGGTTAAGGTATCAACCTGGATGATTCAGGTATGACCATGGATGGTTCAGGTATGAGCCTGGATGATTCAGGTATGAGCCTGGATGGTTCAGGTATGAGATAAGAAGAAAGTTGTACGAAATTGGATACTTTAAGTTTCAGTTTGTATGATTTTGGTATGAGTCTGGATCATTCAGGGATTAGAGTGTATGATCCAAGTAGGAGCTTAGATAAAAGTGGTACGAACTTGGATTAATTAGGTTTCAGTTTGTATGAGTCAGGTGTGAGCCTGGATAATTTAGGTATGAGCCTGGATGGTTCAGGTATGAGCCTGGATGGTTCAGGTATAAGCCTGGATGGTTCAGGTATGAGCCTGGATGGTTCAGGTATGAGCATGGATGGTTCAGGTATGAGCCTGGATGGTTCAGGTATGAGCTTTGATGATTCAGGTATGAGCTTGGATGGTTCAGGTATGAGCCTGGATGGTTCAGGTATGAGCCTGGATGGTTCAGGTATGAGACTGGATGGTTCAGGTATGAGCCTGGATAATTCAGGTATGAGCCTGGATGGTTCAGGTATGATCATGCATGGTTCAGGTATGAGCCTGGATATTTCAGGTATGAGCCTGGATGGTTCAGGTATGAGCCTGGATGATTCAGGTATGAGCCTGGATGGTTCAGGTATGAGCCTGGATCGTTCAGATATGAGTATGGATGGTTCAGATATAAGCCTGGATGATTCAGGTATGAGCCTGGATGGTTCAGGTATTAGCCTGGATGGTTCAGGTATGAGCCTGGATGGTTCAGGTATGAGCCTGCATGATTCAGATATGAGCATGGATGATTCAGGTATGAGCATGGATGGTTCAGGTATGAGCATGGATGGTTCAGGTATGAGCCTGGACAATTCAGGTATGAGCCTGGAAAGTTCAGGTTTGAGCCTGGATGGTTCAGGTATGGCCTGGATGGTTCAGGTATCAGCCTGGATGATTCAGGTATGAGCCGTGATGGTTCAGGTATGAGCATGGATGGTTCAGGTATCAGCCTGGATAATTTAAGTATGAGCCTTGATGGTTCAGGTATGAGCCTGGATGATTCAGGTATGAGCCTGGATAGTTCAGGTATGAGCATGGATGGTTCAGGTATGAGCCTGGATGGTTCAGGTATGAGCATGGATGGTTCAGGTATGAACATGGATGGTTCAGGTATGAGCCTGGATAATTCAGGTATGAGCCTGGATGGTTCAGGTATGAGCCTGGATAATTCAGGTATGAGCATGGATGGTTCAGGTATGAGCCTGGATAATTCAGGTATGAGCCTAAATGGTTCAGGTATGAGCCTGGATGGTTCAGGTATCAGCCTGGATGATTCAGGTATGAGCATGTATGGTTCAGGTATCAACCTGGATGATTCAGGTATGACCATGGATGGTTCAGGTATGAGCCTGGATGATTCAGGTATGAGCCTGGATGGTTCAGGTATGAGCCTGGATAATTCAGGTATGAGCCTGGATGGTTCAGGTATGAGCATGGATGGTTCAGGTATGAGCCTGGATGGTTCAGGTATGAGCCTGGATGGTTCAGGTATGAGCCTGGTTGGTTCAGGTATGAGCCTGGGTGGTTTAGGTATGAGCCTGGATAATTCAGGTATGAGCATGGATGGTTCAGGTGTGAGCCTGGATAATTTAGGTATGAGCCTGGATGGTTCAGGTATGAGCCTGGATGGTTCAGGTATAAGCCTGGATGGTTCAGGTATGAGCCTGGATGGTTCAGGTATGAGCATGGATGGTTCAGGTATGAGTCTGGATGGTTCAGGTATGAGCTTTGATGATTCAGGTATGAGCTTGGATGGTTCAGGTATGAGCCTGGATGGTTCAGGTATGAGCCTGGATGGTTCAGGTATGAGCCTGGATGGTTCAGGTATGAGCCTGGATAATTCAGGTATGAGCCTGGATGGTTCAGGTATAAGCATGGATGGTTCAGGTATGAGCCTTGATATTTCAGGTATGAGCCTGGATGGTTCAGGTATGAGCCTGGATAATTCAGGTATGAGCATGGATGGTTCAGGTATGAGCCTGGATAATTCAGGTATGAGCCTTAATGGTTCAGGTAGGAGCCTGGATGGTTCAGGTATCAGCCTTTATGATTCAGGTATGAGCATGTATGGTTCAGGTATCAACCTGGATGATTCAGGTATGAGCATGGATGGTTCAGGTATGAGCCTGCATGATTCAGGTATGAGCTTGGATGATTCAGTTATGAGCTTGGATGGTTCAGGTGTGAGCCTGGTTGGTTCAGGTATGAGCATGGATGGTTCAGGTATGAGCCTAGATGATTCAGGTATGAGCATGGATGGTTCAGGTATCAGCCTGGATAATTCATGTATGAGCATGTATGGTTCAGGTATCAGCCTGGATGATTCAGGTATGAGCATGGATGGTTCAGGTATGAGCCTGGATGATTCAGGTATGAGCTTGGATGATTTAGGTATGAGCTTGGATGATTCAGGTATGAGCTTGGATGATTCAGGTATGAGCTTGGATGGTTCAGGTATGAGCATGAAGGTTCAGGTATGAGCATGGAAGATTCAGGTATGAGCCTGGATGGTTCACGTATGAGCATGGATGGTTCAGGTATGAACCTGGATAATTCAGGTATGAGCCTGGATGGTTCAGGTATGAGCCTGGATAATTCAGGTATGAGCCTGGATAATTCAAGTATGAGCATGGATGGTTCAGGTATGAGCCAGGATAATTCAGTTATGAGACTGGATGGTTCAGGTATGAGCCTGGATGGTTCAGGTATCAGCCTGGATGATTCAGGTATGAGCATGGATGGTTCAGTTATCAGCCTGGATCATTCAGGTATGAGCATGGATGGTTCAGGTATGAGCCTGAATGAATCAGGTATGAGCTTGGATGATTCAGGTATGAGCTTGGATGGTTCAGGTATGAGCCTGGATGGTTCAGGTATCAGCCTCGATGATTCAGGTATGAGCATGGATGGTTCAGGTATCAGCCTGGATGATTCAGGTATGAGCATGGATGGTTCAGGTATGAGCCTGGATGATTCAGGTATGAGCATGGATGGTTCATGTATGAGCCTGGATGAATCAGGTATGAGCTTGGATGATTCAGGTATGAGCTTGGATGGTTCAGGTATGAGCCTGGATGGTTCAGGTATAAGCCTGGATGGTTCAGGTATGAGCCTGGATGGTTCAGGTATGAGCTTTGATGATTCAGGTATGAGCTTGGATGGTTCAGGTATGAGCCTGGATGGTTCAGGTATGAGCCTGGATGATTCAGGTATGAGCCTGGATGGTTCAGGTATGAGATTGGATGAAAGTTGTACGAAATTGGATTCTTTAAGTTTCAGTTTGTATTATTTTGGTATGAGTCTGGATCATTCAGGGATTAGAGTGTATGATCCAAGTAGGAGCTTAGATAAAAGTGGTACGAACTTGGATTAATTAGGTTTCAGTTTGTATGAGTCAGGTGTGAGCCTGGATAATTTAGGTATGAGCCTGGATGGTTTAGGTATGAGCATGGGTGGTTCAGGTATCAGCCTGGATGGTTCAGGTATGAGCCTGGATGGTTCAGGTATGAGCATGGATGATTCAGGTATGAGCCTGGATGGTTCAGGTATGAGCATGGATGGTTCAGGTATGAGCCTGGATAATTCAGGTATGAGCCTGGATAATTCAGGTATGAGCCTGGATGGTTCAGGTATGAGCCTGGATGATTCAGGTATGAGCCTGGATGATTCAGGTATGAGCATGGATGGTTCAGGTTTGAGCCTGGATAATTCAGGTATGAGCCTAAATGGTTCAGGTATGAGCCTGGATGGTTCAGGTATCAGCCTGGATGATTCAGGTATGAGCCTGGATGGTTCTGGTATGAGCCTGGATGGTTCAGGTATGAGCATGGATGGTTCAGGTATGAGCCTGGATGGTTCAGGTATGAGCTTTGATGATTCAGGTATGAGCTTGGATGGTTCAGGTATGAGCCTGGATGGTTCAGGTATGAGCCTGGATGGTTCAGGTATGAGACTGGATGGTTCAGGTATGAGCCTGGATAATTCAGGTATGAGCCTGGATGGTTCAGGTATGAGCATGGATGGTTCAGGTATGAGCCTGGATATTTCAGGTATGAGCCTGGATGGTTCAGGTATGAGCCTGGATGATTCAGGTATGAGCCTGGATGGTTCAGGTATGAGCCTGGATCGTTCAGATATGAGTATGGATGGTTCAGATATAAGCCTGGATGATTCAGGTATGAGCCTGGATGGTTCAGGTATTAGCCTGGATGGTTCAGGTATGAGCCTGGATGGTTCAGGTATGAGCCTGCATGATTCAGATATGAGCATGGATGATTCAGGTATGAGCATGGATGGTTCAGGTATGAGCATGGATGGTTCAGGTATGAGCCTGGACAATTCAGGTATGAGCCTGGAAAGTTCAGGTTTGAGCCTGGATGGTTCAGGTATGGCCTGGATGGTTCAGGTATCAGCCTGGATGATTCAGGTATGAGCCGTGATGGTTCAGGTATGAGCATGGATGGTTCAGGTATCAGCCTGGATAATTTAGGTATGAGCCTTGATGGTTCAGGTATGAGCCTGGATGATTCAGGTATGAGCCTGGATGGTTCAGGTATGAGCATGGATGGTTCAGGTATGAGCCTGGATGGTTCAGGTATGAGCATGGATGGTTCAGGTATGAGCATGGATGGTTCAGGTATGAGCCTGGATAATTCAGGTATGAGTCTGGATGGTTCAGGTATGAGCCTGGATAATTCAGGTATGAGCATGGATGGTTCAGGTATGAGCCTGGATAATTCAGGTATGAGCCTAAATGGTTCAGGTATGAGCCTGGATGGTTCAGGTATCAGCCTGGATGATTCAGGTATGAGCATGTATGGTTCAGGTATGAGCCTGGATAATTCAGGTATGAGCCTGGATGGTTCAGGTATGAGCCTGGTTGGTTCAGGTAAGAGCCTGGGTGGTTCAGGTATGAGCCTGGATAATTCAGGTATGAGCATGGATGGTTCAGGTGTGAGCCTGGATAATTTAGGTATGAGCCTGGATGGTTCAGGTATGAGCCTGGATGGTTCAGGTATAAGCCTGGATGGTTCAGGTATGAGCCTGGATGGTTCAGGTATGAGCATGGATGGTTCAGGTATGAGTCTGGATGGTTCAGGTATGAGCTTTGATGATTCAGGTATGAGCTTGGATGGTTCAGGTATGAGCCTGGATGGTTCAGGTATGAGCCTGGATGGTTCAGGTATGAGCCTGGATGGTTCAGGTATGAGCCTGGATAATTCAGGTATGAGCCTGGATGGTTCAGGTATAAGCATGGATGGTTCAGGTATGAGCCTGGATATTTCAGGTATGAGCCTGGATGGTTCAGGTATGAGCCTGGATAATTCAGGTATGAGCATGGATGGTTCAGGTATGAGCCTGGATAATTCAGGTATGAGCCTTAATGGTTCAGGTAGGAGCCTGGATGGTTCAGGTATCAGCCTTTATGATTCAGGTATGAGCATGTATGGTTCAGGTATCAACCTGGATGATTCAGGTATGAGCATGGATGGTTCAGGTATGAGCCTGCATGATTCAGGTATGAGCTTGGATGATTCAGTTATGAGCTTGGATGGTTCAGGTGTGAGCCTGGTTGGTTCAGGTATGAGCATGGATGGTTCAGGTATGAGCCTAGATGATTCAGGTATGAGCATGGATGGTTCAGGTATCAGCCTGGATAATTCATGTATGAGCATGTATGGTTCAGGTATCAGCCTGGATGATTCAGGTATGAGCATGGATGGTTCAGGTATGAGCCTGGATGATTCAGGTATGAGCTTGGATGATTTAGGTATGAGCTTGGATGATTCAGGTATGAGCTTGGATGATTCAGGTATGAGCTTGGATGGTTCAGGTATGAGCATGAAGGTTCAGGTATGAGCATGGAAGATTCAGGTATGAGCCTGGATGGTTCACGTATGAGCATGGATGGTTCAGGTATGAACCTGGATAATTCAGGTATGAGCCTGGATGGTTCAGGTATGAGCCTTGATAATTCAGGTATGAGCCTGGATAATTCAAGTATGAGCATGGATGGTTCAGGTATGAGCCAGGATAATTCAGTTATGAGACTGGATGGTTCAGGTATGAGCCTGGATGGTTCAGGTATCAGCCTGGATGATTCAGGTATGAGCATGGATGGTTCAGTTATCAGCCTGGATCATTCAGGTATGAGCATGGATGGTTCAGGTATGAGCCTGAATGAATCAGGTATGAGCTTGGATGATTCAGGTATGAGCTTGGATGGTTCAGGTATGAGCCTGGATGGTTCAGGTATCAGCCTCGATGATTCAGGTATGAGCATGGATGGTTCAGGTATCAGCCTGGATGATTCAGGTATGAGCATGGATGGTTCAGGTATGAGCCTGGATGATTCAGGTATGAGCATGGATGGTTCATGTATGAGCCTGGATGAATCAGGTATGAGCTTGGATGATTCAGGTATGAGCTTGGATGGTTCAGGTATGAGCCTGGATGGTTCAGGTATAAGCCTGGATGGTTCAGGTATGAGCCTGGATGGTTCAGGTATGAGCTTTGATGATTCAGGTATGAGCTTGGATGGTTCAGGTATGAGCCTGGATAATTCAGGTATGAGACTGGATGGTTCAGGTATGAACCTGGATGGTTCAGGTATCAGCCTGGATGATTCAGGTATGAGCATGGGTGGTTCAGGTATCAGCCTGGATGATTCAGGTATGAGCATGGATGGTTCAGGTATGAGCCTGGATGAATCAGGTATGAGCTTGGATGGTTCAGGTATGAGCCTTGATGGTTCAGGTATGAGCCTGGGTGGTTCAGGTATCAGCCTGGATGATTCAGGTATAAGCCTGGATGGTTCAGGTATGAGCATGGATGGTTCAGGTATTAGCCTGGATGGTTCAGGTATGAGCTTTGATGATTCAGGTATGAGCTTGGATGGTTCAGGTATGAGCCTGGATGGTTCAGGTATGAGCATGGATGGTTCAGGTATGAGCCTGGATGATTCAGGTATGAGCCTGGATGGTTCAGGAATGAACCTCGATAATTCAGGTATGAGCCTGGATGGTTCAGGTATGAGCCTGGATGGTTCAGGTATGAGCATGGATGGTTCAGGTATGAGCCTTGATAATTCAGGTATGAGCCTGGATGGTTCAGGTATGAGCCTGGATGGTTCAGGTATGAGCATGGATGGTTCAGGTATGAGCTTAAATGATTCAGGTATGATCCTGGTTGATCCATGAAGAAGCTTGATTATTCAGGTATGAGGCAGCTTATCGCTATTTCGGCCCTCCGACGTTAGAGAGTCTACGACCAGCGTACTTTGCGTTAGAGAGCCTTCACATACTTCAATGATGATCGCCCTGTGAGGCGCTATGAGGATGCAATTATTTTCGTCATGACAGCGCCTCATTGTCACATGACATAAACTAAACCAATGGTTATCTTTTTAGGATACTTTATGTCCATACCTACCATTGTTGGATTTCTGACCATATGAACACAACTATGGTTCGCACGGGTTTCTGGACGATGACCCACTAGTACGCGATACAGGAAATGACTCATTACCACAGAGATGGATTTTCAAATTGGTGTGTGAGTTCACATTATTATTTTCTGTTATATCACCGTTCATAGCCGAATTGTAAGGTTATCGGCTTTTTACCACGATATCAATGCACAGGATAGGTTGGCGCTGCAGTGTATATTGCCCCGTATGGCTTGTATCACTTCTCAAGTTAGGCTTAGCAGGACAATATAATATCCTACTGATACGTGTATACGAGTCAGGTACAGGCATAACCTGACTAATACAGATACGAGTCTGTATTATTCAAGTAGGAGCCTGGATGATTCATGTATTGGCCTCGATTATTCATGTGTGAGCCTTGATGATCCAGCTATGGGATAGGATGATCCAGGTATGAACTTTGATTATTCAGGTAAAAGCCTGGAGGAATTAGGTATGAGCCTGGATGATACAAGGCTTGATCTTCAAGGTCCTTATCTTCAAGGTCATATATTCAGAAATATATGATTTGTTTATATTATGACCCCTATAACTTTAAAGTTCAAATTTGGCCCACAAGTTGCCTTTACAATGATCTTTGATGGGTAAAAACTGTTGAACTTGACCTTATTATACAAGGTCAAATCAACCGAGTTCATCATTTTTAGGAAATCTTGTTGACATGATAATTTGTCCTCAAATTCGATAGACAAAATGTTTCAACCAAGTTGACAGAGGAGTGATCTCTGGTGACCATCTTATTCTTCTCTTGTACAACCTGTATCAAGAAGACATGACTGGATTAAGTTTTCACTCTCGACTTTGGTGTAAAAAAGTAAAAGGTCAGCATCATATCTGAGGTTAATATTAATTCTTGCTTTCAGATGATAAAATTCCTGTTGTGAATGTTAGGCTAAAATGTCATACTAGTCATCTGAGCGTCATCACCCAAGGTACACTTGTTTATGTTTCAGTTCAAATTAAGACGGTCTGAAACTAGGGGGTCATAACGGTGTACGCCATATGGTATAATTGAAGTCGTATTAAAAATCTTCCCTACAATCAATAGTTTCGTAAAGCACGTCAAACAATAAAAAGACTATGCATTTTTTAAAGGGATTCCAAGGCTTTGTATCAGATTTTGGAGGAACCCTAATGTCGTATTATTAGGTTTTGTTTCAGATTTCTGAGTGACACTAACTTCGATTATCAGACTTTGCATCAGATTTCTGAGGGACACTTTTATCGTATTATTAAGCTTTGTATCAGGTTTCGGAGGAACACTTACATATGATTGTTCGGCTTTGAATCAGGTATAGGAAGGACACTCATATCGTATTATTAGGCATTGTATCAGATTTAGAAGGGACACTAACATCGTATTTTTAGGCTTTGTATCAGATTTAGGAGGGACACTAACATCGTATTATTAGGCTTTGTATCAGAGTTAGGAGGGACACTAATTTCGATTAGGCTTTGTATCATATTTCGGAAAAACATTAACATACACTATTAGGTTTGTGCCATATATCTGAGGGTCACTAATATCTGTAGTTCGTGGGCTGGAAGGACTCAACTTGACTCCCCTCTAACACATGTTCAGGGATGACTCGAAATAAAAGCACCTGAACAAAAGACATTGGTGCAATATTAAGATTCTTTGAGAAACGCCATATTAGGGGTAGGGGAAATTGAAATGACCATAAGTCCATCAATGTTTAACCTTGAACAATAAAGTACCCAACATATTGTTGCATTAGTTAAGATTTACAATGCAAATAAGGCCAATATAAAGGTTTGGGGGGGGGGGGGGTCAAAAGATCATTACATTTTAGTCTGGTCCAAAATATAGAAAATATTGCGACACAATTATTCTGTATGGCGGAATTAGATCAAACGATCAAATTCTAACCTGGAATTGGTTTGAACTATACATTCAGACAGTTCTGATTCACATATTTCCAAGGATAACTCAAAATAAAAGTTAATGAACAAATGATATAAATGTTATAAATTTGTGGGAAAAGTCAAGTCAGGGGTAGGGCACACAAATATGACCATTACGCCATAGCTTTTGATCTGGAAGAATAAATACCGATCCAACTGTTGCTTTGCATGTCAATTAATATGATATATAAAATATGCAGATATCTTAGGTAAGTATTGAGGTCAGCCAGGGTCAAAAGGTCATGAGATTTTCGTCTAGGCCAATATCTAATAACTAGAGACTATACTCATTGCCCCTATTAGTATGTAGATAGATTAAATGGTCAAATTATGGCCCGAACATTCATTCAGTGTACTAGATATTATGCTTAGCCCATTCTAATGATACAAATATGCAAGTTAAGTATGTATTGTGGTCAGCATGTGTCAAAGGTAATGGAATTTCACCCTGAGCAAAGCTAGAAAGTAGTGGTTCATCAATAATTTCTATGCTGGAAATAGGACAAAGGGATATAATATATATAGCAGGTACTTAAAGTAACGTTGTTATAGCAACCAGGTGTAGGTATATCAGCAGGCATTTGACTGATGATTTACAGTTCTCTTTAAAAAAAAACTCACTTAAATAAATATGGATGTCGTTATGGCCGCTCCAATGATTTACAGTTCTCTTTAAAAAAACTCACTTAAATAAATATGGATGTCGTTATGGCCGCTCTAATGATTTACAGTTCTCTTTAAAAAAGCTCACTTAAATAAATATGGATGTCGTTATGGCCGCTCCAATGATTTACAGTTCTCTTTAAAAAAGCTCACTTAAATAAATATGGATGTCGTTATGGCCGCTCCAATGATTTACAGTTCTCTTTAAAAAAAGCTCACTTAAATAAATATGGATGTCGTTATGGCCGCTCCAATGATTTAAAGTTCTCTTTTAGAAAAAGCTCACTTAAATAAATATGGAAGTCGTTATAGCCGCTTCAATGATTTACAGTTCTCTTTAAAAGAAGCTCACTTAAATAAATATGGATGTCGTTATGGCCGCTCCAATGATTTACAGTTCTCTTTAAAAAAAGCTCACTTAAATAAATATGGATGTCGTTATGGCCGCTCCAATGATTTAAAGTTCTCTTTTAGAAAAAGCTCACTTAAATAAATATGGATGTCGTTATGGCCGCTCTAATGATTTACAGTTCTCTTTAAAAAAGCTCACTTAAATAAATATGGATGTCATTATGGCCGCTCCAATGATTTACAGTTCTCTTTAAAAAAGCTCACTTAAATAAATATGGATGTCGTTATGGCCGCTCCAATGATTTACAGTTCTCTTTAAAAAAAGCTCACTTAAATAAATATGGATGTCGTTATGGCCGCTCCAATGATTTAAAGTTCTCTTTTAGAAAAAGCTCACTTAAATAAATATGGATGTCGTTATGGCCGCTCCAATGATTTACAGTTCTCTTTAAAAAAAGCTCACTTAAATAAATATGGATGTCGTTATGGCCGCTCCAATGATTTAAAGTTCTCTTTTAGAAAAAGCTCACTTAAATAAATATGGATGTCGTTATGGCCGCTCTAATGATTTACAGTTCTCTTTAAAAAAGCTCACTTAAATAAATATGGATGTCATTATGGCCGCTCCAATGATTTACAGTTCTCTTTAAAAAAACTCACTTAAATAAATATGGATGTCGTTATGGCCGCTCCAATGATTTACAGTTCTCTTTAAAAAAAGCTCACTTAAATAAATATGGATGTCGTGATGGCCGCTCCAATGATTTAAAGTTCTCTTTTAGAAAAAGCTCACTTAAATAAATATGGAAGTCGTTATAGCCGCTTCAATGATTTACAGTTCTCTTTAAAAGAAGCTCACTTAAATAAATATGGATGTCGTTATGGCCGCTCCAATGATTTAAAGTTCTCTTTTAGAAAAAGCTCACTTAAATAAATATGGAAGTCGTTATAGCCGCTTCAATGATTTACAGTTCTCTTTAAAAGAAGCTCACTTAAATAAATATGGATGTCTTTATGGCCGCTCCAATGATTTACAGTTCTCTTTAAAAAAAAAGCTCACTTAAATAAATATGGAAGTCGTTATAGCCGCTTCAATGATTTTCAGTTCTCTTTAATAAACCTCACTTAAATAAATATGGATGTCGTTATGGCCGCTCCAATGATTTACAGTTCTCTTTAAAAAAAAAGCTCACTTAAATAAATATGGAAGCCGTTATAGCCGCTTCAATGATTTACAGTTCTCTTTAAAAAAACTCACTTAAATAAATATGGATGTCGTTATGGCCGCTCCAATGATTTACAGTTCTCTTTAAAAAAGCTCACTTAAATAAATATGGAAGTCGTTATAGCCGCTTCAATGATTTAAAGTTCTCTTTAAAAAAGCTCACTTAAATAAATATGGATGTCGTTATGGCCGCTCCAATGATTTACAGTTCTCTTTAAAAAAAAAAGCTCACTTAAATAAATATGGATGTCATTATGGCCGCTTCAATGTTTTACAGTTCTCTTTAAAAAAAGCTCACTTAAATAAATATGGATGTCGTTATGGCCGCTTCAATGATTAACAGTTCTCTTTAAAAAAAGCTCACTTAAATAAATATGGATGTCATTATGGCCGCTTCAATGATTTACAGTTCTCTTTAAAAAAGCTCACTTAAATAAATATGGATGTCGTTATGGCCGCTTCAATGATTTACAGTTCTCTTTAAAAAAAGCTCACTTAAATAAATATGGATGTCGTTATGGCCGCTCCAATGATTTAAAGTTCTCTTTTAGAAAAAGCTCACTTAAATAAATATGGAAGTCGTTATAGCCGCTTCAATGATTTACAGTTCTCTTTAAAAGAAGCTCACTTAAATAAATATGGATGTCTTTATGGCCGCTCCAATGATTTACAGTTCTCTTTAAAAAAAAAGCTCACTTAAATAAATATGGAAGTCGTTATAGCCGCTTCAATGATTTACAGTTCTCTTTAATAAAGCTCACTTAAATAAATATGGATGTCGTTATGGCCGCTCCAATGATTTACAGTTCTCTTTAAAAAAAAGCTCACTTAAATAAATATGGAAGCCGTTATAGCCGCTTCAATGATTTACAGTTCTCTTTAAAAAAGCTCACTTAAATAAATATGGATGTCGTTATGGCCGCTCCAATGATTTACAGTTCTCTTTAAAAAAGCTCACTTAAATAAATATGGAAGTCGTTATAGCCGCTTCAATGATTTACAGTTCTCTTTAAAAAAGCTCACTTAAATAAATATGGATGTCGTTATGGCCGCTCCAATGATCTACAGTTCTCTTTAAAAAAAAGCTCACTTAAATAAATATGGATGTCATTATGGCCGCTTCAATGATTTACAGTTCTCTTTAAAAAAAAACTCACTTAAATAAATATGGATGTCGTTATGGCCGCTTCAATGATTAACAGTTCTCTTTAAAAAAAGCTCACTTAAATAAATATGGATGTCATTATGGCCGCTTCAATGATTTACAGTTCTCTTTAAAAGAAGCTCACTTAAATAAATATGGATGTCGTTATGGCCGCTTCAATGATTAACAGTTCTCTTTAAAAAAAAAGCTCACTTAAATAAATATGGATGTCGTTATGGCCGCTCCAATGATTTACAGTTCTCTTTAAAAGAAGCTCACTTAAATAAATATGGATGTCGTTATGGCCGCTCCAATGATTTACAGTTCTCTTTTAAAAAGCTCACTTAAATAAATATGGATGTCGTTATTGCCGCTCCAATGATTTACAGTTCTTTAAAAAAAGCTTACTTAAATAAATATGGATGTCGTTATGGCCGCTCCAATGATTTACAGTTCTCTTTAAAACAGCTCACTTAAATAAAATATGGAT
Organism: Sipunculus nudus; assembly: GCA_026874595.1. Lineage (NCBI taxonomy): Eukaryota > Metazoa > Annelida > Sipuncula > Golfingiida > Sipunculidae > Sipunculus > Sipunculus nudus. The sequence continues at coordinate 97,565,654 of CM049308.1, forward strand.
GTCGTTATGGCCGCTTCAATGATTTACAGTTCTCTTTAAAAAAGCTCATTATAATAAATATGGATGTCGTTATGGCCGCTCCAATGATTTACAGTTCTCTTTAAAAAAGCTCACTAAAATAAATATGGATGTCGTTATGGCCGCTCCAATGATTTACAGTTCTCTTTAAAAAAGCTCACTTAAATAAATATGGATATCGTTATGGCCGCTTCAATGATTTACAGTTCTCTATAAATAAGCTCACTTAAATAAATATGGATGTCCTTATGGCCACTTCAATGATTTACAGTTCTCTTTAAAAGAGCTCAATTAAATAAATATAGAAGTCGTTATAGCCGCTTCAATGATTTACAGTTCTCTTTAAAAAAGTTCACTTAAATAAATATGGATGTCGTTATGGCCGCTCCAATGATAAACAGTTCTCTTTAAAAGAGCTCACTTAAATAAATATGGATGTCGTTATGGCCGCTCCAATGATTTACAGTTCTCTTTTAAAGAGCTCACTTAAATGAATATGGATGTCGTTATGGCCGCTTCAATGATTTACAGTTCTCTTTTAAAGAGCTCACTTAAATAAATATGGATGTCGTTATGGCCGCTTCAATGGCGGTAAAGGCATCCGCGTTCATTTTTTTTTTTCGTCACAATAACGTTCTCATAGATCCTTCTTTATATGTTCAGTTGTACTGTAATGGTACAGTTCATATTTTTCCTAACATGCTGCGAATTTTTTTTTCATTAGGTTAACATGCAAACTTTAAAAGGATATATAAGGGTACCGTAGGTCAGTTTCGCTCAGTTTGGGGGGGGGGGGGGGAGACAAGGTGGTGCACAGGTTCTCTTTGTAACTGCAAAACTCTTTCCGCTGATACACTTCAGCTAATTCATAAGCCCATACAATATATAGCTAAATTAAGGACCAGCTACAGTTCATCACCTGATTTTGACAGCAAATATTGCAGAAGTTTCTTGTTGATGCTAAATGGAATGAAATTATTCGCCTTTTTCGCTATTGTAGTGGCCAGCTATTTAAAATGACTTATGTTCGCCTTTTAACTCTTAATTGTTACAAAGTGTTAACACCCAAAATGCGATAAAGTACACTTTTAGGAAAATGTATGTGTTTTGTTCAGTAACGGGGTGCACACAACATGTGATGATATTTGACTAAGTGAATATTCCCCATTTTTGTCATTGTGGTAGCCATATTAACAGCCATTTTGGACTCTTAAATATGTCCTTTCATTTGTAATGTAAAACATCGGCCAAAAGTCTGCTGATGCCAACATCTGACTACTAATACAATGTTTAATGAGCAACAACATGGTATGCAGGACATTCTGCACCGCCACATTGGTTACCATTTTAAATGGAGTTTACATAATGGGGCCACATAGTTATTCTATTAAAATCCAAAATGTGTTAAAAAGCACAGTGGGGATCAAAACGTTTTGTTTGATTAAGTTATGTTGAGGTCCATGATTATACAATCCCCTTCAGCTAAGCATGTAAGTCAATAAAGAAGTCCATCTATGAATCAGCCACAATACTAATTCCGGTACCTGAACAGCAATAAGTTTACATACAATGATCCAGAGTTACCTTATTCATGCTGGAACAATCAATGGTCCAGTATAGTAGCATCTATGAAATAATTTGTTGTGTTTATTTGACGACAAAAAATATAATGAAAGGAAATTCCTTTACCGCCCGGTAGGCGTCATAATGGCCGCCATTTTTGTGAATATTTTTTGAACGAGTAACGGAAAATATCAGTCATAGGCCTCTTGATACTGACACTTGATTACTTAAACAATTTTGTTGTAAGCAATTACCTGTTATATATGGACCTTAGAGAGAAGATATCGTGTCTATTTTGGTTTTAAAAAAAATGCACTTCTTTTCTTAACATTTAAATGTGTTAAATGACACTTAAGGGTACCTAAAAAATACTTTCGTTTAGCCCAGGGGAGTTCATATGCCCCTTATAATATATCCTCTAACCTATTACCAACAGACAAAGTACTGATGAATCACTACTTTCTATATAGCTATAGTTTTTTCCCCCAAAGGAAAAACATTCCATGGCCGTTTAACCCCTGCTGACCTCGGTACTTACATAATACTTCATATATCTCATATATAAAAAAATATGTCATATATCAGCTTAACTGGCATGACAAAACAAATATTTGATTGGTACATTATTAATTTATGTCATAGACTTTTGGAGTACGAATATTTTAATTAATCTGACAACTAACAAGTTTTTTCTCGAAAATTTTTTTTAACGTTGCACCACGTCAATGTCGTTTGATTACGTTCATTTATTTCCAGGTGTCCTTATACAAATATGATCCAGAACCTATTCCAGGCAATAATTTGATCATTTGATCTATTTCAACCACACAGGTTTTCTATATTTTGGCCGAGGCTAAAAATCATGACCTTTTAATCCCTGCTGACCTCTATATTGGCCCTATTTGCATATTTTATATATTATATGACGGACTTGGTAAATGCAACAATTTGGTGAGTATTTTATTGTTCTAGGTTTAACATTGATGGAGTTATGGTCATTTTAATTTTCCCTACCCTAAAAATCGTGACAAAATCTTCAGTTGTTAAAATTACACCGATGTCTTTTATTTTGAGTAATCCTTGAACTTGTGTAAGCCAAGACATTCAAGTGTGTGATATAAACCAACATCAGGCAATAAATTGACTATTTGATCTAATTCCTCCTTGCAGAGGAATAATGAGTAGTCAGTTTCTAGATTTTGAGCATGGGGAAAATTTCATGACCTTTGACCTCTGTTGACCTTAATACTGACCTTATTTGCATATTTTATATATCATCTGAACGGGATTGGTGAATGCAATAATTTGATGGGTACTTTGTTATTCCGAGTTAAATAGTTATGGAATTATGGTAATTTTAATTTTCACCACCCTTAAAATGGGTGACGAAATCTTCAGTTGTTATAGTGTGAAACCACCAGTAAGTCCCAGTTTATTCAATGTTAACATCCTTAAAATCAAAGTATAGGCATATAGCAATAAGAAAAAATAGGTTTAGCGAATTGGTGGGTGGGGGGTGGGGGGGATCAAGGTGGGTTCCTCCAGCCCACGGACTACTGATAAGTAGGCTTTTTTTATCAGATTTGGGAGGGACACTGGTATCGTATTATTAGGCTTTGTATCAGATTTCGGAGAGACCCTAACATATGATTGTTAGGCATTGTATCAGATTTCTGAGGGACAATAATTTTGATTATTAGGCTTTGCGTCAGATTTCGGAGAGACACTAACATCTCAGTATTAGCGGGCCAAGTGAACCTGAATGGACACAGAGGCGTTAACATGAGACGACACACCACCTAAATTGACACAGAGTTGTTGATATGAAACGACACATCACCTGAATGGACACAGAGGCGTTGACAGGAGACGACACACAAACACAAGCACAATCATGTAGATTCAACAATATTCAACGGACACATTCATACGTAGGCCTACCTTCAATCTCCAGTAGAGTTACGAGGTTCCGTTTACAGTGCTTTCAACTACAGGGTATAAGTATTCAGCGGCGACTATATGAAATGCAACTGCCACGTTCTGTGCTTGACCAGCTGGATCATTTATATCTGCTAATAATGAGACAATTACGCATGGTCCATTTGTCTTCATTATGGGGATATTCAGTTAGTATGAATAAATATACATATATGCATTAGTTACTTACAACTGGTACGAGCGAAAGGTAAATGGGACTTATCGTGTTAAAATTATCCAGATTAACATTGCATGATGACGCTTAATATCCAGATAAACATGGCATGCTGACGCTTTATATCCAGATAAACATGGCATGCTGACGCTTAATATCCAGATAAACATGGCATGCTGACGCTTTATATCCAGATAAACATGGCATGCTGACGCTTAATATCCAGATAAACATGACATGCTGACGCTTAATAGCCAGATAAACATGACATGCTGACGCTTAATATCCAGATAAACATGGCATGATGACGCTTAATATCCAGATAAACATGGCATGCTGACGCTTTATATCCAGATAAACATGGCGTGCTGCCGCTTAATATTCAGATAAACATGGCATGCTGACGCTTTATATCCAGATAGACATGGCATGATTACGCTTAATATCCAGATAAACATGGCATGCTGACGCTTAATATCCAGATTAACATGGCATGCTGACGCTTAATATCCAGATAAACATGGCATGCTCACCCTTTATATCCAGATAAACATGGCATGCTGACGCTTAATATCCAGATAAACATGACATGCTGACGCTTAATATCCAGATAAACATGGCATGCTGACGCTTTATATCCAGATAAACATGGCATGCTGATGCTTTATATCCAGATAAACATGGCATGCTGACGCTTTATATCCAGATAAACATGACATGCTGACGCTAAATATCCAGATAAATATGACATGATGACGCTTAATATCCAGATAAACATGACATAATGACGCTTAATATCCAGATAAACATGGCATGATGACACTTAAAATCCAGATAAACATGACAGGATGAGGCTTAATATCCAGATAAACATGGCAGGATGAGGCTTAATATCCAGATAAACATGGCATGCTGACGCTTTTTATCCAGATAAACATGGCATGCTGACGCTTTATATCCAGATAAACATGACATGCTGACGCTTTATATCCAGATAAACATGGCATGCTGACGCTTTATATCCAGATAAACGTGACATGCTGACGCTTTATATCCAGATAAACGTGACATGATGACGCTTAATATCCAGATAAACATGACATGATGCCGTTTAATATCCAGATAAACATGACATGATGACGCTTAATATCCAGATTAACATGGCATGCTGACGCTTAATATCCAGATAAACATGGCATGCTGACGCTTAATATCCAGATAAACATGACATGCTGACGCTTAATATCCAGATAAACATGCCATGATACCGTTTATATCCAGATAAACATGGCATGCTGACGCTTTATATCCAGATAAACATGGCATGCTGACGCTTAATATCCAGTTAAACATGGCATGCTGACGCTTTATATCCAGATAAACATGACATGATGATATTTATGTGAAAATACTTCTGTTAAGTAAAGAAACCTCTTTCGTATCACTTTAATGATCAAGGTGAGAATGGCGTTATCGCATTTGTATATATGTTTGTGTTTTAAATAAATATATATATATATATATATATATATATATATATATATATATATATATGCGCATTTACATGTACATCTGTTTATGGCATTTCTCTGTCCTTTTCCTCGTGTTTGTATTTGTTTGTGCGAGCTTTTACAGGGATCTTCAATGCTTGAAGACACTGAAGTCCCCTTTGTCTTAAATTGTATTAACTTCTTTACATAATTTTAAATCCTTTAGAAAAAAGGGCTTGGTCTTGCAAGGAGTCTCCCAGGACCAAATAAAATGCTTTAGAATGAGGACATTCGTTAATGACCAGGCAGATCTGTCAGACTTTTGCACCAGGAGCATAATTTCCTTTTGAAATGTGAGAACGGGAACTTCCTCCCTTCATGAACATATATAACATAACCAGGACACTCCACATGTATGAAAACTGAGAAATAAAGGATATAACGGTAGAGTTAACATCCAGTTTAAGCTGCATCTTATTCATAATGGTTCTTTTATTCGTTCTCTCTGATATATCAGAAGGGCCGCTAATATATTTTGTAAGAACATATTCAAGGCTGAGTATGACCCGGGTCCCCCGGTGTGTAATTATCAGCCTTGCACCAAGGCAAGTCTGCGTCTAACCAGGCACCAGACATAATTCCGGGATGTCCACTACTTGGTCAGCTGGGAGTACACCAACTCTGCGCCCTGCGCTATTCGGCCTCGCGGATGTGGTCTCACCCGGGGTAAAAAAACTATCAGGAAGAAATATACACAAAAATACTCATAACTTCTATGGCCACGTATGCCACGGCACGTATACCATGAGGGCCTACTGACTAGAAAGGTTCCTACCCAGGGAACGTTACGTCATGTACCCGTTGCAGACAATTCGTAAGTCACCGTATGTGGTATTGTCAACATAATTTGTGATACCTCGCATATTGACATCCTAAAAACCCCGTATTCCCCTCACTATTAAAATCCGTGCATGAAGTGCACGTGACTGATTGAACGACAGCCCTTACTTAAACTGCCCTATAAACATTAAACTGCCTTCTGCTTTACAAAACATTTCCATAAAAAAATCCTTACGGACGGGTATTTCAAAATGAACAGGCAGATCTGTTGGAGCGCACCAGGAGCATAATTTCCTTTTGAAATGTGAGAACGGGAACTTCCTCCCTTCCCCTAATCACCCCCTCCCCCCAACCAACAACAAGTAGAAATCTTTTCCCCCTTGTGTATCTCTTGGATCCGCCAGTAGTTGTTACGCAATAATAATTGCTTCCGCCAGGAAGGTGTTCTTTCATCACACGTTCGTGAGGGTGTGTGTTAATTCATATCATGAACGGAATCTCATGGTATGTTCAGGGCGTTTCGGTAATGGGCCAGTACGGAATCTCATGGTATGTTCAGGGCGTTTCGGTAATGGGCCAGTACAGAATCTCATGGTATGTTCAGGGCATTTCGGTAATGGGCCAGTACAGAATCTCATGGTATGTTCAGTGCATTTCGGTAATGGGCCAGTACAGAATCTCATGGTATGTTCAGGGCATTTCGGTAATGGGCCAGTACAGAATCTCATGGTATGTTCAGGGCATTTCGGTAATGGGCCAGTAGAGAATCTCATGGTATGTTCAGGGCATTTCGGTAATGGGCCAGTACAGAATCTCATGGTATGTTCAGGGCATTTCGGTAATGGGCCAGTACAGAATCTCATGGTATGTTCAGGGCATTTCGGTAATGGGCCAGTACAGAATCTCATGGTATGTTCAGGGCATTTCGGTAATGGGCCAGTACAGAATCTCATGGTTTGTTCAGGGCATTTCGGTAATGGGCCAGTACAGAATCTCATGGTATGTTCAGGGCATTTCGGTAATGGGCCAGTACAGAATCTCATGGTATGTTCAGGGCATTTCGGTAATGGGCCAGTACAGAATCTCATGGTATGTTCAGGGCATTTCGGTAACTGGCCAGTACAGAATCTCATGGTATGTTCAGGGCATTTCGGTAATGGGCCAGTACAGAATCTCATGGTATGTTCAGGGCATTTCGGTAATGGGCCAGTACAGAATCTCATGGCATGTTCAGGGCATTTCGGTAATGGGCCAGTACAGAATCTCATGGTATGTTCAGGGCATTTCGGTAATGGGCCAGTACAGAATCTCATGGTATGTTCAGGGCATTTCGGTAATGGGCCAGTACAGAATCTCATGGTATGTTCAGGGCATTTCGGTAATGGGCCAGTACAGAATCTCATGGTATGTTCAGGGCGTTTCGGTAATGGGCCAGTACAGAATCTCATGGTATGTTCAGGGCATTTCGGTAATGGGCCAGTACAGAATCTCATGGTATGTTCAGGGCATTTCGGTAATGGGCCAGTACAGAATCTCATGGTATGTTCAGGGCATTTCGGTAATGGGCCAGTACAGAATCTCATGGTATGTTCAGGGCATTTCGGTAATGGGCCAGTACAGAATCTCATGGTATGTTCAGGGCATTTCGGTAATGGGCCAGCACAGAATCTCATGGTATGTTCAGGGCATTTCGGTAATGGGCCAGTACAGAATCTTATGGTATGTTCAGGGCATTTCGGTAATGGGCCAGTACAGAATCTCATGGTATGTTCAGGGCATTTCGGTAATGGGCCAGTACAGAATCTCATGGTATGTTCAGGGCATTTCGGTAATGGGCCAGTACAGAATCTCATGGTATGTTCAGGGCATTTCGGTAATGGGCCAGTACAGAATCTCATGGTATGTTCAGGGCGTTTCGGTAATGGGCCAGTACAGAATCTCATGGTATGTTCAGGGCATTTCGGTAATGGGCCAGTACAGAATTTCATGGTATGTTCAGGGCATTTCGGTAATGGGCAAGTACAGAATCTCATGGTATGTTCAGGGCATTTCGGTAATGGGCCAGTACAGAATCTCATGGTATGTTCAGGGCATTTCGGTAATGGGCCAGTACAGAATCGTTTAGATTTTGGTGTGAATCGGATCCGGATTCAGGAAGGTCCTCAAGGGATATTTATATATGTAAAGTCACTTATGCGCGAATGAACGTGGAAGTATGGGCCGAATATGTGAATGCAAACCGGGTTTTGGGAGCATTTGACAATAGAACCCCCTAAATGGCTTGCATTGCTTAGAATGCATTTTTCTAATATGGTTCATGTTTTATACCTTGAAAATTCGTGAATTATTTAATTTGTGAAATAAATGACGGGATTCCACAAACGGAGGAATCATGTCACTGTGACGTCGTTGTCTGTCTGTCTGAACCACGTGCTCGTGCTCACACACACTGACTCAAGGCTCACAGTAAAGACAGAGACCAGCATATAAGATAAACGTATCTTTAATGCAGTTACCCTAACTAGTATAAAAATTCCCTATCTACTCAGTAAATTCAAGAGATCTTTTTGGAACCCTGGAGCGCCCAAACGATCCACTACACTCTGACATCGTCACCCAGACTACCAGTTCTTCTGTGCTGGACTCGTGCGCCCTCAGTCCCCGGTTAGTCACTGCCCAGACCAGCCGTGTCTCGATACCTCTCATCCTCGACTGATGATCTCTCTCTGTCCGGCCGGCCACACTAGAGCTCCCTCTCTCGGTCTCGTTAGCAAACCCTGCGTCGACCGTGCAGTTCTGCGGTGCTGGTCTGCGTCTTGTTATGGGTTCATAACTGAATTGAGATTTCAGTTATTGGGATCCTCTTATGGAAAAGCGTAGCAAAGGTACATTATGATATTTGCAAAATAAACAGAGAAAATGGAGGCAATTAAGCAAATTTCTCACCAATAATGGCTAACATTCTGGAGCAAAAAAAATAATGTAGGAGTGTTCTTATAAGGAAATTGCTAAGATTTCAGCTCCTGTTGATTTTCTGGAGCCTGCCATGCTGTCATGTTTATCTTTTGTCACATGACCCCGTCCTTGACCTTATTGATATTAGAAAAATTGTCCTTTGATTTTTGTCCCAAATAAATTATAGTGAATATTGTTTCTATAACTTCTATTGGCAAATTTGTGAAAAAAACTTAAAAGATATAGCCATAAACTTAAAAAAGGACTTAGTGTAGCAAAACATTTTCATTAATTCTTAAGCATTATTTATGAACTGAGATGTTTTGTAATAGATTTATTAGCAATAAATTACTCTGGTACACCAGAGGTCAGGTCACAGGTCAGGTCATGGGTGACCAGAGTTCATGCCTCAGCAACATGGCTGTGTCAGTGACCATCTTCTGCTCTTCTCTACATGATAAAATGTTGTTTTATCATATATAACATAAACAGGACACTCCACATGTATGAAAACTGACAAATAAAGGATATAACGGTAGAGTTAACATCCAGTTTAAGCTGCATCTTATTCATAATGGTTCTTTTATTCGTTCTCTCTGATATATCAGAAGGGCCGCTAATATATTTTGTAAGAACATATTCAAGGCTGAGTATGACCCGGGTCCCCCGGTGTGTAATTATCAGCCTTGCACCAAGGCAAGTCTGCGTCTAACCAGGCACCAGACATAATTCCGGGATGTCCACTACTTGGTCAGCTGGGAGTACACCAACTCTGCGCCCTGCGCTATTCGGCCTCGCGGATGTGGTCTCACCCGGGGTAAAAAAACTATCAGGAAGAAATATACACAAAAATACTCATAACTTCTATGGCCACGTATGCCACGGCACGTATACCATGAGGGCCTACTGACTAGAAAGGTTCCTACCCAGGGAACGTTACGTCATGTACCCGTTGCAGACAATTCGTAAGTCACCGTATGTGGTATTGTCAACATAATTTGTGATACCTCGCATATTGACATCCTAAAAACCCCGTATTTCCCTCACTATTAAAATCCATGCATGAAGTGCACGTGACTGATTGAACGACAGCCCTTACTTAAACTGCCCTATAATCATTAAACTGCCTTCTGCTTTACAAAACATTTCCATAAAAAATCCTTACGGACGGGTATTTCAAAATGAACAGGCAGATCTGTTGGAGCGCACCAGGAGCATAATTTCCTTTTGAAATGTGAGAACGGGAACTTCCTCCCTTCCCCTAATCACCCCCTCCCCCCAACCAACAACAAGTAGAAATCTTTTCCCCCTTGTGTATCTATTGGATCCGCCAGTAGTTGTTACGCAATAATAACTGCTTCCGCCAGGAAGGTGTTCTTTCATCACACGTTCGTGAGGGTGTGTTAATTCATATCATGAACGGAATCTCATGGTATGTTCAGGGCGTTTCGGTAATGGGCCAGTACGGAATCTCATGGTATGTTCAGGGCGTTTCGGTAATGGGCCAGTACAGAATCGTTTAGATTTTTGTGTGAATCGGATCCGTATTAAGGAACGTCATCAAGGGATATTTATAAATGTAGAGTCACTCGTGACGTCGTTGTCTCTCTGTCTGGTGTCGGCCAAATTACAACAAGCGCTCATTCAACCAGAATGGCAAAACAAAGAGTGACAGTACACCCATGTGTTGGGAAATTTTTAACGCGTCACAGTCACATCATCAGTTATTCAGTATTTTAGTAATTCTGAAAAATGTTGTTCATTGATATTTTAGGAACATATTTGTTAATACCTCAAATTCTTTTTACAGTTTGAACTTAGATCCTATTTTCCTGCAAAATTACATTATTTAGTCGCCAAAATATGGGGATATGGTATGTTATATTGAAAATGTCCCCAGTCAAATTGCCCCCTTGCAAGGCACATTCGTGAAAAAAAGTAACTGAACTTATATTGTTTTGCTTACAACCTGTCGGGTCGCTTTGGTGGGGTAGTCCGTTCCGTTAGCTCTTGTAAGTGTTAAAGTATTCTTTTGCTCTTTCCTTGAATAACATGATGCAGACTGATATATGTAAAAAGTGAGATTTTATATGTAAAAAAGAGAAAGGAGATGTTCACATTATCAGCAATCATCGCTACAGCTTCCACTGTCGATCTAACATTAGGGTCTATGCATTTGGCAAAACTCTCGGCTGCTTCCGAATATGATATAATCTTATTTAATAATAATTTTTGTAATTCTTCCAAATATCAGTTTGTTTTGTCGTTATTATGAACACTATTGTGTTGATAGTTTAGAAAGCATGAGGAGCATGAACTGTGCTTTGGATAACCCCTTGAACGTTTCCCCCATTGAGGGAAAAATGATGTCTGTTTTTAATGAACTTTTAAATTAGGCCTTGTCTGCTTTCTGTGTTAAGGTTTGGTATGCACGTATAAAGTAACTGAAATACAAAATTTTTATTCAGATTAAAATATTAGTTAAATAACTCATAATTTTCTTACACGAAACGTTTTCATGTATTCTTAAGGTTTCCATCTTTTCTTCAAATTATTTTGATATATTTAGTGTATGCATGATAGTATACATGGCTTTAATACAGAAATGTGAGAACGGACATAATAACAATAAATCTATTATACCACTTTTACATGTTATGCATGCATGTTGATATTTTATGCTTTACGAATACCAATAAGTGAATTAACACTAACATAACTTTGCATACATTGCACTGCTGGTTTATATTATTCTTTGCACTTATTTCATACAATGTTAACAACATTGTTAATAACCTGAATATCCTATGATTATCTAAATAATATTCTATAATTAACTCCTAATAATGGTCATACTAGTACAGGAAATAACAATATATGTTATATTCAGTTACAATATTCTGCATATATATGTTTGCTTGTATATTACTGTCATGCTGTTTGATCATGTTTAAAATTCCAATTACTCTCAGGGCCTTGTGGAAGATCAGTATATTCTGAACAAGCCACCCTGAATAAAGATTATTAATAAATAAAATAAAAAAAATAAATAAAAAGAATAAAACGTTCCAGTGCATCTCTCTCTCTCTTGCCGTATATTCTCTATTGTTGGTACCAAACACTAGATGGAGAATACAGAGTTGAGTTAATCCGTATAAGTGAACGGGTACAATAACGAGAATACGTGGAGGGGGCCCGGAAACCTCTTTGTACTACGCTCTTTACACAGCGCTTTACCTATAGGCCACCTACCTATATCGTTAGCTCTGTTTGTTATGACCTTGTATCCTGAATGTCTACACCAGAGGGGAGCACTGTATTTTTTGTCCAATCAGATGAGACCCTGTGCTGGAAGCAAAACGGTTTACCAGCCAAGCGAGGAATACACGAAGCCAATGCTGTTCATTTCGTTTTGAGTGACAGCTCATCGCCCCGGAGACCGTTTGAACAGGCCACAGGCTCAGGGAGAATCGCCCCACTCGTGGTTTCTGGGCGGAGCCTGATGCCTATCGAGTGTTTGTTGACTTGAAATAAATATTAAAATATGATATATTTTGTCATGAAAAGTGTTAAGTGGTTCAGTATTCTACTTCTGGGTGGAAGATTTTCTTTCATAGACAATGCCTAAAATGGTCTAGTATTTTCCTTGGAGTAAATTTAGTTTCACATCAGTAACACCTGTTCAAATGTTTAAGAAATGAGGCTCTGTCACTATAGAGCGTTTTTATTGTTTATTGTGGTGTTGCACCTTTAAGTAAGTATAGTATCACCAGATGATTGTTTCTCGAAATTAATGTATATTAATATGCCGTATAATGTTTCGATGTTAGCGTGGAGACGTATGTTTAGGGAACTCAGATGTTTTATCTTATGGCAGTTTCAGTTCAGCCATTACTCGACGAGAATTTTTTCATGCTTTGAGCGGCAGGTCTGCATGATATTGTAAGGCGATAGGCTAGAGGCGATGTCAGTATGTATGACTTAGGCATGGGTATATATGCTCAGTGCATCGAGAGTCATAGACTTAGGGCGGTCAGTGAAGCTCACAAACGGACCTGTGAGTTATATTTACAGAAGGACTTGTACATAGCCGATAATCATTAACCGTGGTGAAAGCCAGGAACAGACCAGGGAAATATACACTATCTAAGATCTTTTCGTGGTACCGAACATTGACTCGAGTTGTATCATGTTCGTGTGCGGATAATGGAATTATCCAGAGTGAATGACAGGGGCAGCTGCGTGTCCTGCGGACATTGTCCTCGTGATGTGACAGTGGAGGCTATTAGCCTATCATATGTGTTTTCGAGAGGTGGTTTCCAAAGAAAGAGACTCTGGTAAACCAGCAATTTGTCCAGCGGAAAGAAGCACCAGTGTTCAGTGTTTGTACAGAGACACAGGGCTATATTCCTAGACTGTGACGTGCGCGACGGTCAAGTGACCAGCGGGTAAGCTTCAGTGTTGAAAGAACATTCTCTGTTGTGTTACCGGATTAGGATTAAACAGGACTCTGTGATGTGTGCATATAGGACTTAGTGGATATTGTAAAGATTGTGTGGAACATCGTCTCCAGTGAATTGTAAGTAATTTTATTTAATTATATTTTATTGTTCACGTTACACGTGCCTTTCTCGTTTCTGGAGTTTATGTGTGAGCTTCCGCCATCTCAATTCCCCGTTAAAGGAACCTGGAAGTCCATTTCTTCAGGGTTGTAACAGGCTCTCAAGGCTAAATTTAAATGACTCTCGTTCCCGTATGTATATATTTCATAGAACGATCGTGAGTATATAGCTAAAGATACCTGTATATATTTTATAGAACGATCGTGAGTATATACCTATAGATACAACTAAGACGCTCATATACGTACTACAATTCCCAATGTCGCAAAATTGTGCTTTAAATACTAGGAACTTCCAGATTATTTCAAAGAATGATTTTTCACTAAAACATATTATTGTTGCTACAGTAGACAGTTTGACAAGGCGTTTATCGGAACTTGAGAATACTGTGGGTGATTTAAGTGAGGAACTGGATAAGCAACAGCAATTTTCACGGAGCTCAATTAGCTGATGATTATTCATTAACACACAAAATGTCCTTTACTAGCAAACCAAACCAGTCATTCACAAACAAGAACGTAAATCAGTATGGTCAAAAGAAGTTTAAAGCGCAGTCACCCAGTACTAGTGGTCCTGATAGTTCAGCAATGTCCATTGCTACACCTCAGTCCACGTCCCCTGTGCCTGAATCCAAACAAGGCCAGTCATTTTCAAAGAAAATCTGTAATTACTGCAAGAAGGTAGGTCATCTAATATTTGACTGCTGGAAACTTGTGAATAAACCAAATAGCAAACCTTCTGGTCTTGTTTCAAAATCTATGCACCGCATAGTACAAGAGCTAGGCTATGTGTTAATAAGGGGTACAACTCCTATTGACTCTAATAAAGAGTTTGATGCTACGGAGGCCCCCGTGCGGTCTGAATTCAAAGAATAATCCATAGCTTGCGGGGTAAAAACCTCATTTGATTCCTGCGAGGAATTAGATAAGGCTAGGTCCTTTCAAGACTCCTGCGAGGAGTAACCTCTAAATAAGGCTAAGTCCTTTTATGACTATTGTGAGAGTATTTCAAATGAGGCCAGGTCCTCTTATGACAAACAGAAATTTGATTCTGCTGAGGAAAATTCCTCTGTTGACTCCCATGAGGAGTTGAAGATAAAAAGGATGTAGATTCCTCTAATGACTCTGAAAAAGAGTTTATGACTGACACTGTCAATGTCAGTTCTTTGTTTGAGGAAACTGAGGTAGTAGATTCCTCTCCTGACTCCGAAATGGAGATATTTGAGCCATTCATACATGATGGTTTTGTATCACTTTCAAGTGATTTTTCAGATTCTACCCCAATAAGAATTTTGAGGGACTCTGGTTCAGGCCAGACTCTCATGTTAGCAAACACTTTTCTAATAGGTCCATTACTGGTGCACATGCACTTGTTAATGGTGTGTTTTCAGACAAGCACACTTCAGTTTCGCTTCACAGTATACATTTAAAGTCAGATTTGATTTCTAGGAATATTACAGTGGACATAAGAACTACTTTACCCTTTAAGGGAAATCAGTTGCTACTAGCCAATGATGTTGCAGGTGACAAAGTACAGCCTGTACCAATAGTGACAGAAAGGCCGTCACTTGATCAAGACACTGATCCTGAAAATCAGGAAATTCCTGTATCCTTCATGTGCTGTAACTAGATCTGACCAAGAAAAACACACATGAGGATAATGGTCCAGATAATAACAGTCTGGGAGTCACTAGTGACTCGTCTAACGACTCGCCCGTACAGGATACAGCATTTTCAAGGTCAGAACTTATCGCGAAACAGCATAAGGACCCTGATATTTTATGTTTGTTTCCCAGGGCAGTTTCTAAAGATGAACTGTCACAGAACCCAGTTTGTTTCTATGTTAAAATGCAGTGATTATGTGTAAATGGCGACCACCTGATGTATGCGCTGATGATGAGTGGGCCATCAAGCATCAAATAGTAATGCCCCAAAGATATCGCAGTGAAATTCCAAGCATGGCACATGAGGCTCCTTTGTCTGGCCATTTAGGTATAAATAAACTTATCAGAAAGTTAGTACACACTTCTATTGGCCTTACCAGGAAAGATGTTGCACAATATTGTAAATCATGCCTTACATACCAGATGGTAGGAAAGCCCAATCAGAATCCTCTTAAAGCCCCACTTAGGCCTATTCCTGCTTTCGAGGAACCATTTAGTAGGATTATTCTTGATTGTGTTGGACCACTACCCAAACAAAAACTGGACATGAATACTTGGTGACAATTTTGTGCGCATCTACCAGGTTCCCTGAGGCAATACCATTGCGCAAAGTTAATACCAACAGTGTTGTCAAGGCTCTGACCAAGTTTTTGTTACAACTTTTGGATTGCCAAAATCCGTCCAGTCTGACCAAGGGTCTAATTTTATGTCTGGCTTATTCCAGCAAGTTATACTTGACATAGGTATAAAACAGTATAGATCTTCTTCATACCATCCTGAATGTCAGGGCGCCCTCGAGCGTTTTCACCAGACATTAAAAAACATGATTAGGACCTATTGCTATGACACTCAGAAAGACTAGGATCAAGGAATCTACCTATTGCTGTTTGAAAGACTCAGTGAAGCACGTCTGACCATCAACTTAGTAAAATCTGAGTTTTGTCATGCACAAGTAACGTTTTTGGGTCATATTGTAGGGCAGGGTCAAGTAAAACCTGTTGATGCTAAAATAAGTGTTATTTCTGCATTTCCTAGACCAGAGAACAAAAAGTTCTTCGTATGGTTGGATACTACAGGAAGTTTTCTCCAAATTTTTCTGCTGTAGCTGAACCTTTGACCACATTGTTAAAGAAGAAACAAAAGTTTGTATGGAATGTTCAGTGTGAAAATGCATTTCAGACTTTTAAAGCAATTCTGCAAAGTTCACCAGTTTTGGTAGCTCCAGACTTTCTGTACCTTTTAAGTTAGCTGTAGATGCTAGTGATACTGCTGTTGGTGCTGTGTTGTTACAAGAAGGCAATGATGGCATAGATCATCCAATTTGTTATTTATCAAGATAGTTTAATGCAAACCAGAAAAACTACTTCACTATTGAAAAAGAATGTTTGGTTTTGATTTTGGCAGTGCAACATTTTGAAGTTTATGTTACTTCATCAGTCAAGCCTATCATTGTCTTCAGTGATCAAATTCCCCTCACGTTCATGAACAAGTTCAAGTGTTAAAATCAAAGGTTGTTGAGATGGAGTTTGTTGTTCATACAACATTACAACCTTGAAATGAAACACATTTAAAGGAAAGACAAGGTACTTGCTGATTGCTTATCGAGATGTTTATGAAATGTTGTAAACGAGATGTTTAAGTAATGTTGTAAATAAGATGGTTTTGAAATGTTGAAATAATTTAGTGATTGTGATCGCAAAAGGAAAGTTTTGAGAAAACTTTCTTTTTTTTTTCTTACAGGAGGGGGAGTGTTACAGGTGCCCCTTTTTATTGTGTGCAGCGGTCTTACAGATGATTGATTTATTGTGCACACGGATGTTCCAAGTGTTGTTGGCATTTTGTTTGTGTGCCACCCGTAGCTCGTGTTGTATCGGCCTCGCCTGGCCGGATGTTGCAGGCTCGGTTTAATCCGCATTGGTTGAACACTAGATACACAGCGTTCTTTGTTCTAGTATGTTCTTTGAACGTGTGTACTGTGTTAGATTCTTAGATCGTTCGAGAAATGGAAAATTCTCGGCTTGAGGTGAAAGGTTAAATAAAGAGGCTGTGTTTTAGAGCCGGGAGAGAGGTGAGAGAATATTCCAGCGGACACAGAAGTGTGTAAGTCAGTTTGTGGGACCTATTCTGATAAGTGCGGCAATTATAGATTTTCTTCAGATTTTCTTCTGGATTTGTGACGAATCTTATTTGGTCTTCAGTTTACTTTCGGGATTGTTACAAGAGCTTTACATTGGACTGTTATTCTCCGAGAGAATACATTTTAAAGGACTTGTCGCTGTGACAGTGGTGGTATCCAGGTACTGTGCACTTTGGTTTTTTTTTACTGTGTGATTGTATTGATTTGCTGTTATACTGCTGTTATACTGTGTCATTGTATTGATTTAGTGTATTGTAATGTTAGGGTTGTTTTAAGAATAGTGTTACAGAATCCGATTTTTTTTCTCCATTACAAAATTTATGTTCGTCACGCATGCGTGATCTGTTGATATTAGGTTCCGTAACAATACACCCAAACAAAACCAACCGAGAATGTTATCAGAGGCGGCGAGTTGCCTACAAATGACCTTGACTCCAATAAAAAATGGTACGGTTGCTGATTTAGGACACGTTAAAAAATATTTATCTCGAGATCTCGAGATAACATTTCGAGATCTCGACATAATATCTCGAGATAAAATTTCACATTTGTACGAACCATTCGATGCTGAATTGACATAAAGCAAAACAACGTTAAAGGGACAGTATACATTTAGAGTGCTTACTATTGCAATTATAAAAACAAAGACCATGTATACTGTGTTTAACTGAATAGTTATACAATATAATTCATTTAAAATCAATCAAGTTTGTATTTCCCCTAAGATAAGGCGAGGTGAAGAAATGTTCAATAAAAAATTCAATATTTAATTATTCTTATCCGTAAGGAGGATGTCAAAGACTTAAGAAAATGAAACATTCTACCTAATGGCTGAGAAATCACTCAAATATAAATGTTTAGGTCTGCATGCATGCATAGTGGGTACCTTATTATTAAAAAAAAAAAAACAAATATGAGCTAGGTATAGAAACACGCTTTTTGTACAATTTTTTAGCTTTTGTTTTTATTGAAATGGTGGTTTGTTTGACAGTATATGAGTTTGACCATCATAAATGAAAATATGCTAAAAATGATTACTGTGTTTTGGGGTAGGTACGCTTGGGGGCGGGGGGGGGGGGGGGGGGGGTGGAGGGGGGGTGCTTCAGCTCCTAAAGCCCCAGTCTTGATCCACTCTAGCTATAACTATAGTTCAGATTACTTTTAGTCAATTTTTCTTCATAAATGATTTATATTCATAAATATACGGTTTAAATATTTCGATCATCTCTTTTAAAGATTATCCTTCTGCAAAATGCTCTGCTTTGGTCTTAAAGCCACTATTCACCTACCTTATTTATAGAACTTTTGTGATAATCTGCACATACATATTAAAGAAGTGAATGTAATCCTTGCTGGGAAAGGTTCTTAAAAGGCCACTTTGACGTATAAACATTTTATCTACAGGCTACTTGTACACAAGGTACAAGAGCCATTGTTAAAATACAGATAAAAACATGTAACCGAGTTATTGAAAGATCCCTAGTTGATGTTCGTTGGAGCATGTGAAGCAATTCAATATTTGTCATTTACTTAACTTTGTACTCTCTGAATTGCAGCCAGATGTCTTTGCCGGAAGTCTTCCTAGTACGATCGGTGACCATTTTAGCCCCCCCCCCCCCTCCCCATGTTATAAATACGTGGATATAAACAAAAGGCATCACCTTTACACAGTGGGAATGGCTCATTTTTATGAAGGGTTATGTTTATTTGACAGACCTCAGATGTGGGAGTAGGTCCCTTTAACTTTGTTTTACATTAGGCCTACGTCAATTGAACATCGAATGGTTCATACAACGCCCATGTGGAATAATGTTTTTAATGCCGGTTCAAATGGGTTAATCTACATACACACGCAATAAAAATTCTCGGAATATAATTTTTATATTGACATGACCTCTGCAACATGTTTAATTTTGAAAATGTTTATAATAAGATCCGAGTATTATTCAATTTAAGGAAACCAGGAGCCTTGACAATTTTCGGCAGAAATATAGTTGCGAAAACTTTCGGAGTGTCTAAGTTACTACATATTATATGCACGATGGATCCACCTTTTGGTTTTATGAAGAAGATAAAAAATTGTATCGTGGATTTTATATGGCATGGAAGGAAACCAAAACTTAAATATAAGGTACTTGTCGGTGAGCAGGAAAATGTAGGAATTAATTTATCAGATATTGAAAGTATTTTAGAAAGCCAGACGGTTACTTGTATAACCAGAATGAAAAAGTTGAAAAATACACAATTAACAGCCATCCCTGATCGCTATTCCTACAGAATAGGTGGCATTGAAAACATGGGTTCGAATTTTGATTGCAGCAATATAAAGAGAAAAATTCCTAAATTTTATGATAATTGTCTCAAAGTATGAAAAAAAATATCCCAAATGAGCCCACTAATATTGAGGCTACTTTGCTTAACAGATGTGGAATAATAAGTACATACAAGTTGACCTTGAACCAGTTTATTTTAAGAACCTTGATAATTTATGATTAAAATATGTTCACCATTTTTACTATGCCAACGGACGGAAAAAAAGTATTTATCTGGCATTTTAGGTCTGGCAAGTATTGCCTACAAAAATATTTTATTCATTGGTTGTGAGTCCAATAAGCAATACCTCCAAAATGTAAGGCATTGCTACTGAGCACCAATAATTCTTTCAAGTTGGATATACACTTATCTGAGGGCATATTAATGCCACTGAAAGATACTATAATGGACTTGTCAAAAACAGCCTTAAAATTGAATTTTAAAATATATTATACAAAATAAGACTGCTGAGCCAACGAATCAAGACAAACTTAACTAAAATTGTTATTCCAAAGTTTGAATAGAGAGATGCAGCTCTACATGTTTACAACGTAATTTCCGAAATGTATATCCGTCAGTTCCAGTTTTGAATACTGCACAATATATTAACTGTGAATGAGAAGCTTTTCAAATGAAGGGTTATTGATCATGATAGACGTTCTTAATGTGCAACTGATAGAGAGACTGTAATTATGTTTTCAGCAAATGTCGATTCGCAACTTTATACTATATTGTCAGATTATATCGTGGGCGAAGATAGCTGGTATAAAATTGCCAATACTCTCTCCGTATATAATCTTTTTAGGTTGTTTTAAAACTATAGAACGAAAAAAGGTAATTGATGTATTAATTTTGATGTATACCTTTATTATATTTAAATACCGTGATACAGGAGAAGTAAATTCAACGGGAGTGTACATAAAGCATATAAAGAAAGTTGAAGGTATGGAGCGCATGGTTGCCGAGAAAACTGGTGGACTGCAGCATGACGATAAATGGAACGGTTTAAATCAATGGAAAATTACACAAAGTTAAACTTCCTTCTATGTATGTTTTTTCTTTCTCTAATGAATTATTACTTGATAAAATAGGATAAAATATGAGTTATCTTTGTGACCTATGTAACAATATGGAGCATAATAATACATTTATTGATTAAATAGTTGTATGCCAATGATAAAAATAGTAAATAAAAAAAGGATTCCTGAGAAAATCAGAGGCATATAAAAATTTTACGTTTTGAACATTAACTCTTACTTTTAAGTTATGTATTACCTATACTTCTACACTGCAGAAAGTGGGGGTTAGTTGCCGTTTCAAAGTAGATGCGACATGTCTCACTTTATAATATGTTTTATATAGAGACATGTTTGAAACATGAGGCACGGCACTTTTAATTTTTTTTAGTCGTGAGATGCTTCAACATGTTTGACACACGTTTCAAACATGTTTCGCTCTTAATCAAATTTAACGGATGGGCTTTTTCGGTGTTTTAACGGACACTTGGTGACTAAAACGCGCGGTTAACGGAACTGATTGAAGGACAAGCTATAGTAGGTTACAGTGAAAACTACTTGTGATAGGATATAGAAGGAAATAAGGAATGGTCAGTGGACGAACGCGTAGCATGGGCTCAACGCAAATTTAAAGTGAAAAAAGCTACATACAGACTGAAAGGTGAATTACAGCTGTTAACTCCAATCACCTCTCTTATCACTCAGCCATAACCATTGAATTGACTGATAATGCATGAATTGACGAATACATGCATGGCAAACATTTGAAACAAATACATGTATATCATTGTTTTTCAGCTGCTTATAATTAAGTATATGTCAACTAAGCTCTAGCGATGAATCTGCGTCCGTCGTCTGATCGTCTGCCTGCCGGCGCGTTTGGATACTGTTTGACCTTTAGATTTTTAAATTCCACATAGTACATACAGTTATAGTCTCTTTCAATGCCCCTGTACACCTGTTTTTTTTTCGCGTCGATTGTTTGGTAAGGCAAACAAGCCCAATATTTTTGCACCAGGGGCAGAAAGCGGAAAATGCATATATAATTGATGTGGAAAACAATGATTCATGATGTGATGTTCCTGCAAACAAGATAAAACATGATTTGAGAAGAAAGCCTAGACTTGGCGACATTTTTCATAACCACATAAAATGGACACCGCGGACTGTGAGAGAACTGTGATGATGTAATAATAGGATTTTACTTGCAAAGGAGGCACCCATAAGTACTGGACCCAGGGGTAACTGAAGGTTTGATTCACTTTTACACCGAGGGACTAATACCCTTCCAGATATCAACAATATCCAGAGGAGGGGAATCACACTTAAGTATTTGTGAGAAAAAAAAAATTACGCATTTCCCTTTTTCCAGGCTTGAGTCAAGAACAAGGCATCTATTACTCAGTACAAGTAGGCTACTTTAGAATTTTAATGTACAAATACATGTTTTTTTTTCAATGCAGTCCAGGACAAGTACAGGGGTCTGTACGTAAGTACGAGTGCTTTCCATTGTGCAAAAATAAGATAAACAAATTATCTTATTATTTCTGAGTATTTATTTGTATATGTTTTACCAATATTATATACACAGTCATATCTTTGTAGTCTACACTATTGATTTGAATTGATTAACTGTAAATAATTTATAGTTTGCATTATAGTTTAATTGATTTACCTTAATAGCCTCATGAACCCCCTTTTAGGGTATATTTGCATTCCTTTGATGGCATAGGAATTGTACAAATCTTCTCTGAGTGTAACATGACATTACCCATCTATTCAGAATTCCAAAAAAAGGAATTATTTAAAATGTCTAGTTTACTCAATATACTGAAAAGACAACTAAAAAATAATCCTGCACTGCAAAATTTTCTCAAACCATAAACAGAACAGTGGTAAAGTAATTATGATTTTTCATGCCATTATGATTCTTAACCCATATCATGTGACAGAGCAGACTGGCAGTCTCTTCCAATTTACTTTACCGTGATACCAATATGTTCCTGCAGACCTGCTCATTTCTGTATTAAGATATATTTTGTTTGATGTTTTTGGTTTACATTATAAGATGAAAAGATTGAAATTCTCACCTGTTACAATTGATTTATATTAGCACCTTCCATAATAAACCTTTCAGGTATTATGAAGATCTTAATATTTATCATGATCTAGTAGGGTTTGATCACAGAACCTTCCTGAGCCTCTGTTTTCTCAGGAGGGCAAAACATGCTCATCCCATACACCTTAGGGGGCTTTACTTTTATTCCTTATTTTTGGCATACATATATATTTAAATATGACTTGCAGAGAGATAATTGATAAGCAGTGCTTAACTGTTGAAGTTTTTCATTTATTAAACATCTGAGCAGAGGTTGGAGAAGATTAAAATGCTGCATTGAGATATTTCTTTTTTTTTTTTAATTTTAAATTGGATTTTTAGTTTAACATGAATTGAAGGTACAGGCTCAGTGAATGAAAGAACCTCAGTTAATATTATTCATACATAATTAGACTTAAAATTTCAGTTTCTGTGTAGATAGAATCATGATAAAGAAAAAGCAAAACAAAAAACACTTTAAGATATTTTCATGCAGTTTAATATTAGTTCATTAAGAAGTGGATCACAGTTACATGCTTAAAATAGTGTACCTTAAAAATTATTTTTTGTTAATGTTTCAAAATCATGTGAAAATGAACAAAAAAAATTCAATTCAAAGAATTGTATACTGTAAGAAAGATTACTGTACCAGACTTAAAGTAATGTGTACTTTATTGGTTCTTACACGAATTTAACCCACTTTTGAATCGAATTTAAATATAGGGTTCAAAAAGTGTTCCTACTTTATAGTTTTTATTTCTAATCTGAGTGTGGGGTTGGAGGTGAAGAAAAAGAGGCTACAGAGGCATAGATTGTAAGAAAATGTAATTGTATTTTGTTTTGATAATGTTTGTTTTAATAAGTCATAACTTCGTAACTTCGAAGTATTCCTTATGTGTCATCCCACATATAGTACACTCCAAGAACAAGATCTAGAAAATTCAAGAAGAATTTAAACCAAATTTCAACAAGTTATGTTCTTCATTGTGTTCAGTTTAAACTGAATACAAAGCAACTAGTATATTGGTAAAACATGAATTACCAAAGAAAACTGTGATTAAAAAAATGGGACAAAAAGGCGTTTCAAGATATAAAGAAGTTTCAAGTTGGAACAGGTTAATTAGTATTTAAAACGTGTTTAGAGGTATTTTGATAGAAAACATGTTTCAATACTCAACATGTGAAAATAAACGGGTTTCGAATAACAATACCGTTTGGAAGGAAAAAGCTTTAAAAAGGGTGTAATTGTAACACATGTTAAGTTGAATTTGAAATATGTTAACAGCTATTTGAAACACATTTTTACAGTGAAATATGTTGAGAATTTTGTGACGTGATTCAAAAAATGGGACAAACAGGCGTTTTAATCTAATGAACGAAACGTGTCTCCAGCTTTTACAGTGTATTGTGAACAAAATTGTACTCTGTTAAGTCCCAAAATAATAATAATAATAATAATAATAATAATAATAATAACTAGACTTCTTGTAATTGTCAAAGTCAGTCACGGATCTCCACTTATCCCCCCCCCCCCGCCCGCCACCCCCTAGCCGCATTCTCCCATGAATCTTTTATCCATCTTTAACAGTCTGGGAAGAACTAAAGTTCAGTAATATAATTAAAATTCGATAGTTTCTTCTTGAGTTTTTATTGATGAGCTGAAAATACTAACGTCACATTTTCGTAATTTGCATAAAATTGAAAAACTGTTAAAGGTATCGCAATTAAACCTGCCACTGCAATCCTCCGTAGCCTCCGTAGCCTCAGTCACCTATTTCATATAGTTCCGCATGGATGAATTTAGAGCGGTAACCCGGGGAATATTGGGAAACAGATATTATACTTTATAAGAAATCGGATGAAAAAATAGCAGAAAAATAATAACTAGACTTGTAACTGTCATGGGATAGTTACGGATCTCCACCTAAACACCCCCCCCCCCCCCCCCTTACCTACCCCCTTCTCCTGATTCTCACCCTCTAATAGTTTTGGAAGAAATTAAGTTCTGTAAAACAGAAATGAAATTTGGTCGTTCCTTTTTGAGTTTCTATTGATTAAAAGAAAATCGTTACGTCACAGTTTCGTAATTGGCATATTATTAAACAATATTTAAAAGATATCGCTACCAAACTTGCCACTGCACTCCCACATTGTAACTGGCACATGTGGATAGGTATAGATAAACCTTGCAATTTTGGCATGTCCTTTAAAGAAATATCATTTTAAGAAAATAAATAGATATTTTACTGATAGAAAAATAAGATTTCGCATTGAGTATAACTAAACATATACATTTCTATGATGTATCGTACTTATCGATTTCAGGGATTATTTGACTTCGCAGACCGCCTGCCAGTGATGCATCCAGAGTCGGTATAGTACATTTTGTTAATTATTCTGGTTTTGGATGCTAAGCATTTCACCTGCCTCCAGAAATCCTCTGGATCGATAAAGCACTTCATGTCTGAACCAGAAAGATTCACCCCGGGCCAACAAGTTCTGAAGAAGAAGTTCAGTATCTATTTGGAAAATTATTTAATCATGAAAATTGCCGAAAGCTTCATGGACTTTGTATTGACATGCAAATTAATTAAAACGCAAAAGCTCTGAAAGCCACCTTGGTGAAAGCACCGGTTGTGTGCGGTTCAGAGAACTGATCAATTGAAATAAAAGGCTCTCCCGTTAATTGGCAATTCGTCAGGTATGAAGGCGGGGATTTTAAGCTGTCCAAGTGTTCAGCTCACCTGGATGGAAGCGAGAGTTATGTGTTACCATGGCGAATTCCTTTGATGCAGACCAAGCATAAAATACACCTGCTGTCGGCTTTCTGGCTCCTCCAAAGACGGATTGCGCCAGTAGATAAAGAGATTTACCTTTGGAGCACTCAGGATGGAAGGACGCGGCTTTACAACGCAGTCTTTGCCTGGCTCGTCTAACACGCACCTGGTACTGCTGAGGACTCAACATGGGGTGCTCCATATCTAACGCGGTGTTCGGCATGAAACGTAACAAAGTCGCCGGCCGAGCACTCGGGTCTGGACTTAACAGAAGTGACGTTAACATTCCCTTGTCGGAAGCCGAGGTTTATACCATTATGAGGTCATGGAGGTCCATCAGACGCAACATGGCCTCTCTGGGACTTGCAATGTTCGTCAAGTAAGTGATTAAGTGTACATTTAGTTCAATGTTCCAAGGAAAATGGGACAGTGGTATTGTATTGCAAAATTAGCGTTTTATCTGACCAATAATATAACGTAAATTTGTTACGTTTGATTAAATATGATATTAAATCATCATCCATATCTTAATTCTAGCATGATACAGGCGTGCCATTTTTATTTTGTTCCCGTCTTTTATATCTAGGTTAAACAACAAACATTTAAGAGTATATTAATTTTTATTTGGTTTCGAAAATTATACGTACTAGAATTTGTTTGTTGTTATGGGGGAAAATGATTAAACGTACAAATGTAATTGCTATGTAACCTGCACGGACAGAGCCACTACAGGGCTCAAAGGGTGCATTACTTGAACTTATGACTGAAAAAAAGCTAGTAGGCCTTTAAATCAGTGGCCATGCTCGTTTGTGTGTTATCTCACATACTCTTTGCCATGATCGTTTGTGAGTTGTCTCACATACTCTCAATAGTCATGATCGTTTGTGAGTTGTCTCAAATACTTTCACTAGCAATGATCGTTTGTGAGTTGTCTCATATACAATCAGTAGCTATGGTCGTTTGTGAGTTGTCTCACATACTTTCACTAGCAATGATCGTTTGTGAGTTGTCTCATATACAATCAGTAGCTGTGATCGTTTGTGAGTTGTCTCACATACTGTCAGTAGCCATGACCGTTTGTGAGTTGTCTCACATACTCTCAGTGGCCATTATCGTTTGTGAGTTGTCTCAAATACTTTCACTAGCAATGACCGTTTGTGAATTGTCTCACATACTGTCAGTAGCCATGACCGTTTGTGAGTTGTCTCACATACTCTCAGTGGCCATGATCGTTTGTGAGTTGTCTCACATACTCTGTGGCCATGATCGTTTGTGAGTTGTCTCACATACTCTGTGACCATGATCGTTTGTGAGTTGTCTCACATACTCTGTGGCCATGACCGTTTGTGAGTTGTCTCACATACTTTTAGTGGCCATGATTGTTTGTGAGTTGTCTCACATACTCTGTGGCCATGATCGTTTGTAAGATGTCTCACTGACTCTGTGGCCATGATCGTTTGTGATTTGTCTCACATACTCTGTGGCCATGATCATTTGTGAATTGTCTCGCATACTCATAGTGGCCATGATCGTTTGTGAGTTGTCTCACATACTTTGTGGCCATGATCGTTTGTTAGTTGTCTCACATACTCTCAGTAGCTATGATCGTTTGTCAGTTGTCTCACATACTGTCAGTAGCCATGGTAGTTTGTGAGTTGTCTCACATACTCTGTGGCCATGATCGTTTGTTAGTTGTCTCACATACTCTCAGTAGCTATGATCGTTTGTCAGTTGTCTCACATACTGTCAGTAGCCATGGTAGTTTGTGAGTTGTCTCACATTCTCTAAGTATCCATGATTGTTTGTGAGTTGTCTCAAATACTCTCAAAAGCCATGATCGTTTGTGACTTGTTTCACATACTCTCAGTAGCCATGATCGTTTGTCAGTTGTCTCAAATACTTTCACTAGCAATGATCGTTTGTGAGTTGTCTCATATACAAACAGTAGCTATGATCGTTTGTGAGTTGCCTCACATACTGTCAGTAGCCATGATTGTTTGTGAGTTGTCTCACATTCTCTTAGTAGCCATAATCGTTTGTGAGTGGTCTAAAATACTCTCAATAGCAATGATCGTTTGTGAGTTGTGTCACATACCCTCAGTACCAATGATCGTTTGTCAGTTGTCTCACATACTCTCAGTAGCCATAATCGCTTATCAGTTGTCTCACATACTCTGTGGCCATGATCGTTTGTCACTTATCTCACATACTCTGTGGCCATGATCGTTTGTCAGTTGGTCTCACATACTCTCGTAGCCATGATCGTTGATCAGTTGTTTCACATACTGTGGCCATGATCTTTTCTGGGTTGTCTCACATACTCTGTGGCCATAATCGTTTGTCAGTTGGTCTCACGTCCTCTCAGTAGCCATGATCGTTTGTGAGCTGTCTAACATACTCTGCAGCAATGACCGTTTGTGAGTTGTCTCACATACTCTGTGGCCATGACCGTTTGTGAGTTGTCTCACATACTCTGTGGCCATGATCGTTTGTGAGTTGTCTTACATACTCTCAGTTGCCAGGATCGTTTGTCAGTTGTCTCACATACTCTCAGTAGCCATCATCGTTTGTCAGTTGTCTCATATACTGTGGCCATGATCTTTTGCGAGTTGTCTCACGCTATGGCCATGATCGTTTGCCAGTTGTCCCACATACTCTCAGTAGCCAAAATCGTTTGTGAGTTGTCTCACATACTCTGTGGCCATGATCGTTTGTCAGTTGTCTCACATAATCTCAGTTGCCATGATCGTTTGTCAGTTGGTCTTACATACTGTGAAGCCATGGTCGTTTGTCAGTTGTCTAACATACTCCAAGTGGCCATAATGTTTTGTGAATTGTCTAACAGACTATCAATGGGCATGATCGTTTTTCAGTTATCTCATATACTCTGTGGACATGATCGTTTGTGAGTTGCCTCACATACCCATAGTGACTTTAATCGCTTGAGAATTGTAACTTGTTTCAC
Source organism: Sipunculus nudus (assembly GCA_026874595.1). Lineage (NCBI taxonomy): Eukaryota > Metazoa > Annelida > Sipuncula > Golfingiida > Sipunculidae > Sipunculus > Sipunculus nudus. The sequence goes on from CM049308.1 coordinate 97,594,263, forward strand.
ATACTCTCAACAGCCATGATCTTTTGCAAGTTGTCACCCATACTCTGTGGTCATGATCTTTTGCGAGTTGTCTCAAATACTCTGTGGCCATAATCGTTTGTCAGTTGGTCTCACATCCTCTCAGTTGCCATGATCGTTTGTGAGCTGTCTCACATACTTTGTAGTCAATGACCGTTTGTGAGTTGTCTCACATACTCTGTGGCCATGATCGTTTGTGAGTTGTCTCACATACTCTGTGGCCATGATAGTTTGTTAGTTGTCTCACATACTCTCAGTAGCTATGATCGTTTGTCAGTTGTCTCACATACTTTCAGTAGCCATGATTGTTTGTGAGTTGTCTCACATTCTCTAAGTAGCCATGATTGTTTGTGAGTTGTCTCACATACTGTCAAAAGCCATGATCGTTTGTGACTTTTCTCATATACTCTAAGTAGCTATGATGGTTTGTCAGTTGTCTCAAATACTTTCACTAGCAATGGTCGTTTGTGAGTTGTCTCATATACAATCAGTAGCTATGATCGTTTGTGAGTTGTCTTACATACTCTCAGTAGCCATGATTGTTTGTGAGTGGTCTAAAATACTCTCAATAGCAATGATCGTTTGTGAGTTGTTTCACATACCCTCAGTACCAATGATCGTTTGTCAGTTGTCTCACATACTCTCAGTAGCCATAATCGCTTATCAGTTGTCTCACATACTCTGTGGCCATGATCGTTTATCACTTGTCTCACATACTCTGTGGCCATGATCATTTGTCAATTGGTCTCCCATACTCTCAGTAGCCATGATCGTTAGTCAGTTGTCTCACATACTGTGGCCATGATCTTTTGCCAGTTGTCTCACATACTCTGTGGCCATAATTGTTTGTCAGTTGGTCTCACGTCCTCTCAGTAGCTATGATCGTTTGTGAGCTGTCTAACATACTCTGTGGTCATGATCTTCTGCGAGTTGTCTCACATATTCTGTGGCCATAATCGTTTGTCAGTTGGTCTCACATCCTCTCAGTAGCCATGATCGTTTGTGACCTGTCTCACATTACTCTGTAGCAATGACCGTTTGTGAGTTGTCTCACATACTCTCAGTAGTCATGATCGTTTGGGAGTTGTCTCACATACTCTGTGTATCCATGATCATTTGTGAGTTGTCTCACATACTCTCAGTAGCCATGGTCTTTTGTGAGCTGTCTCATATACTCTTATTGACCATGATCGTTTGTGAGATATAATATGAAAAAATTGGTAAACGTTCCTTACGTTTCATAGCCCCAAAATTTGAAATTCACGTCCCATTACACTTAGAAAATCTCCAACTTTTGTATCATTTAAAACTAATTTAAAAACGTATCTCTTTCGTCAAGCTTTTGGTAATTAATATGCATTATTTTTTTTTTTGGTCAGGCACAGGGAGTAGATTTCCATGAAATTGTATGTGAGTGTGTGTGTGTGTGTGTGTGTGTGTGTGTGAATTGCGCTGTGAGTCTGACAATCGGAGAATTTGGCGCTATATAAATACTATGTATTATTATTATTATATCTAGCATACTCCAAGTTGCCATTATGTTTTGTGAATTGTCTAACAGACTATCAACGGGCAAGATCGTTTTTCAGTTTTCTGATATACTCTCAGTGGCCATGATCGTTTGTGAGTTGCCTCTTCTACCCTAAGTGACTATAATCGTTTGAGAATTGTAGCTTGTTTCACATACACTCAGCACCAAAATCTTTTGCGAGTTGTTATACATACTCTGTGGTCATGACCTTTTGCGAGTTGTCTCACATACTCTGTGGCCATGATGGTTAGTCAGTTTGCCCTACATACTCTCAGTCACCATGATCGCTTGTGAGCTGTCTCATATACTCTCATTGGCCAAGGTCGTTTGTGAGCTGTCTCATATACTCTCATTGGCCATGATCGTTTGTGAGTTGTCTCACATACTCTCAGTGGCCATGACCGTTTGTGAGTTGTCTCACATACTCTCAGTTGCCATGATCGTTTGTCAGTGGGTCTTACATACTCTCAGTGTCCATGATCGTTTGTGTGTTGTCTCACATACTCTCAGTGGTCGTGATTGTTCGTCAGTTGGTCTCAGATACTCTCAGTGGACATGATAGTTTGTGAGCTGCCTCACATACTCTGTGGCCAAGATCGTTTGTTATTTGGTCTCACATACTCTCAGTAGCCATGATCGTTTGTGAGCTGTCTCACATACTCTGTAGCAATGACCGTTTGTGAATTGTCTCCCATACTCTGTGGCCATGATCATTTGTGAGTTGTCTCATATACTCTCATTGGCCATGATCGTTTGTGAGTTGTCTCAGATACTCTCAGTGGCTATGATCATTTGTCAGTGGGTCTTACATACTCTCAGTATCCATGATCTTTTGTGTGTTGTCTCACATACTCTCAGTGGTCGTGATTGTTCGTCAGTTGGTCTCAGATACTCTCAGTGGACATGATAGTTTGTGAGCTGCCTCACATACTCTGTGGCCATGATGGTTTGCCAGTTGTATCACATACTCTGTGGCCATGATCATTTGCGAGCTGTCTCACATACTCTCAAAGGCCATGATCGTTTGTGAGTTGCCTCACATGTTCACAGTGGTCATGATCGTTGGGGAGCTTTCTCACATACTCTGTGGCCATGATTTTATGTGAGATGTCTCCCGTGGTCTGCAATTTAGATAAATGAGCTACCGTCATGTCCTAGATAAGTTCCTTTGAAATATTCCCTTTCAGGAGATCATGCACGCGTACATTACCATATGAACTGTTTCATTATGAGGAACGTATTTTATACGCAACTATTGTCAGGATTATTCGAATAAAAACGCCCTAAAGAATGTTAATTCCAATTGGAAGAAATGTTCCTGAGGTACGTTTAATAAAAACTGAGTTAAAGATGACTTTGGATTCCTCTAATTGCCTAGGCTTTTTATTAAATTCTGGTGTAAATCGAGATATCTGGTGTATATACAGAGTGCAAATACTTATGGGTACTGGCTATCAACCTTACAACCATAATTGCCAAGGACCGCAAGTGAAAATCAAACTACCAGTGAAAACCGAACACTTTTTTAAATCTCGCTGCTACTGATAGTGTGTGAAATATATTCTATGCAACATATGAAACACATATAGTAGTTTCTAAACAGTTTGTATGCCACCTACCAGCAAGAGAGATAAGTGCTTGTACCACCTACAACCACGAGATTCGTGTCTGCATCACTTATAAGCCAGAGACACTTGTGTCTGGCGAAATTTTCATGATTAACACTTTTGTAACAGTATTTTCTCTGTGACCTATGGAGAGAAAACATTTATTTTGTATATGTGTATACAGGAAAAAAATCGTGTCTGTTCCACGTAAAGATTTTTCGTTCACTCTATAGGCAAAATGCATTTTTTTTAAGTCAGTGTTTTGTGACACATATGCATGAATATAATTTCGTCTGTGTAGACACTGATAGATGAATCTGCTTTTGTTTCAACAGGATGTTTCAGGAACACGAGGATATCAAGCTTATTTTCGAGCAGTTTCGCTCTATGAAAGAGGTCAAGGATATGCGAGCCAATAAAGATCTTCAAAACCACGCGCTGCTCGTCATGTACACACTTGATGACATCATCAGTAGCCTTGATGACCAGGAGTACGTTGTTGATCTCCTCTTGAGAACTGGCAAGTCACATCGACGATTTCAAAACTTTCAGGCTAATACCGTATGGGTAAGAAAGACTCCAGGTTTTATCTAAGAAAATCACCATCGAAGGCCCATCGGGAATAGTGCCAACATTATCATAACAAATCATAATGGACGGTCCATTGCGAATAATGCCGTTTTTGAACACGTCATCAGTGCACTCTACTGATAAATACGTTTCTTAAAATTTTGAATTATAGGACACGTTTGAAGATAGGGCGACGATGGTAGATTGCTCATCTGCACTTTCCTAATTTAATATGCATAGAACTTGGTCAGAGCATAAACAGGGCATTTAACACTTAATACAATATATTTAGTTTTGTCTGAATGACTAAATTTGTTAATATTCATTTTATAAATTATATGAAGAGTTTAAAATGTAATCAAACACACAAATATACAACAATTGCATTTTATTCTTTTTACAGGCGATTGAAGATCCTTTTCTGTCAGCTATGAAACAAGCATTTGGTCGACAGTTTAACTCGTATGTTAACAGCATGTACACAAAGACGATACGGTTTATTTTGAGCACACTAGAGTTGGGATTTAATGAAGATCTGTAACCAAAGTGATGAGACATGTAATCTAACAAATACTGAACATGAGACCTGGCTTGAAAAGACGGATATTGGTGAATATTAAATTTTCGGGCCGTCAGAGTCATCTTGAAAACAGCCCCAAATTGTTCATGAACGCTACAGGTATATGGAAGATGAAGACTCTACTGTAGACGAGAAAACATATTTTATTTTCGAAACGTCGTTATAAATAACTGTATATATATTTATGTATAGTTATATATGTCAAATACAAGACGCCGCTTGGAATGTCAATTAACACCATAGATTCTGTAGAAAGTGAAGCAGGTTTTCGTTTTAAAGATTATCTTTTCGTTTCAGGGGTAAATTGCAATAAATTTATCAGTTTAATGCTGATAGTACATCATTCCCATGTAAATCTACAGAATGAAAGGTAAATAAATGTATCGTCAGAAAAATGTAATAAAAGTGTCATTACAATATCAAAACGCCTACCAGATGGTAAAACAACAAGATATACGTTTAAATATAACAATATGATGGTTTACCTACACCTGTGTACGAATCAATTTGGATTGTATTACTCCCTAACTGAAGACAGAAAAACAGTCAGACAAATAAACAAGGAGTATTACACACAGAGAAACAGACAAATAATTATGCAAATATCATAATATTTATGATAATCATTATATTTTTCATGTACAGTCAAACAGACAAAGAAGAACACAGACAACTCCGGATGTCTTATATACAGTCAGACAAATTAGACGATCAGAGGAAAAGGTAAATTCTAAGGTAAGGGACATTCAGGTCAATCATGAAGTAAATAGATGATAAAGAGACGCATATTATGAGCTACAATTTAGCATAAAAATCGAGTTATAAGCATTTTTAACGAGAACTTTGTCGTCCAGGACATAATACAAACAGAAACATGGTTCAAAACATTTAATATATTACAATCAAAATACATTTTATGCCATTGATCAAAGGGGGCTCGACCTTAAAGAGGTATATGCCCCACCATTATTTGCATTGCATATATTCTTCAGAGCACACAGGAAATATTGTGCAGTTAACAGAAAATGTGGATAAATAGTTCAAATAAATCAAAACTTTAAAACGGATAGTTCTAAACATCGCTGCACTTTTGCTGACTGGCACATATACATGTTTACATTATCTGGTACCAAAAACTTCGTTGACTAAAAATAAGTGTTACACATATACATGAAAAGGAGCACACAATTAACATAAATCTTTGATAATATTCAATATTTAACTAAAATCCCAGATTTTGCTCAATAATCTGCTGAAGTGATTAAGTTTTATCAAAATCATGTTTTTTAGCAGATCTACAAACTTCAGTACAACTGGCAAGGTACGGATATATAAAACTACTTAAACAATGATACCACGCAAGATCTTGGTAACACTTTACGAGATTAACATAAAACTCTTAATCCTTTAGAGGTTCAATTACGTGACTTCATAATCTTGTCTTATCAGTTTAATTTATCATCCAAAATAAAACCTTAAGAATCCAGTTGTTGACACTTTTTGTAACGGGATATTATTAATCAATATTTCAATGTTTCCTACTAACTACAGACTTTTTTTAGATTTCTTGATTACCATAAAGTGTGTTTTATTAATATTTAAAGATAACGTATTGACATTAAGTCACACAACCAAATTAGATAATTCTTTCTTTAAAATGTTAACAATGTCAGTTAAGCTTTATCCATTGACAAATATATTTGTATCATCTACAAATATAGTAATGGAAACATTGTAGTTCAAATATTAACCATGTCATTAACAAAATGAACCAAGGTCCCAGAATTTAACCTCGACGAACACCACAAGTAACCTTCTTTGGTTCTGAGCTGGTCTCTTTCTAATGACCTTTCTAATCGCTTTTTCTCATTTGACAGGAAAGTTCAAGAGACTTGCATCCGCGCAATTATAAGAATGTCAAAAGTCCCCAAATTCAAAAAGCTAGACCTCTCTAGGATAAAATGTGACAGAGCTGAAATCTCATATATTCATCTTTAACGACAAACGGTGTGAGATTTGGCGAGACTTGAAATTGTTTCATTTACAATCAAATGGAACATGATGCAAACAACTAGACCTCTCTAGCATAAAAGAAAATAAAAAGAAAATACATAAATATTTTCAATTTATTAAATTCACCCTTAAATAGGTAGCCATGGCAACGGTTGAATAAGACCACGTGTCCACAGGAATGAAGCCATGGGTTCTAGTTTTAGATGCTGCAAAAAGGGTTGTTATATTGTTTACAGTCGCAAAAACAATATCTCACCGTTTTTCAGGTGCAGTATCCCCTGGTGGCCATTTCCTAAAAATTAAATCAGTTTTGAGATATGGTGGTTCATTTATATATATATATATATATATATATATATATATATATATATATATATATATATATATATTGATTCACTCAAGTGTCATGTTCATATCGCCACCGCGATAATGTGTCTTCCATATGTACATGCTCATGAAATCACCTACATCGTCCTATAATACATAATCATTAGCTCCATTAATTGGCATTGTTAAGGAATTTTGTTAAGGATTTAAATCCTCATCTCTAAAAATCTGTGGAGGCTGTCGTGGTCTTGTTGACCTACAGGGTTCTGGACACGGACGCATCGTTTTACTCGTAGGTGTACCCAAATAATAATAATAATTTATTCTTATAATGCGCACATATCCAGAATCCAAGACTCTGCTCAAGGCGCATAACAATACAATATGTAAATAGCAATCACATACATTCAAAATAAATGACAATATTTAGTACATATTTAAAACATAATGCCAGTGTTAAGATAAATAAAATGTCATAATACTAAATACTCAAACATAGCATATAATCTACCATTTACATAAAATATTATCAAAGGCTTGCCTAAAAAAAGTGTCTTCAGTGCACGTTTTAATATATCAATAGAATCTGATTTTTTTATATAGTCCGACAAACTGTTCCAGAGCACTGGAGCACAACAACTGAATGCATTGATCCCCATTGGTAGATAATTTACTCCTAGGTTCACAAAGACGCATGTTCTCATTACTTGAACTAAATTGACGAGGTGTAAAATGTAAATGGAATAATTCTGTGACATAAAAGGGGTGCTTTCTCATTGAGAGCCTTATATGTAAGCAGCAATATTTTAAATCTAATACGAAATTCCACAGGTAGCCAGTACTACTTGAACGAGACGGGTGATTATATGATCACGTTTTGGACATCTGGATACAATGCGAGCCGTTTGATTTTGAATTCTTTGCAGTCTTAGCATCTGAGATTTGGGTACTCCTTATATTAGAGAATTATAAACATCTCACCTCGACAAAATCAAACTTTGTGCTAACTGTGCAACAGTTGACTTAGAAAAATAATTGCAGATCCGCCCAAGGCTATACAGATCGAGATAAGCACTCTTACATATAAAACTGATTTGTGTCTTTGGTTTCATATGATCATCTAAAATAACTCCCGGAATTCGCACTTTCTGGGTAAGTTTAATGGCACAGGTACGAATAGTAATGCAGGGATTAACAACTTTCTGTAACTGCTTAGATGAACCCATTATAATCATCTCACTTTTGTCATCGTTGAGTTTAAGCTTGTTTTGTATCATCTAATGAATGAACGAATATTTATTCAGGTAGTTTGGCCTCCGGCCCATAGAACCAATACAATAAAATACACAAATCTGTGGTGTTCGTCCAAGGTAATGCAAACTATAAAAGTAATTGAAAAAATGCTAAAACATTACTAACAATAATGCATGTTAAAATAAATAATACACAACCTTTTGTGTCGAAGTTTGTAAAAAATAAATAAATAAATAAATATAACATATGTACACTGTTATGTCATAATCTGGATAGGTCTGTGTCAAAAGCCACATGTAGAACACAATTATTAGTCAACCATAGACATGCTGCAACAATCTGAATACCGTGCTGCCCTCTGTAGTTAGTACATAACATACATTATAAATCTCCCATGGTGTAGCAGGTACCCCACACGTTGATCAATATACATTTCCGTTTTTCTAAAGGAGTGGTATATATACATAGCTAGATTATTCATGGTATTACTATTTTTACATGACATCAGCTGAATAAAACTAAAAAGATGGACTAAAACGCTTTCCAAATACCCGCAATCACCCCATCCCCATAGTTCACTACCATATGTCAACAATGGTAAGACCATTGTATCAAAAATATAAAACAGCTGACTAAAAGTTGTTGATTCGTATTGAATATGGTATTTCTTTATCAATTCCAACCCTTTTTGTGCCCGATAAGCCTAGTACTTATGACATTTTGACCATATACTAAAGCTTGAGAAAACTTATCCAAGATAAGTATACGAGCTCACTGCTTCAATATCAGAACCCATGAATTTTCATTTTTCATTTTTTAAATCTTCCATCATTTCTAAACACCACCACTTTAGTTTTCTTAAGATTCACATTCATCCCATATCGGTGGCAAAAAGACTATGGTTTTAATGTGGTTCTGTAGGTTTTCAACTGTGTCTCCTAGTAAAACAATATCATCTGCATACATAATAATGGGTAAATTTGGCGTTTCTTCAGTTAAGGCTATACCACGGTGACCTGATTGCATAATCATATGATAAAGTTCATTCATAACGTAATAAATAACATAGGGCTTATCATACAGCCTTGCCTTGTCCCAGTCTCACATGAAAATATTCAGACAAGCCTGTTTCTGTTAAAGCACATAACTGTAATTTAGAATACATGGAGTTGAGATTTTTAAAAAAAAAGTTTCCTGTTACACCATTTTTTAGTAGAACATACATTAAAATATTATGTGTTATGCTGTCAAAAGCTTTTGAAAAATCTACAAGCAATGTATATACTCTTCCTTTAGGTTTAGATATATTTTTTTAATTACTGACATAAGGGTATACATATTGTCAACAGTGCTTCTCTGTTTCCTGAACCCTGCCTGTTCCTCTACAAGTATGTCTGCTTCCTCTGCCCATTTTATTAACCTATTATTTATTATTTTACAAAAGATTTATCCAATACAACTTTATAATGAAATTAATTCCCCTATAGTTAATCATATCATTAATGTCTCCTTGTTTATACAGAGGTAGGATAATTGCATGTGCCCAGTTATCTAGGAATACCCCTTGATGTAAAGCCTCATTAAATAACACAAGTGGCATATCTTCTAGATTACAAATATTGTCCTTGTATATTTTTGTGACCAACCCATCTAGTCCTGGTGCTTTTCTAGTTTTCATTTCATTAACCACTTTTTTTAATTTCAAATAGGTTATTTCACTATAAAGATCAGAATATTGTGAGTTTCAATATGTCTCATCTTGTAATATTTATAATTCTGTAATGTCAGTTTCAAAGGTATTCTCCAACTGTATTCTATCTGCAAATAAATTTTAAAAATATGTGTACCATTCCTGCTTTTTATACCAGGGTTGCTTCTGAGATTTTTCAATATCCACCACATTTCATCATTAGATTGACACCTCATCAACTGATCAGTAGCTTTCTTCTCTTGCATTTTTTGTTTATTTGCACACATGTTTTTGAAAGACCGTTTCTTCTCTCTCTCACACTTAGGTCTGCTTTTTGACTTGTTAGTCTGTATTTACTTAATGCTTTATATTTTTCCTGTTTTGCAATAATACACTCTTGATCCCACCATTTGGTTGCATTCTTGGTTTCACTCTCTTGTTATTTTTATTAGGTAAGTTTTGCTGTGCAATACACTGCAATAGTAATATCATTTTTTCAGCACCAACATTAGGGTCATTTAACACATTCATGTAGAACTGGTTTATTAAACCTGTCACCTCATAATCTTCTTCCCAGACAACTTACTTACTTACTTAATCCTCTTCACCCCGACTGGGGCATAAGGCTGCAGTAAGCACCTTCCACCTGGCCCGGTGCCTGGCAGCGTGTTGGGCTTGTCCCCATGTGAGGCAACCTTCTTCCAGTTCAGCTATCACGGTTCGGCGCCAAGTGGTTTTGGGACGTCCCCGCTTTCTTTTGCCCGTTGGTGTCCATCTCAGAGCAACTTTTGGGATGCGATCTTCTTCCATCCTGAGTACATGACCCAGCCATCGGAATCGGCGTCTTTTCATCTCATCAGCAATGCTTTGGCACTCCGTCCTGATGTACAGGTTGATGTTTGATATAGTGTTTGGCCAAAATATGCGGCATATCCTGCGTAGGCATCGGTTGTGGAAGGACTCGACTCTTCCCATGTCGACTTTAGTCACTCTCCAGCATTCAGAGCCATACAGGAGAACAGACTTGACATTGCTGTTGTACAGTCGGATTTTAGTGTGCAGGCTGTACTCTTTTGACTTCGAAATGTTGTGGAGTCGAGCGAAAGCACCCTGCGCTTTGCCGAGTCTTGCTTTGATGTCTTTCTGCGCTCCATTGTCTTTGCTGATTAGACTGCCCAAATAGGTGAAATCATCCACCATCTCCGCGGATTTACCACTGATGGTGATGGGAGTTACAACACTAGAGCTGATACTCATCACCTTAGTCTTGCTGCAGCTGATGGTTAAACCTGTTTTAGCTGCAAAGTTGCTCAGTCTGTCAGTCTTTTCCTGCAGGTGGCTGTGCTTGAAGGACAATAGAGCTAGGTCATCTGCAAAGTCGAGATCTTCTAGGTGGGAAAAGAGAGTCCACTGGATGCCTCTTGCTTTGTCTGCTGTTGTCTTTCTCATGACCCTGTCGATGGTGACGAGGAAGAGGATTGGAGATAAGATGCAACCTTGACGCACACCAGACTCTACTTTGAACTAGTCTGTCAGGGTATTATCCATGATAATACTGCACTCAAAGTGTCTGTAAAACATGCTAATCAGGGTGATAATCTTTTGTGGTACAACATATGATTGCAGTATTTTCCAAAGTGATTCACGGTGAACGCTGTCGAAGGCCTTCTTAAAGTCGACAAAATTGATGTGCAAGGGTGTGTTCCACTCTAGACATTGTTCGATGATATTTCTTAATGCAAATATCTGGTCGACACACCCTCTTCCTTTCCTGAATCCTGCTTGTTGGGGTCTGAGCTTGGTGTCAATTGCTCTTTTCAGCAGGACTCTGCAGAAGACCTTACTGGGGATTGACAGCTTTGCCCAGTCTTCAGGGATGACATTCTGTGTCCAGATGGTATTGAAGAGGTCGGTTAGCAGGTTGGTGGCCAGATCAACATCTGCCTTCAACATTTCTGCATGGATGCTATCAATGCCTGATGCTTTGTTGTTCTTCATGGCCTTGATAGCTCTTATAACCTCCTCAGCTGTGGGTCAGTATCAATGTCGAGGAGGTCATCTGCAGGTGCAGGATCCGCGGGCTTATTTGGGACAGGGTGGTTGAGGACCTCCTTGAAATGTTGAACCCAACGGGCAGCTTGCTCACTCTCCGTGGACAGGGTATTGCTATTTATTTCCTTGACCGGGGCAGAATGGTTGTTGTGGTTTCTGCTAAGTAGTTTGGTGATTTTGTAGACAATGTTCATGTCACCTCGTGCTGCGGCCTGCTCTGCTTCACCTGCCAACTTCTCCACAAAGTTTCTTTTGTCCTTCCTTGCGTTTCGCTTGACCTCCTTGTCCTTGTTTCTGTAGGCAACTCTGACTTGTTCCTGGAGTCATAGGGACTTTGTGTTCATCAGCTTTTCTTTCAGGCCTTTCCTTTCATCAATCCTTCTCCAGGTTTCCGTTGTCAGCCATTCCTTGTTTTTCTTTTCCTTGAAGCCAAGGACCGTTTCTGCTGTGGAACAGTAGCTGGTCTTGATGAAGTCCCATTGCTGACTGACATCTGCGTTTGGCTCATTTTCATCTGGTAGGGCGCTGAAACGGTTCTTCAGCTCCAGCACAAATGCAGCCTTGGTGTCAGGGCTTTTGAGTTTGGAAATGTCGAGCTGTTTTCGGCGTTGGCCTTGTGGGATTGTCTTCCGGAGTTTACGTCTGATGAAGGCAACAACAAGGTGGTGGTCACTGTTGGCATCTGCACCCCGATAAACTCGAACATCTTGGAGAGACGTGCGCCACTTGCCATTGATCATGATGTGGTCAATCTGGTTGGTTGTGGCTCCATCAGGAGATGTCCAAGTAAGTTTATGGATGGATTTGTGTGGGAATATGGTACCTCCAATGACCAGTCTGTTGTTCATGCAAAAGCACACTAGTTGCTCCCCATTCTCATTCATTTTGCCGCATCCATGGGTACCCATTGCTTTCTCAAAGTGAGTGTTATCGGCTCCTACTTTCGCGTTGTGGTCACCAATGACTAGGAGTATGTCATGTTGTGGGACTTTTGAAACCGCCAGCTGTAGTTGCTCATACCAGTCATTTTTTACATCAATATCAGCGTCATTTGTCGGCCCGTAGCACTGTGGGATGGTAAGCTTGCATTACTTTGAGTTGAACCGCGCTCGAATCAGACGTTCAATGATAGGTTCCCATTCCATAAGAGTGCTGTCTTCTTTGAGATCATGATGGCTACACCATAGGTGTGGACATCTTCGTGTCCTGAGTAGAGGACGACAGTACCATCGCTTGTTGTCAGACGTCCAGAACCGGTCCAACGGCACTCACTGATACCCAGGATGTCCAACTTATATACAACGTACGAACATTCCATGCTCCCACACGTAGCTTGGTTTTGGGTCGCAGCAGATCCGTCTTCACACTCCCAACTTCCTGGGGTTTGGTCAAGAGTGGTCACCGAGTCAACTTGACTTTGGTCTGCTGTGCCACAACTGATGGTAGGTAAATTTGTGCTTACTGTAGTTTCTGTAACAATGTATATATCATCACAATTATCATCCAGTAAGACATCTTGCAGATAACCTATTCTTGCATTAGGGTCACCCAATATTATTATTTTCATTTCCCCATACTTGCCAATGACTTCACAAAGAATATTCTCTAGTCTGCAGATACCATCATCTTCCTCAAAACAAGAATGTATAACTGATGATTCTGGTGCAATATACACTGCAACCAACAGAACATCCTCAGTAAATCCCAATTCAGATCATTGGATGATAAACATTAACACATCAGTATATATTTTTATAGCCTTTTTTATCAGCTTCTTGTAGTGGTTTTTAATATAAACTGTTATGCCCCTCTTTTTATATTTGTATTGGTGTTCCGCACAGAAGCGTAACCAAAGTACCCAGGAAAGGCATGTACAAATTCATTTGAATTTTCTGCCCATGTCTCAACAATATTTATGATATCATGCCTCTCAACAAGTTCTGTAATTTCATACTGCCCGATATGTTTTTTTTCAGACCATTTGCGTTCCAAGGTACACGTTTGAGGCCTTCCTTATTATTTACTGTTCCATATGCATCCTTATCTAATGTGTTAGTGTGCAACTCACCAATATTTTCGTTATCTGTATTAGTAGGATCTGTGTCTTCTGTGCTCTCTGAGGGGTTACAGTTAAGAACTGTGCATTACTGTGCCTTCTGACAATGTGATATTGAATTATCTGAAAAACAAATAGTATTTACATAGTTATCATTGGTAGGTTCTGATTCATAGACATGCATGTTCCCAAACTCACTGGTATTATGTGAATAATAATGTATTCATAATGACACCATGATCATCTGCTTGACATACACATATCTGTTCATTATGTACATATAATTCAGTATGCAACCTATTTTTGGCAATAAAGTTTGGGCCGTGGCCATCTACCTATTCGTGACTGAGATTTTGTTGAACATTGCTTGACATTTAACGTGCATTCCTGTATTCCCTAAGTCCCTGTATGCATTTATCATCATCATTCGAAATATAAACTTTGCCAGCTATCACCAGTTTATCATATCTAAGAGAGGCTCGAGAATAAAAAAAAACATTTAGCACTTCTTCCAGCTTAACCTTAAGGTTTCGGCGAGAATGTCTCACGTGTTCAGCAAAATTCTCCTGGATGAACACAGATGACTTCGACTGCCATTGTATTTTGCGAGCACACTGAAGGACATCTTCTTTAAAATTGTAGCGCTCAAAGCGGACAGTGACAGGTCTGGGCTTGCCTTTCTCCTGCCAGGGTGGCCGATGTGCCCGTGCAATGGGAACATGTTCCTCTAGTCAGATGCCTTAACGGAATTATCGTTACACGCCGCATAAAAGCACTAAATTTGGTATCTGAAGTATCTATACAGGTTAATTCTGATCACTCTGGAGGGGGTGCCCACACGCATTCAGTTTCTGATTCTTTAATCAGGCCCGAATCCAAAATGCCTGGATTTTACGTAAAGTTTCACACGTTTACAACAATAAACGGAACGTTGTAAACTCGATTGACTAAAACCCATTTTAAATTAATCAATATACATAATAAGAACACCATTATGAAACATCATTAACAGTTATCGTAGAAGTTGTGGTCGCTTGGGGTTAAAAGGTCACGTCATCCATTGATGTGAAACTGTATCCTGTGAGAATGTTTAATTGGCCCCGTGTTCTCAAGTGAAAATAATGGAGAAGTTAAGAAATATGTCATTTGAATAACAAATTAAAATTGCATAATAGTTAGGAATATAAAGATTAAACACCCACATAATTAAAATATATAGGGAATATACTAGTATATGTACCATTTTCAGTGAAACTATCCATTTCGAAAGCTATATCTGAAGTCGTATTTACGAAGACCCAAGGTGATTGAAACAATTTATTGAATATTCCACTGCTTTGAACATTAATTATCAGGGCACAAATACATCTCGCTCATAATATATGGTAAATTCGACAATGAAAATTAAGCATATCTTCAGACACCTGTAACACAAATATTGTTCATGTATATTTTTGTAAAAAATGAAAAATAAAGCAATATTTGTTTACATTTATCAAAAATAATATCTATCAGGAGGGAAAAGGCCTACAAGCAAATCCATGAACTTATTGAGTATATAAAAAGCTAAAGGGCGGTTCTCGAACCTCCGTTTGGTATTATGTATGTTTGGAATAATAACATTTCCAAGAAATTAATAGATTGCGGTAAAATTATCGACCGTAGTAATTTAGATCAAGTGTCAATACGATGGAGCTTCCAGTGGCATTTAGTCATCTGTTGCTATACTTTTATGGGCTGAGAGTGGATTATTGTTTGTAGGATATATTCAAATAAATACTTACATCGCTGATAATTGCTGATAATCGCTGATAAAACTACCTAATTCTTGATTTATTATGAAATTAAGAAAATAATTTCATAATAAAGATGTATTTGTGCCCTGATAATTAATGTTCAAAGCAGTGGAATATTCAATAAATTGTTTCAATCACCTTGGGTCTTCGTAAATACGACTTCAGATATAGCTTTCGAAATGGATAGTTTCACTGAAAATGGTACATATACTAGTATTCAATTTGCCAGAAAAGACTAAATCAAAGAATTCGGTATTTATTTACATTTTATTAGAAAAACTAGTTCATACTAAATGTTTTTTGCACTGAATAAAATGTCTGACTTCATTAACAATATTGTTTATAATTATTTATGTAGGTAAAATGAATATGCTAATGATGTATTATGATGATGAGACCGTCATGTTAGAATGAGTCTAAAGTTTTGTAGGCAAAAAACATAATATTTTCAAATGTCCAGTGTTACAGTACCTAAAAAACAACAGATCACGTAGTCATGACGAGCATAAATTTTGGTAGGGAGATTTAAAAAAATCCGATTCCGCAACACTAGGCAGCGTAAATTGTCTAGGGGAATGAATAAAGAAGTCAGTGTTTTTTTTGTTAACAAATAATTATATTTTATTCCTAGAACAAGCCTAACATTATAATACACTAAATCAATACAATTTAACAGTATAACAATAAAATGTACAGTACCAGAGTGTCCGGATCCTAGACTTTTATTTCTTGATACCACCACTGTCACAGATCAACAAGAGTCCTTTAACACCAATAATCCACGTAAATAGTAATAATCCAAAGGCAAACTGGAGACAGTCCGTATTAAATCTGTATTAAATCCGTTAAATATCTGACACCACTGCAGTTATCGGTAAGGTCCGAGAACTGACGAGAAAGTAACACTCTTAGTGCTCGCTTGTATTTTCCTTTTGCCGGCTCTAAACACAGCCCCTAATTTATAGCTTCTCACCCGAAAATTCTAGAAATGAATAATTCCAAAGAACAATACACACGCACAAGAACAGACCCGAAACATTGAGAACAAAGAATGCTGTCTCTACGCTTCAGACCCCACACGCGAGCCAGCGCCCAACAAGCGAGGTTCCCATAGTAACGAACTATGCCTGCGCTACACGAATCAGAATGTCAACAGACACATGTTACACTCCTCAGCACAAGAAAACAGACACCTGTAACACAAAACAGTCACCTAACTAAACGCAATTATCGTTTTATATCGAACTAAAACACCAAATTGTGAAAGAATTATCAGGTCAATCCCTCCGGTGCCCATTCAGCAGGCCAGAGTCATCAATAGCAGGATAACAAAACGTTAACAGACCTTTACAACAATGAAGGGAACGCGGTAAAGTCGGTTGAATCTACATTTCATTTTCATTTTATCAATTAACATATTAAGAACACTTTTAAATATATCAAACATCTGTTGCAGTAAATATGACCAAAACCAGTTTGAAGGTTAAATGTAGCCAGCTTCAGGTCAGAACGTTACGTCATCCGTTCATCCTTTAATTAGCCCCATGTTTTGAAGTTAAAATATTGGAGCTCAGCTTTAAAGAAATATTAATATATATTTGAATATAAATCAATACTGCATAACTTTTTGGATGATAATAGGTGCGATCTGGGCAGCTCGGTGTAGGATTTCAGTTTACATTCGCAGTCTGCATGAAATGGACCATTATTTTTACCGGACAACACCTGCATAGATAGTAATTTTGGCGGCCGCAGATTTTGATTAAGAATTCAATGTGTATCTTATCTAATAATCATATACTCGTCGTCTATTCCAGCAAGACCATCTGTTTAAATACTGTGTCTAAATACGTAGTAACAAAGAACACAGGTTATTGAAACAATTTGTTGAGCTGCCTAAATACTATTTGATCATTAAGGGCCTGTGCATTAATGCATCTTAGTCACGATATATGATATACAGGCAGGTGAGACAATTCTCAGAACTGTGACATAGAGCAGCCTTTGTTTACACTTATGCTAAATAATATTTAACTGAAGGGGACAAATTTGGCTTGTGGCTTTGTTCAGGTCTATGCAGTCTGAGACTGTGGATACCTTTGGAGTACAAATTAAGTTAATGAGGACTTATGAAGATCAGCGTGTTGTTTTATTCGTTCAGAATAAATATATCTTTATAAATATAAATGTCAATAATATTATCGATTTGCGTTGTTTAGACCAACTTTTACATTCTAAATTGTTTAGACATAGGATGAAATGTCCCACTGAGTTAACTTTAAATGTTTATGATTATAAAGCTATGTAAGTGAATATAAATATGCTTAACTATAATGATGCTGAGACAGCCATTTTAGTGTAAGTCTAATGTTCTGTAGAAGCAAACACGATATATCTATCAGGAAAAGTAGTCTTTGTCTTGAGTTTACCTACACATTATGTTGTTCAAATGTTTTTGTCAATGTTTGAAGATACAGATAACACATAAATTGGATTTGGAATATAATTGGTAGATTTTGTTATTCAGACATATACTTTTAAGGTTTCATTTATTTATAGACGTTTTGTTTGAGATTAAATCATTTCATAAAGATATTTGTTACCTATTACGGGAAATAGAATGGCCTGTGAAATTGATTAAACCAAAGGCTTGCATATAAATGAAAAATGAATCCTGTATCCATGGTATTTATTTTTACATTCCCAAAATAAAAAAAAATCAGGTCTGAAGTTAAAAGGCAATGGGATGCAGGAATAAGAAAGGAATAAGAAACATAGGCTAATATTCCACAGGACATAATCTCTAGAAGAAATAATGGATATTCAAGTAACACCATATTTCTTAAGCCACTGTAGAAAACCACTATACCAACTAGACAGTTTGCAACATAACAGATTTATTATAAAAAGTACTACAATATACCAAGGAGACTATTAGACAGGAAAAATTTAATCATCTACAATTAAGTCTTGAAAAGTTAGAACGCATATTTTCCGGCTCATAAAGAACATGGCAGGATAATTGTAGACTGATCACATTTATATTTTTGCTATGGCATTTAAGCGTATATAACATGCCTATATGCGAAGTCTGGATCCTAAATTAAAGTCAACTACAATGACCCCAAAGGCAATACTCTCCCAAGACTCAGACAAAAGATATAAGGAATTATTAAACAAACAAACTGTGTTACTAAATGTTCCTCTTCACTAAAACATTTTGTGTTACATTAGCATACATGGTTGATGACCGCCATTTTGAGATCTGTATGTCATGGTCACGTGACATTTGGTGTTACGTGAGCTTCTTGCGCACATTAAAAAAATAAACATTAAACTGGAACGTATTTTTCTTTGTCTTTAATTTTGTATATCATTTGCAATATTTTATCCTGATAAAGCGGATCTCAAGTGATTTTTCCTTCCCTGTCCCTTCATATTTTATGCTAGTTCAAATAATATATCGCATTGTAACCTTTTGGCTTTAATCATATGAACGATTTATTTGTTAAGGCAGTCTAAGGATTTTATTTCTATATAATATTTCAATTTGTTGTGAATTTTGAAACAGGTGATGTATAAGTGGTAATTTATCAACATAGTTTCAGGAATTTGCTCGCACTCTTGTAACATGACGACCATGATAGTTAATAGAATAATTCTGATTAAAATTCATAATGCTGGCCCAGAAATTTACATTTTGAATTTACAACGATTTACAAAGATCAGTTGCAATGAATAACAAGATTAATAACAATCCTCAATCCCGAATTTTAGAAAAGGTATGGTCATGTGATCATTCTACATTTGTAGGGCTTCAGGTGTATAATATAACAATCTAAATGATAATGATAGAACAAAATCTTCTTTTGGCATTCTTTTGGTAAATGATTTATATATTTCATTAATCGTAGTTGATATAAGGAAATTTTTCCTTCCCTGCCCCTTTTTATATTTATGCGAAAAGAGGGTACTGTGATACGCAAGGCGCCGATGGTTTTCAGGCTCTGAAACTTATCTCGTGGGTACTTCATGAGAGCACCCCCTTTGAATTCATCTGTTTTGGTGTACTCTACCCATATACAAACTTTGGTGCTTTTATCCGGTCTGTAACGATATGGTCCAAATCTGACGCTAAGCCACCTGACTAGAGTGGGACATCCTGTAAATATATCACCTATTTTGGCCCCAACGCCAAGAGCTCTAAGTTTCCCCAAGAGGTAATTAATGAAAAGTAATGGGGCTGTCCCACTTAGTCGACTACAGGCGACTTCAGGCGACCAGGCTGTCGCTTCATGGTCGCCGAAAAACAGGCGACAGGACCTCCGCTACGACAATATTCTACAACAAGCTACAATAGTTGGCGACTGTCAGAAGACAAGCTACGACAAGCTGCCGACAACCGGCGACACAGTCGCCGCGACAAAGGACAATCACCCACGACAACCTACGACCACATCTACGACAACCCACGACCACACTGGCGACAACCTACAACACCAGAATTCTTGCTACGTCCACCCGCGACAAGCTTTGACGATTCTCTACATGTGCTTTGTAAGAAGCCGGACACAAGGATAGGCCATGTTTCAAGTAACAAAAGCCCGCGACAACACACACGACAACCCGCGTCACCTGGCGACAGCTTACGACAGGACCTACAACAACCCGCGTCAGCTGGCGACAGCCTACGACATACCTACGCCATAAGAAGACCGGCTACGCTCACTGGCGACAAAAAAGCTGTCGCCTGAGAATTTTGAACATGTTGAAAATCCAGAGGCGACAGCTTCGAGTCGACGCGTCTTGGGGCGACCTCAGGCGACTAAACAGGCGACCTTGAGGCGACAGAGTCGCCTAAGTGGGACAGCCCCATAAGTATAAAAGCGGCGACAGGACCCCCCCGCCCCCCCCCCCCCCCGGGACAGACTGAGCAATGGGAATCTTTCTGCTGGTTTTGTCCTGGTATAAAATTTTCGCTGTCATTTCTGTGTACACGGTAAATAAAATCCTCCATAATTTCCCATCGATTCCAGTTTTATATAATTTCACGAATAACTCGTGGTGCCAGACACGATCAAAAGCTTTGCTACTGTCGAGACAGCAGCAGTAAACTAGGGACTGCCGCTCGAGATTGTGACAAAAGCATTCCAGCAGGCTGTGGGATGAGTTAAGTGCGCCTGTACCTTTTTGGAATGCAAACTGCATGGGGCCAGGAAAAGCGATTCCTGACATGGTAAAATATTTATTAAACGAGAGTGCAAAATATTTTCAAAAATTTTGTAAATGCACGGCAGTAAGGTTATTCCTCTATAAGTGTCTGGATTGGGACGACTTTTGGTTTTATCCGTTGGAACTGTTACAATTATACCTTTTTTCATGCACTATGGCACAGTTTCCTTTTTCTTATGGAATTAAATAAGTTTTCAAGATGATTCATCATTATATCCCGCCAAATTTTATTTGCTCATTCATAATACTGTCGTGACCAGGAGCCTTTCTGTTTTTAAGTTGTTTAATACTGCTTTTTATTTCTAATTTCGTGAATTTGTCATATAATACTCCTGCTTTATTTCTTTTAGACTCTTCATTTAAACGTTTACATTTTTCAGTTAATTTAGTTTTGAAAATTACGTCATAAGAGGAATTTGTCTTAAAGAAGTACAACATACGAAATAGTCCGCCCAATTCTCACAAATAATAATTGGATCGTTTGCTGTAATACCATTAAAAGACATCATTATTTAGATTCGCTTTAATTTTTCTATTTTTGTTGAGCAGTTGCCAGAATTTATTTATATCGAGTTCTGCAGCTTGATCCAAATTCTTAAACTCTATTTTATCTTTAGAGGTGTGGTAGTGTCCCGTGTGCCTTCGAAAAATGGCTTTCGCTTCTTTGTAGTCTCTATAAGACTTTGAGGAGTGACCGCGAGGCTTACCATCTACTATCCAGACTCTCCGCAATCCTTTTATTTCATCATGGAAAGGCTTTAATTTACTTTCCCACCCTGGTCGTAGGAAAGATGTATATTTTTTAAAGGAAGGTTAGACGCCGCATTTTGAAGGGCCTTGACAATATCTGAATAATATTTGGTGATGACGGAGACAGTACAGTCTTAGTTTGTGTTTGGTTTAGTTATTTATCAAGCTCACCTAGCAAATCGCAGCATAACGTCTTTGCAGCATAACGTCTTTTTGACAAAAAAAGAGGATGTAATCTACTTTTGGATTTGTGTCTTTGAGGTATTTTTAATCTTGTCACCACAGGCAGGTGGTCGGAAGTATTAAGGCTACAATCCAACACTTCAAAATATTCGACCAAATGAAGCTGGTCACGTGGTAAAATAACGTGGTCAATTAACGATTGATGGGAACCGTCAGAGAATGGATCAAACGTGTAAAGTGGACCACCGCAGCGAGAGTCGGCAGTCGGATAAATAAGATCGTGTTCACATAGAAAAGATTGCATAACATTAGTTCTAAGTGATTTTGGGACTTCGTTTCTAGTGCCCGTCACTTCATTGTTAAAGTCGCCTAGCATCACCACAATATCACTGCTCGAATATTCCTCATAAATGATGTGCAATTTTTCAATATATTCTTTAAGTAATTGGACTCTGTAGTCTGAGCTCGGCATATAGACTGCAAATATAGAAATACATAGACCATACACGGGGCGAACACAGATACCTACAATGCGATCGTCCAGCAGGTTATCTTCTGGGGAGATTATACCTGACAGGTGTTTGTGCCAGAAAACGACTACCCCTCCCTTACCCCGCCTGCACATGTCAAAAGGGTCAAGTGAGGAATCAGCAACAGCGTGTACCTGGTAATCCTCGTGAAATGTTGACAAGAATTGCAAAGAATAGGGGTGTGGAACTTCCGGTGTAATGGTCGTTGAGTGAGGACGTGTTTGTGACACTCCTGGACAAATTTTATTATTACGGAACAGAAACACCTGCTAGAGACTAAAAATGACTCGAGGTTGCAAAAAGAGAACTAAAAGTAATACTGGTAGTATTGACAAATATGTGGAAGGAGCTGAGAAAAGAGTCATGGATGAAATAAGCCGTGAATTGGAACCGCAAACAAGTGACGTAGTTCAGTCAGCTCAAATCAAAGTTGTTATGGCGGATATGAAAACATTGGTCAGAGAGGTACAAGAAAGCCTGGAAAAACAGTTAAGTAACATTAACTCAAATTTAGTTGCACCAGTAAACAGTCTGGCAGAGGAAAATAAAACTTGAAAAATCGAGTCGGGGAATTAGAAAAAAAGTGTTCAGTTCATAAATGATAGTAAGGATGAGGCGGATGGAGATAGGAAAAGAGAAAAGTGAAGGAAACGCAAAGAGAAATTGACGTACTGAAACAAAGTCAACGGGATAAAGATGAACGGTAAATGGCATTGGAAAAGAAAATGAAAACAGAGCTTAACAAGTTGGAAAGGCATAGCAGAGAGTGAAACGAATAATAGGGGGTAAAGAGAGTCAGAGGAGAGAGGATTGTAAAGATATAGCTGCAAAACTGATTCAAGACCATGAACTGTTACCGGGCATAGATGAAGAAAATATTAAGAAGACTAGACGACCATAGGTCGACCGCTTGCCGGAAATGACGTAAAGATAGTCAAATGAATGAGCAACATCGATGAGGAAGAAAATAAGCCAAAGTTTATGGAGACCTATTTAGACAATACACATAGAACTTCGAGAAATCTGTAAGACATACGATATATGTAAGTTACAAAGTGATTCCATCAAAACTTAGGACTGAAGAATGTTATATGTAGGACGCATGAACCAGCAAGCAGGCCAAATTGAGACAGCTGACAAACAGACAGACATTCTGACAAAGTGACACAACATTAAGACCAGATGACTTAACCAGGTTATGGAGAAAGCTCAGAGAAAGGAAATAAGCTATAGTTTATGTAATTATAGTTTTTAGCTTTAAAGATATGGCCAAAAATGATATGTCGGGGAGGTTGTAGTGCAGCGCCCCCAAGTGGCCATATCATGAAAATGAAAAATATGTTTTGAGATATAACTGTAAGACATAAGTTGTACCAGTTTCAAAAGGATTCCTGCAAAACCGTGGCCTGTAGAATGCTATTTTTAAGACGCAAGAACCAGCAATCAGGCATAATTGAGGACAACTTAGATGTCTGACAGCTGGACTGACAAAATGACACAAGATTGAGACCAGATGACTGAACCAGGTTATGGAGAAGAATCAGAGAAAGAAAATAAACTTTAATTTATGCAACCGAGATTTATAGTTTTAGAGATAGGGCCAAAAGATGATGTGTAGGGGAGGTTGTTGTGCAGCGCCCCCTAGTGGCCATATCATGAAAATGAAAAATATGTTTTGAGATATTACTGTATAACATAAGTTGTACCAGTTTCAAAAGGATTCCTGCAAAACCGTGGCCTGTAGAATGCTATAGTAAGACGCAAGAACCAGCAAGCAGGCGAACTTGAGGACAACTGACAAACAGACAGACAAACTGACAAAGTGATACAAGTTTGAGACAAGACGGCAAAATTAAGTTCTGGAGAAGACCCAGAGGAAGAAATTAATCTAAAGTTTGTAAAGATAGGACTGATATTGAGGAAGTTATGGCGAAAATAAACTTTCGACGTTTTTCGATGACCTTGACCTTGATCTTTGACCGATTTAAAAAAAACAATAGGCTTCGAGGACTTTTGGACAGACCGACAAACTAGACGACCAGAGGTCGAGCGCTTGCCGGAAATTGAAATGACAGACGGACGGACAGACGATACAAAGTGTCGCTTTTCCATCAATTGCGTGACCTTCAGAGTGAATGCCGAGGAATTATGGCCTGTAGAATGACATATATCATACAAAATAACATGAAATTATACAAAGCTGACAACAACTGACAAACGGAAAGACATCCTGACACACTGACACATTTTAGATAACATATGATTAGATAAACATATGGAGAAGACATATAGAAACAAAATGAGTTATAGTTTGTGCAGATAAAGTTCATAGTTTTGGAGGAAAGGCCAAGCACTGATATGTTGCAGTGGTTCGAGTGCAGCGCCCCTAGCAACCATATTCCGAAAATGAAAAAAACACTTTCGAGATATTAGTGTATGACATCAGCTATAACAGTTTCAAAAGGATTCCTGCTAAACTGTGGTCTGTATAATGGTATATGTGACACCCAAAAGCCAGCAAGCAGGCGAATTTGAGGACAACTGACAAACAGACAGACATACTGACAAAGTAACACAAGATCGAGACCAGATGACTTAACCAGAGAGGAAGAAAATAAGCTATAGTTTATGTAACAGAGGCTTTGGGTTTTAGAGATATGGCCAATATAATGATATGCATGTGAGGGGTGTGTGCAGCGCCCCCTAGCAGTCATATCTTGAAAATGAAAAATTCATTTCGAGATATTAGTGTAAAACATAAGATGAAATAGTTTCAAAAGAGTTCTTTCAAAACTGTGGCCTGTAGAATGCTATATGTGAAACTCAAGAACCAGTGAGCAGGCAAATTTGAGGACAACTGTCAAACAGACGGACACACTGTCAAAGTGACTCAAGACCGAGTCCAAATGACTACTTGAGGTTAAGGAAAAGACTCAGAGGAAGAAAATAAGCTATAGTTTATGTAATTGAGGCTTTGTGTTTTGGAGCTACGGCCAATATATTGATATATATGGGAGGGTCGTGTTCAGCGCCCCCTAGCGGCCATATCTAGAAAATGGAAAATCTGTCTCGAGATATAAGTGTAAGACATAAGATGTTATAGTTTCAAAAGGATTCTTTCAAAACTGTGGTCTGTAGAATGTTATATATGAGGCGCAAGAAAGAGCAAGCAGTCGAATTTAAGGACACCTGTACAACAGACAGGCATACTGACAAAGGGACACAAAATTGAGACCAGATGACTAAATGAATTAAGGAGAAGACTTAGAGGAAGATAATAAACTATAGTTTTTGTAATTCAGGCTTATAATTTTGGAGATATAGCCAAAACATGATATGTTGGGGAGGTTTGCATCCAGCGCCCCTTAGCGGCCACATTCAAGAAATGAACAATTGATTTTGAGATAATAGTGCAGGACATGATATGTCAGTTTCAAAAAGATTCCTGCAAAACTGTGGCCTCCAGGGCAAGATTACTGAAATCTCGAAATATCTCGTTTGACGAGATATTGTACGAGATATTGCGAGACTTTTAATAGAATCGTAAAGTACTAGTTAAATGCTACCTAATACAAAAAAACTAGACCTCTGTAGCTTTAAAACTGACAAAGTAAGAAAAATATCACCCCTTATTTTCGAATATCATGACTTTTTCCCAAAAATGCGTAACCATGGTTACCGCAAATTTGCGGCCGCTAACATTAGAAGAAAGACCTTGGAATGACGATTAAAATGAGCTTCAGTTGAAGTAGATACGAGTAATAGTGACAAAGATATGAAGGAAAAACCGTTTAGCAAACTTTTGATGACCTTGACCTTGACCCCTGACTGATAAGAACAAAATTCGACAGACTTTGGGCACTGTTGGTTGTACATCAACTATGTAAGTTTGAAAGCGGTCGCTGCAAAACTGTGCATTTTAGGCTGGAGACAGACAGACAGACAAATCAACAAACAAACTAGACGACCAGAGGTCGAGCGCTTGCCGGAAGTTGGAATGACAGACATACGGACAGACGATACAAAGTGTCGGTTTTCGTCAATTGCTTGACCCTCAGAGCGATTGCTGAGGAATTGAGTCATGTAGAATGACATATCACACAAAGAAACATGAAAGCTGACAACAACCGACAAACGAACAGATATACTGACACACTGACACATTTGAGATAAAAGATGACTAGATAATCATATGAAGAACGTATTTAGAAACAAAATGACTTAAAGTTTATGCACAAAAGGTTCGCAGGTTTGGAGGTATGGCCAAAAACTGATATGTTCCAGTAGTTCGAGTGCAGCGGCCCCTAGCAGCCATATCCCGAGAATGAAAAATCACTTTCGAGATAATAGTGTATGATATCAGCTGTACCAGTTTCAAAAGGGTTCCTGCAAAACTGTGGTCTGTACAATGGTATATGTGACACGCGAAAACCAGCAAGCAGGCGAATTTGAGGACAACTGACAAACGGATAGACATACTGACAAAGTGACACAAGATTGAGCCCAGCTGACATAACCAGAATATGGAGAAGACTCAGAGAAAGAAAATAAGCAACACTTTATGTAACTGAGGCGTTGGTTTTAGAGATATGGCCAATATAATGATATGTGTGTGAGGGTCATGTGCAGCGCCTCCTAGCGGAAATATCCGATAAATGGAAAATTTATTTCGAAAAATTTGTGTAAAACATAAGTAGTAATAGGTTCAAAAGTATTCTTTCTAAACTGTGGCCTATAGAATGCTATATGTGAGACGCAAGAACCAGCGAGCAGGCTAATTTGAGGACAACTGACAAACAGACGGACACACTGACAAAGTGACTCAAGATTGAGTCCAGATGAGTACACAAGGTTATGGAGAAGACTCAAAGGAAGAAAATAAGCTATAGTTTATGTAATTGATACTCATAATTTTAGAGATATGGCCAAAACATGATATGTTTAGGAGGAGTGCATGCAGCGCCCCCTAGCGGTCGCATTCAAAAAATTAAGAAATGGTTTCGAGATAATAGTGTACGACTTATGATATGTCAGTTTCAAAAGGATTCTTGCAAAACTGTAGCCTCAAGGGCAAGATGAATTAAATCTAGAATATCTCGTTTGACGAGATATTGTACGAGATATTGCGAGACTTTTCATATAATCCAATAGCACTGCTTGTGTGCTACCTCATGCAAGAAACTAGACCTTTCTGGCTTTAAAACTGACAAAGTAAGAAAAATAAGACCCCTTTTTTTTAATATCATGATTTTACCCCAATATACGTAACCATGGTAACGGCAAATTTGAAACAGCTACACACCAGAAGAAAGGCCTTGGAATGACAATTAAAGTGAGCTATGTTTGAAGTAGACACGACTAATAGTAACAAAGATATGAAGAAAAAACCGTTTTGTATACTTTTGATGACCTTGACCTTGACCTGTGACCTATATCGCCCAAAAACAATAGGCCTCCAGGACTTTTGCTTGTCTACCAGCTATGTAAGTTTGAAAGCAATTGCTGCCAAATTGTAGCCTCTAGAGAGTAGACAGACAGACAAACAGACAGACAAACAGACTAGACGACCAGAGGTCGAACGCTTGCCGGAAGCGGAAATAAGAAATTCAAACTAGGAGACTACATACAGCAGGCAGGCAGTTTACATTTGGAACTGGTCAAATGAAGTACCCGAATAATGGCGTAAACAGAAGCACAATTTTGTGTGGTTATGCTGATTTTCAAAAGTAGACAGACAGACAGGCAAGAAAAAACTGTATGTGAAGGCCATGTACTCCTGTCATGGAGAATGGAAAACAGTCTATTAGAATAAAACTCCATATTTGATATTTCACGAATAAGAAGAATTTAATTGTAACGTATATTAGGTCACCATGGTAATGGAAGAATATGACAGAGTCCCCACGAGGATAATCGCATTAAATCTGGTTTCAGATGCTGCAATCAATGTTGTGACACTGTCTATAGTTTTGGAGATATGGCACAATAATGATTGCTGCAGCGCCATCTGGCGGCTTTTTTCTAAACAAAAAAAATAAGTTCCCAGATATTTATTTTATTATATATATTTGATGTATAATTAAATTTAAACCCTGCAGAATGTGACAGAGTCCCCAGGAGGATAAACGCAATAAACCTAGTATCAGATGCTGCAATCAATGTTGTGACAGTGTGTATAGTTTTGGAGATATGGCACAATAATGATTGCTTCAGCGCCATCTGGCGGCTAATTTCTAAATGGAAAAAAATAAGTTTCGAAATATTTTATTTTTTATTATAAATATTTATTGTATAATTAAAATTAAACCCCTGCCCCCTAACCTGCTAAACCAAGGATCCGCCCATATTTTGACACACCCAACTACAAAATCGGGGATCCGTCCCTGGTTTGAAAGATTTGCCAGTGGTTCCTAGCAACACAAGTGGCCGCAGAAGGGGACACAAGGAAAATAACAGGTGTGTTCAATTCAAATTTAGCGGCTTTTGTCCTCTTTTCAATGCTGCTTTGTGAAATTCATGGACGACCGCGCACGCCAACTTGCTACTGTAATGGCCTTGCCGGCACTTACCGGTCAACCCTGAAGCCACTTGTGCTCACGGCAATTGGATTTATCTTCATCATTTGATAATAAACGAGGCGAGATTTGACGGGAATTGCTATATAATCACATTATATGACTGAGAGTGTCAGACGCTGTCGCATGCTGAAAACTATATATCTGTAGTGTAAAAAATGACGGCATTATAGGCATTTGTTTAAATGATCCTCTGTTCTCGTTTGACGACAAATGGTGCGAGATTTGACGAGATATTCACTTGTGTCACTTTAATCTACTAAAAAATCCTAGAACAATAAAAACTAGACCCTTGTAGCATTAAAATAGCTGAGATACAGATATTTGTTTAAAATCTCGTAATTTCTCGTTTGACGATAAACGGAGCGAGATTTGACGAGATTTGCAATTGAATGACTTAGAACCAAGGGAATGCTGCCTTATACAAAAAACTTCACCCTTGTAGCATAAATATTAACAGAGACAAAAGCCAAAAACATCATGTTTTCAGATTGTCAAATTTAACCCTAAAATTTGGTAACCATGGTAACGGCGGCACAAGCCTATATGTACAAAGGAATAAGCCAATGATCCTAGTTTAGGATGCGACAAAAAAATTGTTATATGCTTTATATTTTTTTAGATATTGCGGAAAAATGAAAAGTTGTAGTGTTTCCTGTACCACGCCCCCTGGTGGCTATTTTCGAAAAATGAAAACACAAGTTCGAGATAATACAGAAAAACAGAAAATATGTCACTTTCAGAACCTTAGCTGTTAAACTGCCACCTCTAAATCGTATTTAATGAAATCTCGAAAAGTCTCATTTGACGACAAATGGCAGGAGATTTTGCGAGACTTCTATTAATTTTCCATAGAGCATATCAAATGCTACAAAATGCAAAAAACTAGATCTCTCTAACTTAAAAAATGAGAAATTTGGAGTGAAATTTTCGAATTTTCCGATTTTCCCCCAAAAATACGTTACCATGGTAACCATTGACCGGAAAAATTTGCTAGCACTTGGAAAGCTAACATAAAGAGGAATAAAATGAGCTACAGATTATGCGGCTACGATTATTATTGACGAAGATATGAAGAAAATAAAAATTTTAGGTTTTTTGGTGACCCTGACCTTGATCTTTGACCGATCATGAACAAAAACAATAGGCTCCGAGGAGAACCGATCTTACACTATATCTATAAGTTTCAGAGCGATTGGTGAAAAATTGTGGCCTGTAGAGCACAGACAGACAGACAAACAGACCAGACGACCAGAGGTCGAACGCTTGCCGGAAGCGGAAATAAGAAAGTCAAACTAGGAGACAACATACAGCAGACATTCAGGTTACATTTGGAACTGGTCAAATGAATAACCCCAATTATGGCAGAAACAGAAGCACAATTTTGTGTGGTTATGCTGATTTTCAAAAGTCGCAGAGGAGTAGACAGACAGACAAACAGACAGACGGGAAAAAACTCCATGTGAAGGGCATGTACTCCTGTCATGGAGAATGGAAAACCGTCTATTAGAATAAAACTCCATATTTTGAATTTTAAGAAAAAGAAGAATATAATTGTAACGTATATTAGGTCCCCATGGTAATAGAAGAATATGACAGAGTCCCCACGAGGATAAACGCGTTAAAACTTGTTTCAGATGCTGCAATCAATGTTGTGACACTGTCCATAGTTTTCGAGATATGGCACAATAATGATTG
Source organism: Sipunculus nudus (assembly GCA_026874595.1). NCBI lineage: Eukaryota > Metazoa > Annelida > Sipuncula > Golfingiida > Sipunculidae > Sipunculus > Sipunculus nudus. Next base: position 97,624,725 of record CM049308.1, read on the forward strand.
CTGCAGCACCATCTGTCGGCTATTTTCTAAAAGAAAAAAAAAATAAGTTCCCAGATTTTTTTATTATATATATTTGATTTATAATTAAAATTTAACCCCTGTAGGATATGACAGAGTCCCCAGGAGGATAAACGCATTAAATCTAGTATCAGATTCTGCAATCAATGTTGTGACAGTGTGTATAGTTTTGGAGATATCGCACAATAATGATTGCTGCAACGCCATCTCGCGGCTATTTTCTAAAAGAAAAAAATCAGTTTCGAAATATTATATTTTTTATTATAAATATTTGATGTATAATTAAAATTTAACCCCCTGCCCCCTCCCTCCCCCAACTGCTAAACCAGGGATCCGCCCATATTTTGACACACCCAACTGCAAAATCGGGGATCCGTCCCTGGTTTGAAAGATTTGCCAGTGGTTCCTGGCAACACGAGTGGCACCAAAATGGGACACAATGAAAATAACAGGTGTGTTCAATTCAAATTTAGCGGCTTTTGTCCTCTATTCAATGCTGCTTTGTGAAATTCATGGACGATCGGGCACGCCAACTTGCAACTTTAATGGCCTTGCCGGCACTTACCGGTCAACCCTGAAGCCACTTGTGCTCACGGCAATTGGATGTATCTTCATCATTTGATAAAAAAACGAGGCTAGATTTGACGAGAATTGCTAGATAATCACATAATATGACTGAGAGTGTTAGACGCTGTCACATGCAGAAAACTATATATCTGTAGTGTAAAAAATGACAGCATTATAGGCATTTGTTTATATGGTCCTCTGTTCTCGTTTGACGACAAATGGTGCGAGATTTTACGAGATATTCACTTTTGTCACTTAAGACTAGTCAAATGATTCTTGAACAATAGAAAAATAAAATATCTAGCATGAAAATGACCGAGATAAAGACATTTGTTCGAAATCTAAAATATTCTCGTTTGGCGGGAGATGATACGAGATGTGGCGAGATTTGCAGTATAATCATGTCCGGCTTCTCAAATGCTACCAAATGCTGAAAACTACTCCATTTTGGCATTAACCGTGATCAAGTTATAAGCATTTCTGTGAAATCTCGTAATTTCTCGTTTGACAATAAACCGAGCGAGATTTGACGAGACCTGCAATTGAATGACTAAGAAATGAACCAAGAGGAAGCAGCCTTATGCAAAAAAACTAGACCCTTAAACATAAAAATTTACCGAGATAGAAGCCAAAAACTACATATTTTCAAATCGTCAAGTTTTACCCAAAAATTTGGTTACCATGGTAACAGCAGCACAAAGCTACATGTACGCAGGAATAAGCTAATGATCCTAGTTTCAGATAAGACAATAAACATTGTGTCACGTTTAATATGTTCAGAGATATTGCAGAAAAATGATATGTTACAATGTTTCATGTACCACGCCCCCTGGTGGATATTTCCAAAAAATGAAAAATTGATTTCGAGATATTTATAAATAACACATTATGTGTCATTTTCAAAGCCATAGGTAAAAAATGGCGACCTCAAGGTCATATTTCATGAAATCTCGAAAAATCTCGTTTGACGAGAAATCGCACGGGATTTTGCGAGACTTGCAATAATTTTGCGTAGAGCATGTTAAATGCTACACAATGCAAAAAACTAGACCTCTTTATCTTAAAAAATGAGAAATTTGGAGGGAAATTTTCGAATTTTCTGATTTTCCCCCAAAAATACGTCACCATGGTAACCATTGACCGGAAAATTTTACTAGCACTTGGAAAGCTAACATAAAGAGAAAAAAAATGAGCTACAGATTATGCGGCTACGATTATTATTGACGAAGATATGAAGAAAATAAAGATTTTAGGTTTTTCGGTGACCCTGACCTTGACCTTTGACCAATCATGTCCAAAAACAATAGGCTCCGAGGAGAACAGATCTTAAACTTTATCTTTAAGTTTCAGGACGATTGGTGCAAAATTGTGACCTGTAGAGCACAGACAGACAGACAGACAAACAGACAAACTTGACGACCAGAGGTCGAACGCTTGCCGGAAGCGGAAATAAGAAAGTCAAACTAGGAGACAACATACAGCAGACATTCAGGTTACATTTGGAACTTGTCAAATGAATTACCCCAATTACGGCAGAAACAGAAGCACAATTTTGTGTGGTTATGCTGATTTTCAAAAGTCGCAGAGGAGTAGACAGACAGACAAACAGACAGACGGGAAAAAACTCCATGTGAAGGGCATGTACTCCTGTCATGGAGAATGGAAAACCGTCTATTAGAATAAAACTCGATATTTTGTATTTTAAGAAAAAGAAGAATATAATTGTAACGTATATTAGGTCCCCATGGTAATAGAAGAATATGACGGAGTCCCCACGAGGATAAACGCGTTAAAACTTGTTTCAGATGCTGCAATCAATGTTGTGACACTGTCTATAGTTTTCGAGATATGGCACAATAATGATTGCTGCAGCACCATCTGTCGGCTATTTTCTAAAAGGAAAAAAAATAAGTTCCCAGATTTTTTTATTATATATATTTGATTTATAATTAAAATTTAACCCCTGTAGGATATGACAGAGTCCCCAGGAGGATAAACGCATTAAATCTAGTATCAGATTCTGCAATCAATGTTGTGACAGTGTGTATAGTTTTGGAGATATCGCACAATAATGATTGCTGCAACGCAATCTCGCGGCTATTTTCTAAAAGAAAAAAATAAGTTTCGAAATATTATAATTTTATTATAAATATTTGATGTATAATTAAAATTTAACCCCCTGCCCCCTCCCTCCCCCAACTGCTAAACCAGGGATCCGCCCATATTTTGACACACCCAACTGCAAAATCGGGGATCCGTCCCTGGTTTGAAAGATTTGCCAGTGGTTCCTGGCAACACGAGTGGCACCAAAATGGGACACAATGAAAATAACAGGTGTGTTCAATTCAAATTTAGCGGCTTTTGTCCTCTATTCAATGCTGCTTTGTGAAATTCATGGACGACCGGGCACGCCAACTTGCAACTGTAATGGCCTTGCCGGCACTTACCGGTCAACCCTGAAGCCACTTGTGCTCACGGCAATTGGATGTATCTTCATCATTTGATAAAAAACGAGGCTAGATTTGACGAGAATTGCTAGATAATCACATAATATGACTGAGAGTGTTAGACGCTGTCACATGCAGAAAACTATATATCTGTAGTGTAAAAAATGACAGCATTATAGGCATTTGTTTATATGGTCCTCTGTTCTCGTTTGACGACAAATGGTGCGAGATTTTACGAGATATTCACTTTTGTCACTTAAGACTAGTCAAATGATTCTTGAACAATAGAAAAATAAAATATCTAGCATGAAAATGACCGAGATAAAGACATTTGTTCGAAATCTAAAATATTCTCGTTTGGCGGGAGATGATACGAGATGTGGCGAGATTTGCAGTATAATCATGTCCGGCTTCTCAAATGCTACCAATGCTGAAAACTACTCCATTTTGGCATTAACCGTGATCAAGTTATAAGCATTTCTGTGAAATCTCGTAATTTCTCGTTTGACAATAAACCGAGCGAGATTTGACGAGACCTGCAATTGAATGACTAAGAAATGAACCAAGAGGAAGCAGCCTTATGCAAAAAAACTAGACCCTTAAACATAAAAATTTACCGAGATAGAAGCCAAAAACTACATATTTTCAAATCGTCAAGTTTTACCCAAAAATTTGGTTACCATGGTAACAGCAGCACAAAGCTACATGTACGCAGGAATAAGCTAATGATCCTAGTTTCAGATAAGACAATAAACATTGTGTCACGTTTAATATTTTCAGAGATATTGCAGAAAAATGATATGTTACAATGTTTCATGTACCACGCCCCCTGGTGGATAATTCCAAAAAATGAAAAATTGATTTCGAGATATTTATAAATAACACATAATGTGTCATTTTCAAAGCCATAGTTAAAAAAATGGCGACCTCAAGGTCATATTTCATGAAATCTCGTAAAATCTCGTTTGACGAGAAATCGCACGGGATTTTGCGAGACTTGCAATAATTTTGCATAGAGCATGTTAAATGCTACACAATGCAAAAAACTAGACCTCTCTATCTTAAAAAATGAGAAATTTGGAGGGAAATTTTCGAATTTTCTGATTTTCCCCCAAAAATACGTCACCATGGTAACCATTGACCGGAAAATTTTGCTAGCACTTGGAAAGCTAACATAAAGAGGAAAAAAATGAGCTACAGATTATGCGGCTACGATTATTATTTACGAAGATATGAAGAAAATAAAGATTTTAGGTTTTTCGGTGACCCTGACCTTGACCTTTGACCAATCATGACCAAAAACAATAGGCTCCGAGGAGAACAGATCTTACACTTTATCTATAAGTTTCAGGACGATTGGTGCAAAATTGTGACCTGTAGAGCACAGACAGACAGACAGACAGACAAACAGACAAACAGACTAGACGACCATAGGTCGGGACTTGCCGGAAGTAGAAGTCAAACTAACAGACAACAAACAGGAGAAAGGCAAAAAACATTTGGAACAGGTCAAATGACCAACCCTATTGTTTGGAAAACATAAACACATCTTTATGTGGTTTTACTGAATTTCAAAAGTCGCAGACGAGTAGACAGACAAACAGACAGACAGACAGAAAAAAAAACTCCAGGTGAAGGTCGTGTACTAATGCCATACAAAATTGAGCTTGAATAAAATAAGCCACAGTCTATTCGAATAATTCTTCATACTTTGAATTTCATGAATTGTAACCTACATAAGGTCACCATGGTAAGGGAAGAATATGAAAGAGTAACCAAGAGGATAAACGCATTAAATCTAGTTTCAGATGCTACAATCAAAGTTGTGACACAGTTCATAGTTTTGGAGATATGGTACAATAATGATTACTGCATCGCTATCTGGTGGTTATTTTCCAAAATGATAAAAGTAAGCTTCGCGAAATTTTATTAGTATGTTATGTTTATTATTATTATTATTATTATTATTATTATTTTTTTTATTTTTTATGATGTATAATTTATATTAAACCCCTACCCCCAATTGCAAACCGGATATCCGTCCCTGATTTGACACACCCAACTGCAAATCGGGGATCCGTCCCTGATATTATAGTTGTGATTGTGCTTACCAGCAACAGTACCTCTGCATTCAGTAACTTTTCGGGGAGCCTCTCTCTTTGTTTTTGTTTTTTTAAAGGGATTATCCTTTACAACAGGTCATTAAGCTCTCAATGCATTGAAATCCTCAAAGTGCGGCCATACAAAGCATGAAAAGAGGCCACCACCAAAAGCACAGGTGGGATCAATCCGAATTGTGTCTTTTCATGGACCATCGCACATCCATAGAAAAAAGCTCTAACTGTCAAATGTAATGCCCCTGCCGACATTTACTATCACATACTGCCATGGCTTATGGTCATGGCAATTGGATGTAATTTTTTTATTTGAAGTAAAACGATGCAAGATATGAAGAAACCTATAATATAATCATATAATATAACCGAGAATGGTAGACGCTATCAAATGCTGAAAACTATAAGTCTTCCACATAAGAATAACACAATTATAGACGTTTCTTTGAATGGTCCCATGTTCTCGTTTGACAAGAAATGGTGGGAGATATGACAAGATATTCACTATTGTCACTTAAAACCAGTCAAATGATTCTTGAAAAATAGAAAAATAAAATGTCTAGCATGAAAATGACCGAGATAAAGACATTTGTTCGAAATCTAAAATATTCTCGTTTGGCGGGAGATGATACGAGATGTGGCGAGATTTGCAGTGTAATCATGTCCAGCTTCTGAAATGCTACCAAATGCTGAAAACTACTCCATTTTAGCATTAACCGTGATCAAGTTATAAGCATTTCTGTGAAATCTCGTAATTTCTCGTTTGGCAATAAACCGAGCGAAATTTGATGAGAATTGCAATGAAATGGCTTAGAACCAAGAGAAAGCAGCCTTATGCTAAAAACTAGACCCTTAAAGCTTAAATATTAACCGAGATAGAAGCCAAAAACTACATATTTTCAGATCGTCAAGTTTAACCCCAAAATTTGGTAACCATGGTAACGGCAGCACAAGGCTATATGTAGGAAGGAATAAGGCAATGATCCTAGTTTTAGATGCGACAAAGAAAATTGTTATATGCTTAATATTTTTTTTAGATATTGCGAAAAAATGAAAAGTTGTAGTGTTTCCGGTACCACGCCCCCTGGTGGCTATTTTCGAAAAATGAAAAAACAAGTTCGAGATAATACAGAAAAACGGAAAATATGTCACTTTTAGAACGTTAGCTGTAAAACTGCCACCTCAAAATCGTAATTAATGAAATCTCGAAAAATCTCGTTTGACGAAAAATGGCACGAGATTTAGCGAGACTTGCATTAATTTTCCATAGAGCATATTAAATGCTACACAATGCAAAAAACTAGACCTCTCTAACTTAAAAAATGAGAAATTTGGAGTGAAATTTTCGAATTTTCCGATTTTCACCCCAAAATACGTTACCATGGTAACAATTGACCGGAAAAATTTGATAGCAATTGGAAAGCTAACATAAAGAGGAGTAAAATGAGCTACAGATTATGCGGCTACGATTATTATTGACGAAGATATGAAGAAAATAAAAATTTTAGGTTTTTCGGTGACCCTGACCTTGACCTTTCACCGATCATGACCAAAAACAAAAGGCTCCGAGAAGAACCGATTTTACACTTAATGTAAAAGTTTCAGAGCGATTGCTTTAAAATTGTGGCTCGTAGAGCGCAGACTTACAGACAGACAGACAGACAAACAAACAAACAAACAAACAAACAAACATACGGAACTGACCAACATACTTGCCGAAATCTTTGATTCTGGCAAGTAACAAACAAACATACGCAAGTGATCAACATGCTTGCCGAATCTTTGATTCCGGCAAGCAACAAACATACGCAAGTGATCAACATGCTTGCCGAATCTTTGATTCCGACAAGCAACAAACAGACAAACAGACAAACTAGACGACCATAGTTCGAGAGCTTGCCGGACTGAAATGACAGACAAATGGACAAACAGCACAAACTGTCGGTTTTCTATAAATTGAATGACTTTTAAAGCAATTGCTGGAAAGTTTGGCCTGTTGAACGACATATATCACACAAAAGAACATGAAATCAGACATAGCTCAAAACAGACAAATATACTGACACACCTGAGATAACAGACTACCAGAAAAAAACGTGGGGAACGTAAAGAGAAGCAAAATGAGCCATAGTTTTAGTAGGTAGAGTTTATAATGTCGGAGATATGGCCAAAAATATATATAGGGGAGAGGCGAGAGCAGCGCCCCCTATTGGCAATATATCCAGAAAATGAATAATCTATTCCGAGATATTACTGTAAGATATAAGATATAATAGTTTAACAAGTGACCCATGGGTCATTACACTCAGCTGCCAAGCATGACCTGCCACATCATTGGCTGAGATTCACAACTTCCAGTCAGATTTTGAAGAACCAAATTGCCAATATGTTGAAATTTTCTACGACAACAGAAATATATATCACCTATGTCTGGTTAAAACACAGTGGCTTGATGGTCTTAGGAAAAATGAATGATTGTTAAGCTATCGGGAACTATTCCTATAGCTTGCTTGATACCTGTCAGTCTCAAAAGGAACACCACAAAGGGCAAATATAAGATCAAAATATAAAGCAAAAATCAAGGAAATCCATGCAAGAATTATTGAGATACGGGTGCTTATAAATATGAAGTTTGAATCAAATTGAGTGATGCATAGATGTGACATATGTGAAAGACTGAAGGTTCGGGTTGAACAGTTTCACTTGAAATATGTTCACAACCATTTAGAACAATTAAGTGTTGTGACCTTGACCTTTGATCTTTTGAACTCGACATCGATAGGCTTCTTCCCCTATTGGTAGGTGAGCCATATATGACAAATGGAAGGTATAGATTGAAAAGTTTGCCTGAAAATGACTGCACACAAAAAGTGGGTGCAGTGAACTTCACCTTTTACCTCAAAATCAACAGGTCTAAAAATCTATAGGATTCTTCTCCCACTTAGTAGGTGAACTATATGTAAAAGATCAAAGAATTGGGATGAAAGATTTGGCTAAAAATGCATCCACAGGCTTTTAAAAAAGTGCCTCCTGTGACCTTGACCTTTGACCTTTTGACTTCAAAATAATTATGGTTCTTCTCCTGTTGGTAGATGAGCTGTATGTGAAAGATGGAAGGTTTGGGATGAAAATTTAAGCTAAAAGAATTATTTCTGGGGGGTGCAAACACACCCTGTAACTTCGAGAATATAGGTCACAGTGACCTAATTTCAGGTTTGCAAGGAGATCATTTTAGAACCTCTAAGACTACATAGGGTTCATCACCCTAGCCCGTACAGTTACGATTTGTGCCCTCCTAACGGACGGACAGCTGGTCGGCCGGATGGACAGATGGAAGGACGACGGACAAAGACCCATCGCTATTGCCCAGCATGACTGAAAGTCAGCTGAGCTAAAAATGATCCTTTTTAAAACGGTGGCCTGTAGAATGCTATAAGTGAGACGCAAGAACCAACAAGCCGGCGAATTTGAGGACAACTGACAGACAAACAAACAGACAAACTTACAAAGGGACACAAGATGGAGACAAGATGGCTTAACCAGGTTATGGAGAAGACTCTGAAGAAGAAAATAAGCTATAGTTTATGTAATGGAGGTATCTACTTTTGGAGATATGGCCAAATAATGATATATTCGGGATGTTCGACTGCAGCGCCCTCTAGTGGACATATCATGAAGACGACAAAAACGTTTCGTGATATTAGTGTATGACATAAGATGTAATAGTTTCAAAAGGATTCCTCCACATATCTGACTTGTTGATTGCTATATCTGAGGTGCAAAAACTAGCAATCAGGCGAATTTGAGGATAACTGAAAAACAGACAGACATACTGACAAAGTGACACAAGATGGAAACCAAATGACTTGACCATGTTTTGGAGAAGGCCAAGAGAAAGAAAATAAGCTACAGTTTGTGTAACATAGGTTTACTCTTACGGAAATATGTCCAAAAACTGATTTGTTTGGAAGAGTCAAGTGCAGCGCCCCCTAGCAGCCATATCCGGAAAATGAAAAGTAAGTTTTGAGATATTAGTGTAAAACATAAGATGAAGGAACAAACATACGCGGGTGACCAACATGCTTCCGAATATCCAGCAAGCAATTAGGTTGCGACTGTGCCTCCAACATATAGATAATAGATAGGGCTCAGAGAGGCCGTCACGCACCGCTGCACACGCCGGCCGCCCACTGTAAGGACCCTGCCGCCACTACCGGCGATGGCACTTGTCTTCGTGGTAAGTATCAGTTCAAAACGATGCCTGCATATCTGTGGCCTATAGGGCATGTTACCGTGAAATGGCGAAAATCTCATTCGACGAGAAACGGTGCGAGATTTTGCAAGATTTTTTATTGGATCACCGAGAACTCACCAAGGGCTACAAGATGCAAAAAAAATGACCTCTCTAGCATAAAAACTGACAGAGTTAGAAGCTGAAAACTGCATATTTTCAAAATTCAAAAGTTTTACCCCAAAAATAGAGAAATTTGGCAATAGCGCACTTTGGCACCTATGCGCAAAAATAAGCCAATGGACCCCAGTTGAAGGTGCTGTGATGGAAATGGCCCAATGTTTAATAGTTCTGGAGGTATAGCACCAAAACAAATTTTCATGTTTATTCATCTGCAACGCCCCCTGGCGGCCATTTCCAAAATTTGAAAAACAATTTCGAGATATTCTTGTGTTACATAAAATATCTCAGAATCAGTACGATTGTTGCAAATTTGAAAAATATCACGAAATTCCATGATTTCTCCCCAAAATTGCGTAACCATGGTAACAGCGAAATGAGGCAAGTTTGCAGTGTCGGAAGTGGCCATGCAGTGGCAAATAAAACGGGCTACAGATTAGATGCCTACGGCTATTTTTGACGAAGATATGAAGGAAAAACCGTTTTAGAGCTTTTTGTTGACCCTGACCTTGACCCTTGACCGATCATGACCAAAAACAATAGGCTCCGAGAAGAACCGATTATACACTTTATCTATAAGTTTCAGGACGATTGGTGCAAAATGGTGGCCTGTAGAGCGAGGACATACAGACAAACAAACAAACGGAACGGATCAACATACTTGTCGAAATCTCTCATTCCGGCAAGCAACAAACATACGCGAGTGATCAACATGCTTGCCGAATCTTTGATTCCGGCAAGGAACAAACAGACATCCGCGACTGACCAACCTGCTTGCCGAAATCGGAGATTTCCGGCAAGCAACAAACTAGACGACCGAGGTCGAACGCTTGCCGGAAGCGGAAATAAGAAAGTCAAACTAGGAGAGAACATGCAGCAGACAGGCAGGTTACATTTGGAACTGGTCAAATGAATTACCCAAAATATGGCGGAAACAGAAGCACAATTTTGTGTGGTTATGCTGATATTCAAAAAGTCGCATATGAGTAGACAGACAAAAAAGACTGACAGACGGGAAAAAAACTCCATGTGAAGGCCATGTACTCCTGTCATGGAGAATGGTAAACAGTCTATTAGAATAAAACTCCATATTTTGAATTTCAAGAAAAAGAAGAATTTAATTGTAACCTATATTAGGTCATCATCGTAATGGAAGAATATGACAGAGTCCCGACGAAGACGCATTACATCTAGGTTTAGATGCTGCGATCAATGCTGTGACACTGTCTATAGTTTTGTAGATATGGCACAATAATGATTTCTGCAGCGCCATCTGGCGGCTATATTCTAAAAGGAAAAAAATATGTTTCGAGATATTTTATTTTTTATTACATATATTTGATGTATAATTAAAATTTAACCCCTGCCCCCAAAACTACTAAACCAGGGATCCGCCCATATTTTGACACACCCAGCTACAAAATCAGGGATCCGTCACTGGTTTGAAAGATTTGCCAGTGGTTCCTGGCAACACAAGTGGCCGGACAAGGGGACACAATAAAAATTACAGGTGTGTTCCCTCGACATTTAGCGGCTTTTGTCCTCTATTCAATGCTGCTTTGTGAGATTCATGGACGACCGCGCACGCCAACATGCGACTGTAATAGCCTTGCCGGCACTTACCGGTCAACCCTGAAGCCACTTGTGCTCACGGCAATTGGATATATTTTCATCATTTGATGAAAAACGAGGCAAGATTTGACGAGAATCGCAATATAATCACACGATGTGACTGAGAGTGTCAGACGCTGTCAAATGCTGAAAACTATATGTCTGTAGTGTAAAAAAAGACAGCATTATAGGCATTTGTTTAAATGGTCCACTGTTCTCGTTTGACGACAAATGGTGCGAGCTATAACGAGATATGCACTTATATCACTTAACACTACTTAAATGATTGTTGAACTATAGAAAAACAAGATGTAATCATGACATAGTCGCCAGCGGTTGCCAAGAACCGTGACCTTGGCCTTGGACCGATCATGGCCAAAAAGAATAGGCTTGGACAGGTACCGATTTTACACTTTTCCTGAAAGTTTCAGATCAATTGCTGCAAAATTCCGACCTGTAGCGTGCGGACAAACAGACAAACAAACAAACAAACAAACAGACACGACGATTAGCCTATAGTCGCCAGACCTAGGCTGGCGACTATAATAAAATCTCTAGCATAAAAATGACAGAGATATAGACATTTTTTGAATATTTTGTTCAAAATATCGAATATTCTCGTTTGGCGGGAGATGATGCGAGATTTGGCGAGATTTGCAGTTTTATCATGTTAAGCTTCCGAAAGGCTACCAGAGGTTGAAAAACTATACTCTTTAACCTAAAACATGATCGAGTTATCAGCATTTCTGCGAAATCTCGTAATTTCTCGTTTGACGGAAAACAGAGTGAGATTCTACGAGACTTGCAATTGACTGAATTAGAGCCAAAGGAATGCTACCTCATGCAGAAAACTAGACCCTTGTAGTATAAATATCAACAGAGATAGAAGCAAAAAAACTTATTATTTTCAGATTGCCAAATTTTACCCCAAAATTTGGTTACCTTGGTAACAGCAGCAAAAAGCTACATGTACGCAGGAATAAGCCAATGATCCTAGTTTCAGATAAGACAATAAACATTGTGTCACGCTTAATATTTTTTGAGATATTGCAGAAAAATGATATGTTACAATGTTTCATGTACCACGCCCCCTGGTGGCTATTTCCAAAAAATGAAAAATTGATTTCGAGATATTTATAAATAACACAAAATATGTCATTTTCAAAGCCATAGTTTAAAAAATGGCGACCTCAAGGTCATATTTAATGAAATCTCAAAAAAATCTCGTTTGACGAGAAATCGCACGAGATTCTACGAGACTTGTACTTTATGATAAACACCTGATTAAAATCTCTAGCTCTAAAAATGGAAAAGTTAGAAAAAAATTCAAATTTTGTGACATTTCCCCAAAAATACGTTACCATGGTAACCATTGATCGGGACAATTGGCTGGTATATGGAACAGCAACCAAATGAGGAATTAAATGAGCTACAGATTAAGCGCATACGATTATTATTGACAAAGATATGCAGAAAAGAACATTTTAAGTTTTTTTGGTGACCCTGACCTTGACCTCTGACCGATTATGGCCAAAAACAATAGGCTCCGAGGAGAACCGATCTTACGCTTTGTCTTTAAGTTTCAAAGCGATTGGTGCAAAATTGTGGCCTGTAGAGCGCGGACATACAGACAAACTAGACGACCAGAGGTCGAGCGCTTGCCGGACGTTGAAATGACAGACAGACGGACAGACAGAACATATTGTCGGTTTTCTATCATTTGAATAACCCACTGAGCGTTTGCTGAGAAATTGTGGCCTGTAGGATGACATATCAGACAAAACAACAAGCAAGCAGACAAAGCTGACAACAAAAGACGAACAGACAGACATTCTGACACAGCTGTGATAACAGGTTACCAGACAAAAGTGCCGAAGGTAAAGAGGAGCTAAATGAGCGACAACTTATGTAGGTAAGGTTTATAATTTTGGAGATATGGCCAAAACATGATATGTTTGGGAGGTTAAAATGCAACGCCCCCTGGTATCCGTATCCGGAAAATGAAACATAACTTTCGAGATATTAGTGTAACACATAAGACGTACCAGAGACCCTGACCTTGACCCTTGACCGATCATGACCCAGAAACAGTAGGCTCCGAGAAGAACCGATTATACACTTTATCTATAAGTTTCAGGATAATAGGTGCAAAATTGTGGCCTGTAGAGCGCGGACATACAGACAAACAAACTAGACGACCATAGGTCGAGAACTTGCCGGAACTAGAAATATGAAAGTCAAACTAACAGACAACAAGCAGCAGAAAGGCAGGGAACATTTGGAACTGGTCAATTGAACAACCCCTATTGTTGGGGAGAAAGATGCATATCTTCTTGTGGTTATGTTGATTTTCAAAAGTCACAGACAAGTCGCAGACGATTAAACAGACAAAGAGACAGAGAGACGGAAAAAAACTCAAGGTGAAGGTCATGTACCCATGCCATAGAGAATTGAAAGCATGAATAAAATAAGCCAGAGTCTAATCGAATAAATCTTCATATTTTGAATTTCAAGAATTGTGACCTATATTAGGTCATCATGGTAAGGGAAGAATATGACAGAGTCACCAAGAGGAATAACGCATTATATCTAGTCTCAGATGCTGCAATCAAAATTGTGACACAGTTTATAGTTTTGTAGATATTTAACAATAATGATTACTGCAGTGCCATCTGATGGTTATTTTCCAAAATGATAAAAGTAAGCTTCAAGACATATTATTAATTTCTTTATATTATTTTTATGTTATTATTATTATTATTATTATTATTATTATTATATTATTTATATTTAACCCCTACCCCCGATTGCAAACCGGTTATCCGTCCCTGATTTGACACACCCAACTGCAAAACCTGGAATCCGTCCCTGATATAATATTTGTGATAGTGTTTACCAGCAACGCAATCTCTGCATTTAGTAAGATCTCTCTTTGTTTGTTTAAAGGGATTACCCTTTAGAACAGGTCATTAAGCTCTCAATGCAGGGAAATCCTCAAAGTGCGTCCATACTAAGCATGAAAAGAGGCCACAACCAAAAACACAGGTGGGACCATTCTTGATTGTGTCGTTTCACGGACGATCGCACACCCATAGAACAATGCTCCAACTGTCAAATGTAATGCCCCTGCCGACATTTACTATCACATACTGCCTCCACCTATGGTTATGGCAATGGGATGTACTTTATTTATTTGAAGAAAAACTATGCAAGATTTTAAGAAACTTGCAATATAATCATATAATGTGACCGAGAATGTTAGACGCTATCAATTGCTGAAAACTAAAGATCTTCAGCATAAAAACAACAGAATAATAGGCGTTTCTTTGAACAGTCCCATTTTCTCGTTTGACAAAAAATTGTGCGAGATATGACGAAATATTCACTTTTGTCACTTAAAACTAGTCAAGTGATTCTTGAACAATAGAAAAATATAATCTCTAGCATTAAAATGAGGGAGATATAGACATTTGTTCAAAATCACGATTTTTCTCGTTTGGCGGGAGATGATACGAGATGTGGCGAGATTTTCGTTTTATTCATGTTCAGCTTCTGATATGCTACCAAATGCTGAAAATCACTCCTCTTTAGCATAAACCATGTTCGAGTTATAAGCATTTGTGTGAAATCTCGTATTTCCTCATTTTTCGGAAAATCAAGCTAGGTTTGACGAGACTTACAAATGAATGACGAAGAATCAAGGGATGCTACCTCGTGTAAAACACTAGACCTCTGTAGTATAAATTTCAACAAAGACAGAAGCAAAAACCTTCATATTTTCAGATTACCAAGTTTTACCCATTAATTAAGTAACCATGGTAGCCGCAGCACAAAGCTACATGTGAAGAGGAATAAGAAAATTATCCTAGTTTCAGATACGATAATAAAAATTGTTACATGTTTAATATTTTTTTAGATATTGCAGAAAAATGATATGTTACAGTGTTTCACATACCACGCCCCCTGGTGGCTATTTCCGAAAAACGAAAAAACGGTTTTATAAATATTTATAAATTACAATAATATACACCACTTTCAGAGCCATTTTTCTAAAATTGCAACCTCTAGGTCATATTTAATTAAATCTTCTCGTCAAACGAGTTTCTATGAGACTTACTACTGTATGATAAAAAGACGTCTCTAGCTTTAAAAATGGCACAGTTAAAAAAAAAATTTCAAATTTCCTGAATTTTTCCCAAAAATGCGTACCCATGGTAACGGCAAAATGGAACAATTTTGCAGTAGCGCTTGTCGCCACCTTGTCGCAAAAATAGAATAAGCTACAGTTTGATTGGCTTTATTTATTATTTACAAAGATATGCAGAAAAAAAAAACGTTTTTAGGTGTTTTGGTGCCCTTGACCTTGACCTTTGACGGATCATGACCAAAAACATCAGGCATGGAGGGTTACAAGGCAGACAGACAGGGAACACTTGGATCTGATCAAATGAAAAACCCCCATCATGTTAGAAATAGGAACACATCTTTATGTCGTTTGGCTGATATTCAAATGTAGCAGATGAGTAAAGAGACGAACAGACATACGGAAAAACGCCAACTTGCAACTGTAATAGCCTTGACGGCACTTACCGGTCAACCCTGAAGCCACTTGTGCACACGGCAATAGGATGTATCTTCATCATATGATGAAAAACGAGGCGAGATTTGACGAGAATTTCAATATAATCACATAATGTGACTGAGAGTGTCAGACGCTGTCAAATGATGAAAACTATATGTCTTTAGTGTAAAAAATGACAGCATTATAGGCGTTTCTTTGCATGGTTCCAGGTTCTTGTCTGACGATAAATGGTGCGAGATACGACGACATGTGTACCTATGTCACTTGAAACTAGTCAAAGCATTCTTTAACAGTAGAAAAATAGAATATCCAGCAATAAAATGACCGAGATATAGACATTTGTTCGAAATCTCGAATATTCTCGTTTGGCGGGAGATAATGCGAGATTTGTCGAGATTTGCGGTTTTTTACGGTTGAGCTATTGAATTTCTTCAAAATGCTGAAAACTTCTCCTCTTTAGCCAGAAAGGTGACCAAGTTATAAGCATTTCTGTGAAATCTCGTAACTTCTCGTTTGGCAATAAACCGAGCGAGATTTGACGAGACTTGCAATTGAATGACTTAGAACCAAGGGAAAGCAGCCTTATGCAAAAAAACTAGACCCTTGAAACATAAATATTAACCCAGATAGAAGCCAAAAACTGCATATTTTCAGATTGCCAAGTTTTACCCCAAACTTTGGTAATCATAGTAACGGCATCCCAAAGCTACATGTGCGGAGGAATAAGCCAATGATCCTAGTTTAAGATACGACAATAAAAATTGTGCCATGTTTCAAATTTTTTAGATGTGGCAGAAAAATGGTATGTTACAGTGTTCCATGTACCACGCCCCCTGGTGGCTTTTTTCAAAGAGTGAAAAAACAGGTTGGAGATATTACACATTAACACAAAATAAATCACTTTTAAAGTCATTCTTTAAAAATTGCGACCTCCAGGTCATATTTTCTGAAATCTCGAAAGATCTCGTTTGACGAGAAATGGCACGAGATTCTTCGATACTTGGTAAGTTAGAAAAAAATTCAAATTTCAGGCTTTTTCCCCAAAATGCCTACCCATGGTAACAGCAGAATGGAACAATTTTGCAGTGGCGCTTGTCGCCATCTTGTTGCGAATAGAATGAGCTACTGCTTGAGTGGCTGCGATTATTATTGACGTAGATATGAAGAAAAGGCCGTTTTAGGGCTTTTTGGTGACCCTGACCTTGACCTTTGACGGATCATAACCAAAAACAACAGTCTGCGAGGATAATGCATTAGAAACTTGATGAATAAGTTTCAGAGCGATTGCTTGAAAATTGTGGCCTGTAGAGCACCCACAAACAAACAAACAGACAAACTAGACGACCATAGGTCGAGAACTTGCCGGAACTAGAAATAAGAAAGTTAAACTAACAGACAACAAGCAGCAGAAAGGCAGGGAACATTTGGAACTGGTCAACTGAACAACCCCTATTGTTGGGGAAAAAAATGCACATTTTCAAGTGGTTATGTTGATTTTAAAAAGTCATAGGCAAGTTGCAGACGAGTAGACAGACAAAGAGACAGAGAGACGGTAAAAAACTCCAGGTGAAGGTCATGTACTCATGCCATAGAGAATTGAAAGCATGAATAAAATAAGCCAGAGTCTATTCGAATAAATCTTCATATTTTGAATTTCAAGAAATGTAACCTATATTAGGTCACTATGGTAAGGGAAGAATATGACATTCACCAAGAGCATAAACGCATGAAATCTAGTTTCACATGCTACAATCAAAGTTGTGAGAGAAATTTACAATATAATCACATATTGTGACCGAGAGTGTTAGACGCTATCAATTGCTAATAACTATGGGTCTTCAGCATAAAAACAACAGAATTATAGGCGTTTCTTTGAATGGTCCGATGTTCTCGTTTGACAAGAAATGGTGCGTGATATGACGAGATATCCACTTTTGTCGCTTAAAAGTGATCAAGTGATTCTTGAACAATAGAAAAATAAAGTCTCGAGCATTTAAATGACCGAGATATAGATATTTGTTCGAAATCACGAATATTCTCGTTTGGCGGGAGATGAAACGAGATGTGGTGAGATTTGCCATTTAACCAGGTTCAGCTTCTGAAATGCTACCAAATGCTGAAAACTACTCCTCTTTATCATAAACAGTGATTGATTTATAAGCATTTCTGTATTTTCTCATTTTTCGGAAAATCAAGCTAGATTTGACGAGACTTGCAAATGAATGACTTAGAATCAAGGGAATACTACCTCGTGTAAAACACTAGACCTCTGTAGTATAAATTTTACCAGAGACAGAAGCAAAAAACTCCATATTTAAGATACGATAATAACAAGTGACCCATGGTTCATGACGCTCAGCTGACTGGGAAGAGATTCGCAAAAGGAAATTTTATCATCAGAATGGTAGTATATACCCATTCAACTGAAGCATCAAACAGATTAACCAACAGGCCAAGATTTCGTCTGTATTTATATATCTCAAAAATAGAGAAAAAATGTGTAAACTTTAAAAACTAGAATACGGGTAGCCGACAAGTGACTACATGTATCCGCCAAAATCAGAGTGGAACGGGTGAAGTGAGGCATGGATTGAGTGGCAAGGGGAAATAGAGTGAGGTATGTTGCATATTAGCATGGATGTCTGCAGGCTAAATGTGTATGTAGGTTGTGCCACCTACCACAAATCCAGAAGGCTGTCCAAGTTGTATACATACGCAACATTTTAGGCAGAAAAGTCAAACCACTACATGTATATGAGTGACTTTAGCCCACGACAGACAAACAGACAGACGCTGTGCAAAAATGGCCCCTCCAGTTTTGTGTATGATAAAGACCTATGTGAGATCTAAACACATGCACAATTTTGGCCCTATCGGTCAAATGGTTCCTGAGATATGAGCTTGGATGTGTGCAACGTTAACTAGAATGTAGGTGGCGCTACCTGTCATAAAATCAAGAAAGCTATCCTGGATGTATACGCATGCCGAATTTCAGGTGAATTAGTCAATTAACTGCAGAGATATGAGTGATTTTAACCCAAGGCAGATGAACAGATGGACACTGTGCAAACATGGTTACAGGTGGCGCCACCATTTTATGTGTGTGTTATAAAGCAATCCAAGGGCTACATTTGTATAAATTTTATTTATCAAACGGTTCCCGAGATATGAGGGTTTATGTGTGGAAACAGACGCACAAATGGACGCTGGATAGAGAGGAAAGGTCAGAGGTCAACGCAAATTGGTTAGGCACCAGTTCACATGTGACCCGATAATTGGTGTAAGTTTCGGAAAAATCGGTCCATTTGTCTCAGAGGAGCTCTCTGAAAATGAACGTGGCAGCGGTGGAGGAACCCGGTAAAGATATGTTCATATCTTTAAAGGTCTCAAAAATAGAGAAAAATTTCGTAAAAAAACCCGAACAAATACAGGTGGTGCCACCAGTCTGCAGAAACTGATGAAACACTCCATGATCAATATCCATGCAAACAATTATGGTGACCTCTGCATTAGCTGTTCAGATACTTCAGCTTTTGTATCAAATTTTCCATTATTCTGAGCTGTACTTTGGAGTGCCATAGCACAAAGGATATGGGTAACAGAGACCTAATTTCAGATTTCCATGTAGACTTATCATGGGTCTCCCTGTGTGTCAAGAATGAAGATTCTAGGTCCAGTCGTTACGATTTGTACCCTGTTGACAGATAACTACATCCTTAAAGGTCTCAAAAATAGAGAAAAAAAATTGTGAAAATTTGTAAAAATACAGGTGGCGCCACCAGTCTGGAGGAACTGATGGAACACCTCTTGATCAATATGTATGCCAAAAATCATGACCATCAGTGTTTTAGTTATTGAGATGTTGCAGTTTGTTTTTATCAAATTTTCCATTATTCTGGGGGGTTATTGGGAGCCCCCCCCCCCCACAGCTCAAAGGATATAGGTAACAGAGACCTTATTTCAGGTTTCCATGGAGACTTTTCATGGATCTCTCAGTGTGTCAAGAATGAAGATTCTAGGTCAAGTCTTAATGATTTGTGCCCTGTTAACAGCTGTTCACATTTTTAAAGGTCTCAAAAAAAGAGAAAACAATTCGTAAAAATTTTAAAATACAGGTGGCGCCACCAGTCTGCAGAAACTGATGAAACATCTCATGATCAATACGTATGCCAAAAATCATGACCATCAGTGATGTAGTTAATGAGATATTAAAGTTTTTGTATGAAATTTTTGACTATTCTGGGGGGTACTTTGGGGCCCCATAGCTCAAAGGATATGGGTAACAGAGACCTAATTTCTGGTTTCCATGGAGACTTTTCATAGTTCTCTCAGTGTGTGGAGAATGAAGATTCTATGTCCAGTCGTTACGATTTGTGCCACGTTAACAAATGACAGCATCCTTAAAGGTCTCAAAAATAGAGGAAAAAATCGTAAAAAATCGAACAATACTGGTGGCGCCCTCAGTCTGCAGGAATTGATGGAACATCTCATGATCAATATGTATGATAGAAATCATGACCATCAGTGATGTAGTTATTGAGATATTGAAGTTTTTGTATGAAATTTTTGACTAATCTGGGGGGTACTTTGGGGCCCCATAGCTCAAAGGATATGGGTAACAGAGCCCTAATTTCTGGTTTCCAAGAAGATTTTTCATGGACCTCTCAGTGTGTCAAGAATTAAGATTCTAGGTCCAGTCTTTACGATTTGTGCCTTGTTAACAGATGTTCACATTTTTAAAGGTCTCAAAAAATAAAGAAAAAAAATTGTAAAAAATCTAAAAATACAGGTGGCGCCACCAGTCTGCAGGAATTGACGGAACATCTCATGATCAATATGTATGCCAAAAATCATGACCATCAGTCAAGTAGTTAATGAGATATTGAAGTTTTTGTATAAAAAAATTTTGACTTTTCTGGGGGGTACTTTGAGGCCCCATAGCTGGAAGGATATGGGTAACAGAGACCTAATTTCTGGTTTCCAAGGGATTTTACATGGACCCCTCAGATTCCCAAGTTTGACGATAAATGGTGCGAGATACGACGACATGTGTACTTATGTCACTTGAAACTAGTCAAAGCATTCTCAACAAGTAGAAAATAGAATATCTAGCATTAAAATGACCGAGATATAGACATTTGTTAGAAATCTCGAATATTCTCGTTTGGTGGGTGATAATGCGAGATTTGTCGAGATTTGCGGTTTTATACGATTGAGCTATTGAATTTCTACAAAATGCTGAAAACTTCTCCTCTTCAGCCAGAAGGGTGACCAAGTTATAAGCATTTCTGTGAAATCTCGTAAATTCTCGTTTGGCGATAAACGGAGCGAGATTTGACGAGACTTGCAATTGAATGACTTAGAACCAAGGGGAAGCAGCCTTATGCAATAAACTAGACCCTTGAAACATAAATATTAACCGAGAAAGAAGCCAAAAACTGCATATTTTCAGATCGTCAAGTTTTACCCAAAAATTTTGTAACCATGGTAACAGCAGCCCAAAGCTACATGTGCGGAGGAATAAGCCAATGATCCTAGTTTAAGATACGACAATAAAAATTGTGCCATGTTTCAAATTTTTTAGATGTGGCAGAAAAATGGTATGTTACAGTGTTCCATGTACCACGCCCCCTGGTGGCTTTTTTCAAAAAGTGAAAAAAGAAGTTCGAGATATTACAGATGAACACAAAATATATCACTTTTAAAGTCATTCTTTAAAAATTGCGACCTCCAGGTCATATTTTCTGAAATCTCGAAAGATCTCGTTTGACGAGAAATGGCACGAGATTCTTCGAGATTTGCTATTGTATGATAAACACCTCATTGAATACTACCTAATGCAAAAAAAAATGACGTCTCTAGCTTTGAAAATGGCAAAGTTAGAAAAAAAATTCAAATTTCAGGATTTTTTCCCCAAAATGCCTACCCGTGGTAACAGCAGAATGGAATAATTTTGCAGTGGCGCTTGTCGCCATTTTATCGCGAATAGAATGAGCTACGGCTTGAGTGGCTGCGATTATTATTGACGAAGATATGAAGAAAAAGCCCTTTTAGGGCTTTTTGGTGACCCTGACCTTGACCTTTGACGGATCATAACCAAAAACAATAGGCACCGAGGATATTCGATTTTACACTCTTTCCGTAAGTTTTAGAGCGATTGTTTAAAAATTGTGGCCTGTAGAGCGGAAACAAACAAACAAACAGACAAACAAACTAGATGACCTGAGGTCACGCGCTTCCCGGAAATGACGTAAAGTTAGTCAGATGAACGAGCAATGTCAAAGTGAAAGAAAATAATCCATAGTTTGTAAAAATAGGACCAATATTAACAAAGTTCTGAAGAAAAAAAATTTTGATATGTCTTGATCACCTTGACCTTGACCTTTGACTTATTTGAATAATAAACATTGGCCTTCCAGATATCGTTATGAAATATGATAAGGGTAAGTTACAAAGCGATTCCTGCAAAATTGTGGCCAGTAGAATGGTAAATGTGAGACGCAAGAACCAGGAAGCAGGCGAAATTAAAGACAACTGAAAAACAGACCAACATACTGACAAACTGACCCAAGATTAAGAACAGATGACTTAATCAGGTTCTGGAGAAACCTCAGAGGAAGATAATAAGCTATAGTTTATGTAAATGAGGTTTATATTTTTGGAGATATGGGCAAAAAAATGATATGTTGTGGAGGTTTAAGTGCAGCGCCCCCTAGCGGCCATATGTGGAAAATGAAAAATCCTTTTCGAGATATTAGTGTAAGACATAAGATGTAATAGTTTTAAAAGGATTCTTTCAAAACTGTGGCCTGTAGAATCCTATATGTGAGAAGCAAGAACCGATAAGCAGGCGAATTTGAGGACAACTGAGAAACAGACGGACACACTGACAAAGTGACTCAAGATTGAGTCAAAATGACTACACCATGATTTTGAAAAGACTCAGGGGAAGAAAATAAGCTATAGTTTATGTAATTGAGGCTCACAATTTTGGAGATATGGCCAAAACATGATATGTTGGGGAGGTTTGTATACAGCGCCACCTAGCGGCTGCATTTAAAAAATGGAAAAATCATTTCGAGATAATAATGTAGGACTTACGATATGTCAGTTTCAAAAAGATTCCTGCAAAACTGTGACCTCCAGGGCAAGATTACTGAAATCTCGAAATATCTCGTTTGACGAGATATTATACGAGATATCGCGAGACTTTTAATAAAGTCTTGCAGTACTTGTTAAATGCTACCTGATGCAAAAAAACTAGACCTCTCTAGCTTTAAAACTGACAAAGTTAGAAAAATAAGACCCCTTATTTCAGAATATCATGACTTTTTCCAGAAATTGCGTAACCATGGTTAGAAGAAAGGCCTGGGAATGACGTTTAAAATGAGCTATGTTTGAAGAAGATACCACTAATAGTGTTTTAATATACTTTTGGTGTTTTGTATATGTTTTGTTTTAATATGTTTTGTATACTTTTGATGACCTTGACCTTGACGTTTGACCTATATTGCCCAAAAACAATAGGCTTCCTGGAATTTTAATTTTTGACCAGCTGTGTGAGTTTGAAAGCAATTCCTGCAATATTGTGGCCTGTAGAGAGTCCACAGACAAACACACAAACAGACATACGCGACTGACCAACCAACTTGCCGAAATCGAAGATTTCCGGCAAGCAACAAACATACGGAACTGACCAACATACTTGCCGAAATCTTTGATTCCGGCAAGTAACAAACATACGGAACTGACTCACATACTTGCCGAAATCTTTGATCCCGGCAAGTAACAAACATACGGAACTGACTAACATACTTGCCGAAATCTTTGATTCCGGCAAGTAACAAACATACGGAACTGACTAACATACTTGCCGAAATCTTTGATTCCGGCAAGTAACAAACAGAACTGATCAACATACTTGTCGAAATCTTTGATACCGGCAAGTAACAAACAGACATCCGTGACTGACCAAACTGCTTGCAGAAATCGTAGATTTCCGGCGAGCAACAAACAGACATCCGCGACTGACCAACCTGCTTGCAGAAATCGAAGATTTCCGGCAAGCAACAAACATACGGAACTGACCAACATACTTGCCGAAATCTTTGATTCCTGCAAGTAACAAACACACATACGCGGGTGATCAACATGCTTGCCGAATCTTTGATTCCGGCAAGCAACAAACAGACATCCGCGACTGACCAACCTGCCTGCCGAAATCGGAGATTTCCGGCAAGCAACAATCATACGGAACTGATCAACATGCTTGCGAAAATCGAAGATTTCCGGTAAGCAACAAAAAGACATACGGAACTGACCAACATGCTTGCCGAAATCGAAGATTTCCGGCAAGCAAAAAAGAAGTGGCTTACAGAGCTGGGATACAAGGTAACAAACCACGTCATATTATTATTAGATTCTTTGACAGAACATTGCGCAATGAAATTCTCCGATAGGGTAAAAAGAAATGCGGGTCAAGTGAAAGCCGGTTTGCAGGGATCTAACCAAAGCGGACTATGCAGAGAAACAAAGAGCAAAACGCAAATGCTGGAAGCCCACAATCAAGGGTTGAAGGTCCGCTTCTGGAGGGGTCAACTTTATGTTGACGGCAAGCATACCAAAATTTCAATAGTTGCTTGGGACCAGTTGGATACGGACGGCCGTCCATAGTCTGACAGGGTGAAATCGGAACACGTGAGTGAGTTACTGACAGGGGCTCTACTGACTTCTGGCGTCACACCTCAGAGACTCTTTTTTGAACTTAGGTTTTGGATTTGACTTTGTGTGTTTGAGTGACATGATAATGTAAGACAGGAGTGTTAACACGAGGAGGGTCGCATGGACAACAGACCAGCCGCTGTAAGTGGAATTTGTATATATATTTATATATATTCATATATTTGTATATATATATTCTTTATATTAATGTATAGTTTTTGTTATGTTGTCCAATCAAACTCCATTGATAACTGTCAAAAGTACTCCGGGTTCCTCAACTTGTTTAACATGAATGTTTCCTTTTGTGTAAAGGTCATTTGGTATGTGTTGGCATTATTTTACACTAACTTGGATCTAATTAGGGATATGGATAGATTTAATCTTGTGATAAAGCGTATTATTTTCCAGAGAAGAAATGGCAAATAATAGTGTTCAAATATTATCAGTCAATGTAAATGGAATAAGACATCACCAAAACGAAGATCATTGTTCTATTGGTTTAAACGTAATATTCTTACAGGAAACACACAGCATACCGGATTGTAATTCTGTGGTGTGGCAATCTTGATTAAAAATAATGTACCTTTCGATGTACGTAATATAGAAACTGATGAATGTGGAATATAGATCACTGTTGATTGCAGCATGGGCAATATTAGGATGACATGTGCAAACATATACGCACCAAATAATGATGAACCAGCCTTTTTAGCGAACCTGTGAGCTTATGCGATGGTGTGACGTCGTCCGGCGTCCGGCGTCCGTCGTCTGTCGTCCGGCGGGGGCCACTGGTCATCTGAACATTAACCCATAATTTCTCAGGAATAGCAGGAGCTACCACTCCCAGATATTATGCAAAAATCTGTCACATATGAAATGTTGTGGGATTTAAATTATATTTTTGCTATCTGCAATTACTTAGATTTTATAGGGAAAAAGCTGAAAAACCTTTAAAAGTCCTCTTCTTGTAAACGGTCCAGCCAAATTGTTCAATATTTTACAGAAATAATCCCAGAGGCAAGCCCTCTCAAGTTTGTTCAAATGGTTTTCATTTGATGAATTTTAGCGGAGTTAAACAAATTTGAACTTAAGTCATTTGGCCAAGTAAGCATACTAACATATTAATCTCAGAAATGACAGAAGCTAGCATTACCAAGTATTTGTGCAAATGTTGGTCACATGACTCATATTTGAAGTTGCAGATTTTGTGGTGCCATCTACATTGACCTGTTTTTTATGGGCAAAAACCTCATAGTTTAGCCTCTTTCAGCTTTAAATGTTTATGATGAAACTGTCAAGTTGAATCGTTCAAAAGAATTATCCCAGGACATGGTTCTTTCAATCATATCAGAATAGATTGAGTTTGTTGATTTTTGGTTGAGTTGTGAAAAGCTTAAGTTGGTCTTATGGCCATTATTATGTCTATTTCAAAATGAGGAGTGCAATTGTGTTCTTCCACAAAATTATTGTTTCAATTATAACTTCTGTAACATTGCACAAAAATTATTCTTAGATGGCCTTTGTTCAAAATTACATTAATTATTTTTGGCATAATTATTGGACCTTTAACTATGAAAGGACTGCATCTTTTATTATTCTAGATATTTTGATAAAAAGTTTATGAATATGTCAGCTTGAAAAAAAAGCATTTTAGCCAAAGTCTTTCAGTATGTGTAAAAAGGTTTACCAACAAGCCAAGATTGTGTCTGTATCTTTAAATAGGTTGAGAAACTGCCAACTGTTTCCGATTTTTAAACAGATCAAGAGATCATTAAGTGCAGCCAGATATAGGTCAAGAGTTTAATCAGTGCAGCCAAGCACAAGGCATGTGATCACCTCATTGTTGACATGTGAACACCTCAGGGGCACCATGTGATCACCTCATAGGTTGCATGTGATCACCTCATGAGTATCATGTGATCACCTCATGTGTGTCATGCCCCTCAGGCCTGCATGTGGAGCCAATCTGTGAGCTAATGCAATGGTGTGGTAACTATTTCAGATTTGGCAACAGGCCAAAGGTCAGTCTGGATCTATTTATAGCTTTGGCAGGTCAAGAGTCAACAGTCAAGAGTTCACTCAGTGCAGCCAGGTATAGGCCAGGAGTTCAATTAGTGCAGTAGGTGCATCCTATTTAAAGAGTTGGCAGACTGCCCACTGCATCAGATTTGGCACCAAAGTTCAGCCTGGATCTATTTATAGGTTTGGCAGACTGCCAACTGTGTCAGATTATGCAGCAGGTACAGAGTTCACTCAGTCTAGCCAGGTGCAGGTCATGAGTTCACTCAGTGCATTAGCCTGAGGCAGCAATTTGTCACATTTCACTCGGGGCAGCTGCCTTTCTCACCTAAGCCTGGTGAGCCCCATGGATCAGACTCTAAGTAGGTTTGATGTATTGGCCTGACATTTTGACCTGTCTATGTGTCTTTGATGGCTTTCTCGCTAACAAGACAGGTGTCGCCACCTACAATGACTTTTGCACAATGTATGTGTCTGCTTATTTCTACAGAGGAATTTGATATATCGACCTGAAATGGGGCATATTTATATCAAATAGCTTTGTCGTATACAAGACTGATGGTGCCACCTACAATTATTTTTGCACAGTGTGTCCCTGCTTATTTCTCAGGAGGGGTTAGATATATCAGTCTGAAATTGGGCATATGTATATATCTCTGATAGCTTCGTTGTATATAAGACTGATGGTGCCAGTTACAATCATTTTTGTATTGTGTGCACCCATGCCAGAATTTCAGCAGTGATGTTTGTGTAATTGATTCTCATTCAAAATGTTTAGTACTTGTATCGTTCATATACATGAAAAGTAACGGCCCAGCATTGAAGCAATATACCTGGTGTATTTCCCAATGCACAGGTTCGCATTAGGCCTGTAGGCCCTGTTTAATAATGTATTTGAAAAAGTTGAAAGTTATCAAAATGATAACAGGATTTAAGGGGTGATTGGAATTTAGTATTGATGAAATGTATAGAACTAGTACAACAGAAATGAGAAATTTGAATGCAC
This sequence comes from Sipunculus nudus, assembly GCA_026874595.1. Taxonomy (NCBI): domain Eukaryota; kingdom Metazoa; phylum Annelida; class Sipuncula; order Golfingiida; family Sipunculidae; genus Sipunculus; species Sipunculus nudus. The sequence continues at coordinate 97,652,221 of CM049308.1, forward strand.
GAAATCTAATTATGGAATATATGGAGGAAACTGACCTGCGTGACATATGGCGGCAACAGCATGAGGTTGAGTTGGGGTATACATGGTCGCGGGGGCTAGTTGAAAGTATATGACTTCTTCTTAATATCCTTTGGTTGACAGTGATTTTTATTGGAGAGTGAAATTATTCCAAGCTATAAATCTGACCATAAAGTAAGTATTGTGCTACAAATAAGAAAGAACAAAAAGGACCTGGGGTTTGGAAATTTAATTCCTTACATTTGAAAGATAAAAAATTTAAAGAAATTATTCAGAAAAGTATAGCCGGAACGGTGAAAGAAAATGAAGGGACAGATCCTCTTTGGTTGTGGGAAACTGTTTAAATGGGTGTACGTAGGGAATGTATTTCATATGGGACAAGAAAGAAAAATATACGAAATTGTAAAATTCAAGAACTGGAAAGCAAGTTGTGTAAACAACAAACCTATGATATAAAGAATTATAACGGTGTCCCATCTAAACAATTACTACAAACGCAAAGTCAACTAGAATCCATAATTGAGGAGAAAACACAAGGGGCAGTGTTTCGCAGTCGGGTAGGGTGGTTTGAACACAGGGAAAATCACATCATTATTTCTTAAACTTGGAAAAAAGAAACTTTAATAAAAAGACTATAACTAAACTGAAATTACCAGGTGGCAGTCTTACAACAGATCCTTCCTAAATCCTACAATTAGAGAAATTAAATTATGAAAAACTTTACAGTGTAGACCAAATGAATGAAGATGAAGCAGTCAGGGCAGAACAAATATTTCTTGACAAAAGAGGGAATCACAAGAGTTTGACAGAAGCTCAAATTTTGTTTGTGAGAGGGATATTACCGAAAATGATATTAAAAATCTTTTGAAGGTATGAAAAATAATAGAACTCCAGGAAGTGACGGGTTAACTGTTGAATTTTATCATTTTAAACTGGATTACTTACTTTTTCCCAGAAACAAGGCATAATTACGCTGATTCCAAAAGCAGGAAAGGATAGTTTAGAGTAAAAAAAATGGCGACCCATAACACTTTTGAACGTAGATTACAAAATTATAGCCAATTGTATAGCAGAGAGAATAAAACCACTACTACTGCTCATAATACACGAAAATCAGACAGGGTTTCTGAAAGGCAGGTTTATTGGTGAAAATATAAATAAAGGGATAAAGCGATTTATGAGGCAAAACAATCGAAAATTAACGGATTTTTCATGTTCGCCGATTTCGAAAAAGCTTATGATTCATTAAATAGATTTAATTTTTACCATCTAATTTGAGGTAAATATTCCTTACTGTTTGTCTAAACTTACTCATTATGGTTAAGATAGGAAGTATAGATTGTTAGGAAGGTAAAAATCTGGATGGGACGAACTTTCATATATGTTCATTATTGTAATATTTGGTCTCGAGAATCGGTTTATATGTATACAGACGTGAAAAGGTCAAGGATAAATGTATGGTCTGTCTAAGAAAATATCCCAAAAGAAAAGAGGTCTTAGTGACTCTTCAGGAGGTAGTTCTGTAAGTTTTCAGGAAAGAAAATGTTACAATATGGATAATTTAGATTCATCAGAGGAATACCTGTTGACTAGCTTAAATACTAAGGAAAAAAAATCAGATACAGAACCTATACTAGTTATTGATGAGGCTCAGAAATTTACACATCTTTTAGAAACAGCTTTACAGTCAGAGACTATTAAATCAGCTTTGATAGGTATTATAGATGCAGCAGTGGAGGAAAGAGTGAAATGTTATGGACACCATATACAGGAGCTAACAAAAAAGGTGGACAATTTAGAAAATAAACTGAGTGAAATGCAAGATGAACTGGACAGACAACAACAATACTCAAGACGCACTTCTCTCAGAATCACAAACACATGGCCAGAAAAAACAGAGTTTTTGTCTCACAAAACAAAGGTAGCTGTACTTAAAAGGAAATCCCATCTGAAAATGGCAGGTGAGGAGTCTAGGGGGATTTACATCAACGAGGACCTCACTCGAGCCAGAGTAGGAATGCTACACACTGCTCTCGGAATGAAAAGAGAGCAACTTATAACAGACTGTTGGACACATGATCGAAAGGTGTGTGTTAGGGATCACCGGTCAAAAGTTCATAAATTCAACAGCAGCGGTAAATTTTATTCATGGGTGCAGGTGTTACAACAAAATCCGCCAAAGCTGTTTTCAGAGGCCATGCAGACCAATCCACAACTAACGTCGACACCAGGACAAGAAAGTTAAGTCGTTCTCCGTGAATATATGTGCCTGCCTGTATCATATTGCATTTTGTATTCAATATTCCCGTATTGCTATTGTGAGGAGTAATCATAAAAAAAAACGGAGCCGGTCTCAACATATTATATCCACACATTTCGGTAATAAAAAATCAGTGTAATTATATCTATTCTTTAAGGGATGCGGGTGACATTTGATTCTCACTGAACCTTTACCTCCCGTATTCTTTATTCACTGATTTTTTTTTTTCAAATAATCTTCATTATCTAATTTTTATCGAGTAGCGCCAAGTGCTATATATGCTTATATATAATTTTGTTATTACTATAAGCATGGTTATTTTCTTCAGTTACTGTATTATCACGACAAAAGTTGATATTTTGAGATTATCTCAGATGTACCTGGTCAAGGGGATAGATATTGTTAACAAACCGAATATTTATGTGTGTGATTTTGTACGTTATATATGTTGGCGGGCCATGAAAATATCCAAGATAACTGAAGCCGAATCTTTATGTTTAATTTTTCAGTACTAACGTTAAATGTCAGGGGAATAGGTAGAATGAAAAAAAGACAGGAAATGTACAACTGGTTATTGGATAAAGGAGGAAACAACAGTGTGATTTTTCTTCAGGAGACTCACAGTACAGAAAGCGTTATAACAACATGGACAAAACAGTGGAAGGGAGTTAGTTTTTTCTCTCATTGGACGAATTTATCTCGTGGTGTAATAACCCTGATTGGAAAGAATTTAGAATTTAAAGAAATAAGTAAACACGTTGATATTAATGGTAGATACATAATACTAAAAGATCTTGTTGACGGGCCATGGTTTTTTATTTATAAATACGTATGCACCTAATACAGAGCCAGAGCAAGTTTGTTTTTACCAACATATATGGGATAAAATTAATTCATTGCAAGTTGACTCTGCAATGAAGGTAATATGGGGAGGCGATTTTAATGTTTGTGTGAATGAGCTTGATGCAGACGAGACAAGCTTTAAAACCAAAGTTAAATCTGTAAAACTGATTAACAATATGATGTCAGCGTTTGAATTAATTGACTTGTTTAGGATAAGGAACCCAGCTGAACGTCTATACACTTGGAGATCAAAAACCCCTTTGCGGCAGCGCAGACTTGATTACATATTCTTAAATAGTGAGCTGAATGCCCATGTTAAAAATATAAAGATTGCTCCGGCAATTCTGACAGATCATTTTGTTTGTCACTTTAACTCGATACCAGAACGAGAATATGGGCCCTCACATTGGAAACTTAATATATCATTATTAAAGGACCCTCTGTTTATAAGTAAATTTAAGGAGTACGTAAATAGTTTGAGGAACAAAGATAGAAATGATATGGGGGCAAAACAATGGTGGGAATATTTAAAGTTTAGAATACGAAAATTTTCTATTAAATTCTCTAAAGAAAAGCGAAAGAAAGAGAGGGAGGAACTGTCAAACCTTGAAAAGGCTCTGTATAATGCAGAGTTAAACCTATCACGAAACAAAAAATCAAGTCAAACAATATATAATGAAATTAAAAAGAAAATTGAGGAATATTATGAAAACTTAAATGCTGGACAGATAGTAAGATCACGTGTTGAATGGTTTGGAGAAGGGGAACGAAATACTAAGTTTTTTTTAAATATGGCAAGGAAAAACAAAACGAGAACAACTGTTAAGAAATTAATTAAGTCGGATAAAGAGTTAACAAGCTCCAAAGAAATTATGGAAGAAATAAGATTGTTTTACAAATAAAAGTATTCCAAAAAGACAAATACCAGTGAGAGTGAATGCTCTGATTTTCTTTCTAAAGTCAATGTTCCCCGTTTGTCTGAAAATGACATTTTAAGCTGCGAAGGTACACTTACAAAGAATGATATATTGATAGCATTAAAAGATATGAAAAATAATAACTCCGGGGAACGACGGTCTGCCGAAAGAATTTTATGTAACCTTTTTTGATCTAATATGTGACGATTTGTTAAATTGTCTTAATGAGTGTTTCAGAGATGGAGCTTTAACTCTAAGTCAAAAACAAGCCGTTATAACTTTGATAGAGAAACCAGGCAAGGACAATAGACACCTGTCATCTTGGCGGCCAATAAGTTTATTAAATGTTGATGTCAAAATATTAAGTAAAGTATTAGTTAAACGGATACAGACAATTCTTCCAAAACTAATCAATGAAGACCAGAGCGCATTTATAAAAGGCAGGAGAATATCTGACACTAATCGTCTTATTTCTGATATTTTAGAATACTGTAAATTACAAGACAGAAACACTATTATTTTTACTGTGGACTTCGCAGCGGCCTTTGACTCCATCGATTATAATTTTCTTTTCGCCACACTGGAGAGATTTGGTTTTGGACATGATTTTCTAACCTGGGTTCGTTTGTTACACTTTGACGTGGAAAGCTGTGTGATAAACAATGGATACACTACTGGCTATTTTAAATTAGAACGGGGAACCCGTCAGGGGGATCCATTGGCCCCTTATTTATTCCTGTTTGTCATTGAAATTTTGGCAATACTTGTTCGTCATTCCAGTTCGGTAAGAGGCATAGATATCAACGGCTATGAGATTAAACAATGTCTATTCGCTGACGACACAACATATTTGGGAAAGTCTCATCAGTACAGATTAATTATGATAAATGCTAAGCTGCCTACATGGGAAAAAAAAGAACATACACTTGGCACCAAAGATTTTATATGGGTGAATTTATATAAAAATGGCATATAAATATTAGGAATATGGCACACATATAACCTGAAGTTATCCGATTCACTTAATTTTGAGTGTATTTACGACAAAATGAAAACGACACTCAGTATGTGTAACATTAGATCTCTAACGATTTTTGGTAGAAATATTCTCTTGAAATCCATGTGTATTTCAAAATTATTATATGTCGTTAATATAATTGAACCACCGAGAGAGTTTGTTAAGCGAATAAAAAGCTGTGTTGTTGATTTTATATGGTACGGCAGAAGGCCTAAAATCAAGTATGAAGTATTGATTGGTAAGACAGAAAGTGGCGGCATAGGATTGCCGGATATAGCTTCTATCATTGAAAGTCAAAGAGTAATGTGGATAGCAAGATTAAAGAATTTATTAGAAACAAAGTATACAGTCATACCAAACTTATATCTGAGAGGTATTGGTGGTTTAAGATATGTTGATACAAATTTTGATCCGTCTAATATTGGCAAAAATTTACCTACCTTTTATTTTCACTGTTTGCAGTCATGGGCGTCATATACAATGTGTAATCCTGAATCAATTGCTAATATTTGTTTACAACAAGTATGGAACAATAAATGTATAAGAGTCGACAAAAGACCAATTTTTAATACGCATATAGCTAACCTAGGTATAAAGTACGTCTTTCAGATGTTTAACAAAAATGGAAGGGTTAAAGATTTAAAAGATTTGGTTCCAATAGATAATCCCATGTATATAAAAACGTTTTTACCATGGCTATCAGTACAGAAAGCGATACCCGCGAAATGGAAACAAGAAATATTTTTAAATAATATTCCAGATGAAAAAGAATCCTTTGAAGTGAAGAGTAACATTGTAATGGTAAACGAAACGAAAATTGATTTGGAAAATGTGAAGTTTAAGACTGTTTATTCGATGGTAATTAATAAAAAGCTATATGAACCAATTTGTAAAGAAAGGTTACATAATCTGTTAGGTGACCATTTTAAATGGGATGAGGCATTTAGTCATGTATATTGTACGACCTTAGACATGTATCTGCGGCAATATCAGTATAGGGTACTATTTAATATTTTATCGGTGAATGAACAACTGTACAACTGGCGAATAATGGATAGTAAAAGATGTTCATATTGTTTTATTGAAGATGAGTCAGTAGTACATATATTCTGCGAGTGTCATGTGAGTAAAACCTTTTATAATCAGCTTAAAACATGGGCAAAGAGTGCTGGAATTAATATGCCACGGTTGAGTCCAGCTTTAATTTATATGGGGTGTGATAAAAATTTCCCCTTTAAGATCATTGTAGATATTTTATTGTTGATTTTTAAGTTTGTTCTATTTTCCTATCGTGATAAGATAAATCCGCCATCCATTCATATATTTATGAAATATTTGTCCAGGTTAGAAAGATTGGAACGTAATGTTGCCGAAAAACACAAAAAGTCAGAAATACATCAGCAAAAATGGAAACGTATATTGTTATCTTTGGGTTGATACAATTTTGATAATTCAAAAAGTTAAATGAAATACTCTTACATTTACGGTATAACATTGTTGCTCTTGTATGCATGTAAATGTTTGTATTCTAAGTTCCGGGAGATGTCGATGATGAAAAAGATAATAAATAAACAAACTGGTCAAGAAAATATTCTGAGACATCTTAAAAGAGAAGAAAAAAAAGAAAAAGGAAAAGAAGAAAAAAAGAAAAAAAAAAGATTCTTAAATAGATTATTTATAAACAAAGCTTTGGAAAACTTTAACTTTGGGGAAAGATTTATTAAATGGTGTTCAATATTATATAAAGATTCTAGCAGCTGTGTTTTAAATAACGGTTGGTCTAGTCAGTTTTTTATTGTGGGTAAGGTTGTCCGGTATCCCCGTATTTGTTCATTATAGCGACAGAGATTTTGGCCATAAATGTACGCGATAATAAAAACATACGAGGCATCAAGTATTGGAATTTCTGCACAAAAATAAGCCAGTACGCGAACGACACTGTACTTATGTTAAAAAATGTACAAAGCGTCCAAGAAACCTTGTGTACCCTGAAATCATTTCAGGCGATATCTGGTTTGAAAATTAATGTTGAAAAAACTGCAATAATGCGTTGTTAAAAATTGTAAAGAAAATAAAGATACAGAAAGATATGTTAAAAATTGTAATTTATCTTGGACTTATGGTCCAGTATCCATGTTAGGCATAATGTTAAAATCATCATTTAATCAGCTAGAGGAATTAAATTATTATCCTCAACTTGACAAGATAAAATGTATCTTGAATATTTGGTCTTTCAGAAAGATAACGATTATTGGCAAAGTTACGGTCATCAAAACTTTCATTTTGTCTCAACTTATCTATTTATTGTCCGTTCTGCCACGCCCGGATAATAAATTCATTAAAGAAGTTAACAAACATATTTATAAATTCCTCTGGTCTCAAAGGTATAATTACACTTTTCCACAAACTAAGGAAGAGATTCTCAATCAGATCATATGGATAATTCTTTTATTAAGGTTGACCAGAAAGTAATATTGTATAAAAAGTGGTATAATGCAGGAATATACAGAGTGGCAGATTTGATGGTTGAGGAAAGTAATCAAATCAGGTTAATGAAATTTACAGAGGTACAAACTAAAGTACATAATCAGATAAATTATTTAGAATATTTAAGATTATTAAATGATATTCCACTTCAGTGGTAGAAGTTGATATTGGAAAGCAAATTAGAATATACGCAAGATGATAAACTGGAAAAGATGTTGAACTGTGCGAGAGTTTCATAGTTTATATACAGACAATTAATAGAGAGAGTTTGGGTTGAACCAGAGAGCCGTGTAGCAAAATGGTAAGCTGAATTAAACTTAGAAAGAGATGTTGTTTTGCAATCTTTTGTAAAAATTAAGAAACTTTTAGACTCGGCTGTTTTGCAAGCCTTTCAATATTCACTGATACATAGAATACTAAATTTTTAAATCTTTTTATATAAGATTGATGTTGTACCATCTGACAGATGTTCATTTTGTAACGTTAAAAAAGAAACATATGTGCATCTATTTCGAGACTGTATATATACAAAAAAATGTTTGGTTAGCATTATACAAGTGGTTAAAAAGAGAAAGTACCATTAATTCGGAAATTAACTTTGATAGAAATAAATTGATACTAGGGTTATCTTCCAATATTTTATTGAATTGTATAAATCTGATTTTTAACAAATATATATCTAATTGCAGTATAAGGTTAATGCAGCCCAGCTTTATCGGAGTGAAAATAGCCATTGAAAATATACAAAGGATCGAGAGTGCTGTAGCAGAAAACCATAATGAGAAATATAAACATCTGGAAAAATGGAATTCACCAGCAAAATAGTTAATATAGTTGATTTAGGATGTGTAGTTTGTGTATTTGTAGAGTCTATGTATTAATGTCGTATGTATATGTTTTCTGTATTTATGTGTAGCAGTGTTAGATATGCTGTACATATTTGCGACATGTTGGAATGAAAGAGAGTTTATAACCTAAAGTGATCGGTTCTGATTTCAGGGGCTCTCCTGCTGCCCATTTCATTTTTGCATATGACGTCACGCGATCACTTGTTCATTCAGCCTCTTTGGATATCGCACAGATTTCATTGTTTTGTGCCAGGATTACAGATATTACGGCTGGATATGGTATTTAAAATGATTATATTGTATACCAGAATTAGTTTGCCGTAACTCTTTGTGCATGACAATAAGTTTCAGATATAGTCCAGTCAATTTATGAAAAAAAATGGGCCTAACCCACCCCAAATTGCAACAGTTTTTTTTCTCACTATTTATCTTAGAAATACCTATATATGAACATACTAAAAGTCTAACGACAAAAATTAAATGGAACGGTGTTTAATTTTCATAAATCCAATATGGCCGCACACCCTATTTGTAAGCACATATGAGCTAGTTCTTTTGAGTCATTCTGCGTCAGGGTGAATGATATAACCTGAATATTGAGTAAAACGCTTTATATATATTGTAATATGACCTGAGGTATCTCCACAGAGCAGTTTACCAGTATATTTCGTAGCTAAGAGATTTATTGATAATGTACTTAAAAGTGCTGTTTTTATATAAACTATATTTTATTGACAGGCCGAACTAAACATGTAATAAATTTAAATGGTTTTAATTAAATTTCATTTCGTTTTCTGTTTGCTTGTGGTTTAAATGCGTATTTTCGGCTTTTCCCCGTGAAATGAGGGGTGGATCCAGGATTTAGGAATGGGGGGCACCAACCTAGGGTCACTAATGGCCAAGCTTTAAAAAGTCCCCGGGTCCGCAAAAATTTGCCTGAAACCCTAAAAAACTTGCCCGCGCCGGCTGATAAAAGGGGGATTCGGACCAAGAATCCCCCCCCCCCCCCGCCCCAATCTGCTCCTGGGAAAATACACGGGGAACGAGGCCTCCTGGCTATCAGTGGGCCACCTGACTTTTCGCGCCGTGTTTCGAAATTGCACCTCATTCCCATCCGTGTTTCATTGCCGGCACTTCCTGTTTATGATATCGCGGCCGTAGCTTTACGTCTCGGCGAATCTACTGATTTTAATGGAATTTGACACAGGAGATCTACGGATTGGATAATTATATCTGAGATATTTTATCATCAATTTTTACACACATAGGTGAGTGCGCATATATGTTTTCCGAATTAAAATGCCAGATCAGATGAAAACAGTCATATTTTCACATGGTAAACTCACATATTGGTGAAATGTATAAAATGGCAAATGTGAAAATACTTATAAAAACAAAACAAGATATATTTTGACATTCAAACCTCGATTATGGACGTCATATATCCACATTCATGGTGCCTGCATGATACTTTATATTATGAGTAGGAGTACTGTCCACCATGCATTCATTCACCGTAGTCCTTTGTCTACTACGTTCGGCTTAGTGGTTGTTTCTTTTCGTGTGTTCTATTTATAGACGAAGTCGAACAGAATATCACTTTTACATATAATTGTTTCTTTAAAGGCGGATATCTGTTTATGTAGTTTGACAGTTCCAAGAGTTCCAGTTTATTTTAAATTTCCAAATCCCCATTTTATACTTACAGATCCAGATTGAACCACAGTGCCCACTTTGCAGTCAACAAATATTACCAGAACAAGAAAGCGCAACACTCACAAAAAAGGATGTGAATGAATCAAAAGGGCAAGTGAGGCCCGAAGTATTGAGATCCAAACAGAGCCTGGGCAGCAAGTACATCGTGAATGTCGTAGAGTCCACTGTAATTTACATTATATAGAATCATGCAGGCGAAGAAGAACCGGGGGTTTGGCTGCATCCGGACAGTCCGAACGCAGTTTAAGGTCTCTGCAGATGCCATTCAGTTATGATACGCTGTGCTTGTTCTGTGGGATAGCAGATATATATGATGGCAAGAAAAATGACTACAGGTTGGTCAAAGTCCGAACATTTGACTTTCAAGAGAAAATCCTTGACGCATGCTCCAAGAGAAACGATGACTGGGCTCGAAAAGTAAAGGACAGGATAGACTTTGTCCATGACCTTCATGCTGCTGATTCAGTGTATCATCAGGCTTGTAGTATTAACTTCCGCACAGGAAAGCAGATATTAAAAATGTTTCAACCTGGCAGTTCTACGAATAAGCGTGTGAAGAGCAAGCACAAGCCTTCATGAAAGTGATCGAGTACTTAGAGCAAAATGACGAGGAACAAACAACTATACAAGATTTGATACAAAAAATGTCTGAACACCTTGCTGGTACTGATATTGAACCATACAGCTTTACCTACATGAAAGAGCAAATCCAAGCAAACTTTGGTGACAAAATAATAATCAAGGAAATAAACGGGAAACCAAACGTGGTGACCATGCTGAGCACTGCTACAACTATCCTTCAAGAGTTCCATGCCAAGCAGAGGCAGGAGAGTCCCGAGGAAGAAAAACTTATAGTTATACAAACTGCTGCAAAGCTTATAAAAATAACATGAAATCTCTGATCCAGCAGAAGGACTTTTATCCTAAATACCAAGAAATGGCCTCTGTGGATGAAGCGTATTCTTTTTTACCAGCATCTTACGCATTTTCCTGCATTGTCTAATCACGCCTTCGGATTCATTGCTGAAGATTGCTTCCTTACGCCAAGCCTTATTACAGTCTGCACGTCCTCGGGTTGTATTGTCACCTCTTCAGCTGGGAGTTAGTGTCCAGTTACATCATCATTTTGCCTCTAAATTTCCCATTGGCACACTTAACAAACTTGGATTTTGCTGCAGCTTTTATGAAATTGTCAAATTTGAATGGAGTGCAGCTGTACACAGTGGTATAGAAATTCCTAACAGATCACCCGACCCTTTTGTACAGTACGTGGCGGACAATGTAGACCACAATATTTGTACCCTTGATGGACACAATACGTTTCATGGGATGGGTATAAAAGCAACAGTGACACCCGGTACAGCCAGCACTCAGAATATTCCTCGAATAACTGTAACAACAGAAGACATTTACGCGGTCGGTCGCGTAAACATTGAACCATTCATATCAAAACAGGATGACCTTCAGTTCATGCGTTATGCCAAACTACAAAAACCTGAGATTGAGGACCCTTCTGCTAAACTTGATCTGCTCTGGCGTGTATCATTGTGTTTCGGGTACCCTAGACCTGGATGGGCTGGGACTATGCAGCTGGTATATAAGGGCAACCATCCTGGCAAATAGTCCATTTTTTTCTTACCAATCATTGACATTAACCCTAATGACGTGAACTGTCTTCACTCAACCCTGCTCTTTGTTTGCAAAAATGCCAGTCATTATGGAGTAACACCAACTTTGGATCAACCTCTTTGGTGGAAATCCATAACGATTCAAGAGAGCTCTTCCGCAGATAGTGAAATCAGGTCAATTGTGCTACGACTTGGTGGGTTTCACACCGAAATGAGTTTTCTAGGTGCAATAAGCCATATAATGGCTGGCACAGGTATGAAAGAAGTATTGGAATGTGTATATGCTAGTAATACCGTTAGTCACATGTTGAATGGAAAAGCCATTTCCAGAGCAATCCGTGGACATATGCTTGCCTGCGGTGCTGATAATGTGCTTGATCTTTTAAATACCAGTACCGACCACAGCGGCAAGCGGTGAGAAAGACCCCAAATATACAGTAGCAGCAGAATCATGTGACGATACGACAGAGGCTAGCTCTTTTGAGCCAGACGAAATGTCAAATGACGTCAGATCATTATCCCATCTGCCCAAAATCCTCATTGCTCGAAAAAAAAATATTGATGACTAAATCTCTTGTAGCAGCACATTGGAAAGCCTAGAGGATTCGGAGGTCTTGACAGAAATTGAGAGGAGACTAAGAACATTTAGAGACTCATCCAAAGAACATCGGACCGCAAAGCTGTGGCTTCTGTACTTGGACATGATCACAATTTTACAAACATTTATTAAAGCAGAGAGGACTGGCAACTGGCCACTGCATTTAAAATCGATGTATGGTATGCTCCCATACCTAGCTGCTGCAGGCCACAACAATTACACAAAATCGGTCTATCTCTACTTGCAAAACATGGAACAACTTCAGAATAAACACCCGGATGTTTACAAACATTTCATGGAGGGAAAACACGTTGGGAGACGGTCTGATAGGTATTGGGCAGGACTGTCACAGGTTTTGCTTATCGAAAAGTTCTGATGAGAAGCCTCAAAACTACAGGTGGGCCAACAAGAGGACGTGGAATGTCAGAGCTTCAGCGATTGGTGTGGTTGTTGTCGACCAATGCATGCTCAGCCGTCAACTTGGCAATGCAGCAATTCACCTCGGTTGGCTACATAACCAGTGAACAGCACAAAGAAACAACAGCGATAAGACAGAAGAGGGACATGGCAGACACACAGAAACTCCTTACCTTCCTCTCCCTGAGGTCCCCATTTCAAGAAGATTCTGTACTTCGTTGTATCGTGAGTGGCGTAAATGATGAGAAAACTGTAAATGCAGATCGTACAAGGGAGATTGATGAAAGGATACTGAAGGACATGGAGGGAAAATGTGTTTTGCAATACTCGTTCAAGAAAAAGGACCAAGTGGTTACACTCAGCAACAGAACCTTTGTAAAAATAAAAGAAGATATGACCCATATAGACCCTCAGCTGCTATTTCAGCGATTAGTCACCATTGGTACACGGAATGACAATCTTGTAAAGGTATTTCAGTATGAGCTATGTAGCTACCCGACTGCACTCTTTGAGGATAAGTCTACAATGAGATTGGCTGAGATAAAGCATCTTTGGCCGATGCAATGTGGAAATTAATGCCATCGGATGGTCCTGTGCCGACAGGGAATATCTTTTATATATTGGATGGCGGAGCATTGTTTCACAGAGTTCCATGGAAGCGTGATTCAACATATGACGATATACGCCAGCAATATCTCATATATGTGTCTAGTGCATGGTCCAAGCACCAAGGACTCGACGCAGCAGCGTAGAGCTGGAAAGTGCTTTGGAAAAGCTGTTATATTTTCAGGACCCATGGTTTTCAGTGGCCGAAAGGGTGATTTTTCATCTAACAAAGAAAACAAACAGAGATTCATTTATCTGCTAAGTGAGCAATTGGAAAGACAAGGATGTCAAATAGTCCATATTAGGGGAGATGCGGATCTGCTTATTGTTCAGACTTTGCTTGTTGCGGCACAGAAAACCTCAAAACCTACTATTCTAGTGACAGATGACACAGATATTCTGATTCTGCTTTGTTTTCTTTCAAAGGACATCACTCCAAATATGTACCTTCGGCCTGAATCTCGTCAAGAAGTGAAAAAGGCATCGAAATGCTGGAATATTGCTCTCCTTAGAAGTATTCTCGGTCCTGACGTATGTCATAATGCATTATTCATGCACGCTATTCTGGGGTGTGATACCACTTCACATGTGTATGGACTAGGCAAAGGACTTGCTCTGAAGATAATGCGTACAAATCCGAATTTCAAGAAACTAGCCGAGGCATTTTTTAAGCCAAACAATACAAAAGACGCTATAATAGCAGCTGGGGAGTCCGCTCTAGTTGAATTGTATAAAGGAAAGCCAGGTGACAAACTTGATTCCCTTCGACTACAGCAATTCCAGCAAAAAGTACGATATTGTACTTCGTTTGTGAATCCTCACGTCCTCCCCCTCTACATCAGCTGCTGCAAACTATCACAGCATGCGGGTTTACCTGCAAGTTCAGCAGTGGATGGGGAATGCTGAGAAAATGAATGTAGAGGAATGGGGATGGTTCGTTCAAAGTGGCATATGTACGCTCCGATATTGACAGACAGAGGTGCAGCCCCAGCTGAGCTTTTGGAAATAGTCAGGTGCAACTGGGTTGTAGTATAAAACAGCGTTCGTGCAGAAAAAAATGGCTAGAGTGCACAGGTGGCTGTGGACATTGTCGAGGCGTATGTTCTAATGTCACATTGCTAGAAGACAATGAACAGTTTGATGAATAAACCACCTATTATACTCCTTTATATAAGGTTTTGTATTCATAACGAATGAAGTGTTTGGTACATAAAAGTCACTCTTTGGAGATACTCAGTATGGCAAATATTACTTTTGTCGTCAATATTCAATTCATGCGAATAAAGTACTCTTCGCCTCATTCGGTTCATGTAGTTCCATCTACAGTCGTGCAGATATTTAAACAAAAGAGTCCCCGTGTGCCAAAAATTGGGCGTGGCGGCCATATTTGATTTATCCAATTTTAGAACTGTTCCACTCAATATATTTTCTTAGACTTTTAATATATTCATCTATATATATATCTGAACTGAATAACATAAAAATAAATTCTGTTGCAATTTGTGGTCGGTCATTCCATATATTGACTGGACTAATACTTTATTTAACGGGTAAAGTTTTGAAAAGTTTCACTATTAAAAATGGCCTTCTTTTTCATTCAAGTTTAGATCGAGTACTGCGCATGTCTGAAAATAGTGTTGATTCATGCGTTAAACTGTCAGTAAAATTCGGAGATATTGTGACATTATCTAGACAGAGTGAACTGTAAATTCACGTCCACTTGATTAAAGGTAGATACAGGTATCTGTTAAACCGATCGTTAGGATCATAGCCACGGTGGTTTATAATATTTATTTGCATGCATATTTCTACATCTGTATTGGAATATCGCTTTTGTCACGTAAATATAGTGTTAGCACTGGGAATTGTTATCTGTCAGTGTAAAACTTTAATTAGGTTGGTCTGACTTCAGTGTTAACAGCCTAAGCTGAAATACAGATACTTTATAATTATTATTGAGCTGATATCTTGTGCTATTACAGGTGACTGTATGTTAAAGTTTTATAATATTTGTAAGCGCTGGTATAATGTGAGAAAATATTCGTTTGTTTATTTTATGTGTAGTCATGAAAGTAGGCTATACCCATAAGCTGATGTGTACACACACATAAATACTTGAGCAGTCATTGTTACATGGAGATCATTGAGTATAAGTATTAGTATCTGGTATTGAGTAATAATACAGTTTATTTTTCTATTGTCATAATAGATCATGATTTATTGTTTTAAATACCCAGGATTTGTATGTATAATAATTTAATAGGTTAAATCTGAGACATATGTTTTCTATTGTAGGTGTCAACCACCTTCTTCTTCATCTTCTCTACTTTTCTTCTCTTCATACTTCATATGATACCTTGTTACAATACCATTGGATTATGATACGTTTTGTATATGAACAGTATTTATCAAGAACATTACACAATACATCCGTCAACTTAAACACTCTGTGTTGTTGTCTTGACTGAGTTAATCTCGGCCTACATATGTATATATAAAAAACTCAATTGGGGTGTGATGCGTAAAAAATTTCCCCACACGAAATTGCCCATTAATACACATGGGTGCGATCACTCGCTTGTTTTTGCTGTTCTGGTTGAGTGGGCGCTCATTGTAATTCGGCACACCGGGGCCGAGCGCTCGGGTCAATAAGTTCATAGGTCACCAGTTAAGAGGTGAAGCGGCACGCCTGTGTAAAAGGCTTAGCTAGCGTGCCGAAGCTAATAAATATTCATAGGGCTACCAAGCACCTGCACCATGCACCTCATGAATAGTCAGTAGCTTCCAGTGGAGTCCAGTATAAAGGGGCTTTGTGTCCCATGGCACTTGAAGAAGCCGCCAACGAGTAGATCGACAGCAGGACAGAAGCCGCAGATCTTAGAAGTGCCATCGAAAGGTTGGGGTTGAAGAACCGTAAGTTGTTTTCACTTGTAAACTTGTCTTTCTTGTAACACTTAGACTTTTGACTTTTATCTCACAGTATGAATACAGATTGCAAGAACTAAAAGTAGACACTTTTTAAAGGAGGCTTCGTTTAAGGCTTCATTTAAAAATAGTTAACTCGAGGTTTCAAGAAGTAAGCGTATTTGTAATACCCAGTGCAAAGTAGCGTATAATTTTTGTGGTAATGTATTGTAAAGCCAAAGACAGCTTAAATGTTTATTTAACAGTTTTAGTCGGGACTGTTGGTCACTCCATGTGCAAGTTATAATTGAGGGGAAATACGGGGTTTTCCCATAATGTCAATATGTGATGTATTACAATGATTGTTAATAATGACACCCAACTCTTAAGGCATCACAGGTAACACTGCCAATGTTATTTCGTTTGGCGCGTGCAGCGCTGATAATACGTAACGTAAATACGTAACTTAAATGTTCGACTTTAAGTGTGTGTAACGGGCAAAAGCCCAGGGGTAATATTTAACGTTCTTTATAGGAACCTTGCTAGGAAGTAGACCCTCATGGCATGCGTGCCGAGGTATTTGAAATGGCCATAGGAGTTATGAGTTATCTGTGTATTTTCTGATAGCTTTTCACCCCGGGTGAGATCACTACGGCGAGGCCGAGAGCGCAGGGGGCGCAGAGAGTGGGTATACCGTCCATCTGACGGACAAGCGGACATCCCGGGAGGAAGGAATTCAGGTGAGGCGTAGAGTCGCAGACCAGCATCTGGTAGTCGCAACGAGGCCGAGAGAGGGTGCTCGAGTGTGGCCGGCGGAGGAGTGAGGTTCGTCAGAGACGTGACGAGAGGTATCGAGATACGGCTGGTGAGGACTGGGCACACGAGTCCAGCACAGAAGACCTGGGTCTGGGTAATGACGTCAGAGTGCAGCGGATCGTGGCGGCGTCCCAGGATTTCCAACAGATCTCGTATTTTTTTTGTTTAGAGTAGATACCTTTGATGTATAAGATAGGGTAAACGCAGTAAAGATACGTTTATCTTATATGCTGGTCTCTGTTATTTTGTGAGCCTTGAGCGATCGAGTGTGTGTTTACACGAGCGCGTGGTTCAGACAGACGGACAACGACGCCACTAGGGGAATAGCCAATGTTCCGTTACACAGCAAATGTCATGTTTGTAAAGGTTTAAAAGATTTTCAACAGAGCATTATAACAGGCAATTGTCATATTGATTACAAGATATAAATGATTATAAATAATGGATGTGAAAGGCTATTAACCCAAGGTTTGGCGTATACATTTTGAGGCCAAATGCTACCTGATTCTTCAAGCCTGCAGCTTGAATTATGCATTTTCAAGTAACATCCATTGAATCGCGTGTTTTTGCTCCTCAGAAACTTTACACTGAACACATGGACTCCTCTAGCCATAAATGGTTTGTCACCCTTTCCACACTTACATGTTTTTATATGTTACCGATAAAATATTCAGAGAACACAGAGTTCATGTTATGATCACGTCTGCGTGAGGTTAATACGGGAATGTCATAACCTGCTGAGGATGAGGATGGATCTTCCTCTTGCGGTCCGATGGATTTATTCCTTCGAGAGCTGATTTCGAAGTTTCCTGATCGGGGGGGGGGGGGGGGGGTGACGTCTTCCACGCGACATCCAACTGATTCGGAAGCAGCAGCTTCATTTGTTTTCTCTCGGACGTTACCCACTTGCCTTGATGGAGAATCAGATCCCCCCGTACTTGTTCCTACTGTTCTGCTTGTTACAACAGAAGCTGGTGACTTAGCTGCGACTCGCGCAAATTATGCAGACATGATTTTTTGTTCAAAGGTCTTTTGCTGTCTCAGCACGTTATGTTTAGTGCTGTAAGAAAAATTACCTGTGAGTGCATAGTGACTTAAGAACCCGCTGATTAATCACATCCATAATCAATCAACCATAAGTAAATGCAAAGCCAGATGGAATAAAGCAAAAATGTAAGGAAGAAAGGAAAGAAACACAAAAAAGAAGTAATGAAAAAGGGATAAAGAAAAGAAAGAAAGAAAAAGAAGGAAATGAAGGAAGTAAGAAAGAAGGAAAGGAAGAAAGAAAGAAAAGAAGAAGGAAAGGAAGAATAAGCTCTTTACACAGCGCTTTACCTGTAGGCCTACTACCTACATCGTAAGCGCTGTTTGTTTTGACCTCGTATCCTGAATCTCTACACCAGAGGGGAGCACTGTATTTTGGTCCAATCAGATGAGACCCTGTGCCGGAAGACAAAACGGTTAACCAGCAAAGCAATGAACACACGGAGCTAATGTTGTTCATTTCGTTTTGATGCTAGTCACATCAGCAGTTTTTTTCAACAGACCTTGTGTTTAAGTGCATCATAAACGGTCAAAGCGGGAAAATCAGTAGCTTCTTTAGAAGCGCAAGATTTCCCCTGCCTCGGGAGCGTTAGGAAGAAAGAAAGGAAGAAAGGAAGAATGTACCATATAAATACCTCTTGTTCATATAGTTTTAATAACAAAAAAACAGATTTTAGATAATGCTTCCTTCTTATGTATTTTTGCTAACAAATTTTCTCTATTCTGTCCGGATTCACATTATCACGTCTTTAAATGAAGAGTTTATTGACAAAACAATTTCTCCCCGGTTACGAAAAGAAAGGATATACCCTGTTTGCACTCCCTTAAATTTAATGTGTCCTGTCCTGATTCCCAATATATGTCTCCCGATATAAGTATATGAATGTGATAACAGTGAAAATGCATTTTTCTGATCAATAATTTTGCAATCGGAGAAAATCATTTTGGAAAACATCCCTTTTATTCCCGATTCTTGCTCCTATTCGTATCTATCGACTCACTGTCCACATTACATGTACAAAGCTGCTCGGGTATGATTTGCTCAGCCTGCCCGGGCAATGTTCATAGAGTGCATCCTACCGGTCACTAGTCTGTCTATATAGTGCGTCATGCCGGCCTATATACGCTTTATTGCACGGTCCGTTGTGACGTACATTTTATCGGGAAGTGTCCCACTGGAGGCACACCATCGAGACTGGCCTGCTACAGTAGTTTAGGCATGTTATCATAGTGAACAGTAATCAACACAGTTAAGAAAAGGCAGATATTAATTAAGAATATATGTTACAGTTAATGTGTAAAATCAGTCAATTTGTAAATTTCTGAAATTTTAAGTGAATTACAAATTGCCTGATTCACTCAGGCACTTTATAAAATGACTGAAATTTTCAGGCATTTTACAAATTGACTGAAAAACCAGTCAGTTTATTTGACACGTTGACTGAAAGGTAAAAAGAAAAAAATACTATTGTTATAAGGTTACAAAAACTTTAATGAAATTTCATTTGTTTCATTTACCTTACTCTTACAAAACATTAACATGTTTTACTTCATATTATTGTATAATTTTATAATTTATTCGATCAAAAGCGTCCATCTGGCTTAGCTCTAATTCTTGCAGAAACGATTATTTAATCATATGAGATGTAAATATTATATTATCTTAGGGGCATAATTTCCTTATACACTTTGGGAGCGGGTGTGGACGGGGCGACCCCCTCCCTCAATGCGGGAACATTGTCACAAACTTCTTTCACAATTTCAGCAATTTTGAAGAAAATTTGGTGTAAAATAACTAGGAATATTCTCGCTTCAGAAACCAACAATATATTAAATTGTTGACCTATAAAAATAATTTGGGCACCAAATTTCATATTGATTCAGTAAATGTGTCAAATAAACTGACTAATATTTCAGTCAATTTGTTAAATGGCTGAAAATTTCAGTCATTTTATAAAGTGCCTTAGTGAATAGGCAATTTGTAAGTTGACTGAAAATTTCAGGCAATTTACAAATTGACTGATTTTACACATTGACTGTAAAATATACATAATTAATATACAGTATACTGTACCTGTAAGATTACAATAGTTAATGTGTATTTATGTAATCTGAAACTTCAGTGAAATTTTAAAAAGTTTAATCACAAGGGGCAGCCGTTGTACAAATGTAGGTGGCAAACTTGTCCAAAACTTGAGCAGGAATTGGCACAGAACAGAGATTTGATCGTAAACTTGAGCAGGAATTAGCACAGAGCAGAGATTTGATCGTAAACTTGAACAGGAATTGACACGGAGCAGAGATTTGATCGTAAACTTGAAAAGGAATTGACACGGAGCAGAGATTTGATCGTAAACTTGAGCAGGAATTAGCACAAAGCATGCAGAGATTTGATCGTAAACTTGAGCAGGAATTAGCACAAAGAGAGATTTGATCGTAAACTTGAGCAGGAATTAGCACAAAGAGAGATTTGATCGTAAACTTGAGCAGGAATCAGCACAGAGCAGAGATTTGATCGTAAACTTGAACAGGAATTGACACGGAGCAGAGATTTGATCGTAAACTTGAGCAGGAATTGGCACAGAGCAGAGTTTGATCGTAAACTTGAGCAGGAATTAGCACAGAGAGAGATTTGATCGTAAACTTGAGCAGGAACTAGCACAGAGAGAGATTTGATCGTAAACTTGAGCAGGAATTGGCACAGAGCAGAGATTTGATCGTAAACCTGAGCAGGAATTAGCACAGAGTAGAGATTTGATCGTAAACTTGAACAGGAATTGACACGGAGCAGAGATTTGATCGTAAACTTGAACAGGAATTGGCACAGAGCAGAGATTTGATCGGAAACTTGTGCAGGAATTGGCACAAAGCAGAGATTTGATCGTAAACTTAAGCAGGAATTGACCGGAGCAGAGATTTGATCGTAAACTTGAGCAGGAATAGGCACAGAGCAGAGATTTGATCGTAAACTTGAGCAGGAATTGGCACAGAGCAGAGTTCGCTGTGTTAGTAGTCGCATGAGTGTGCACTAGTCATGCAGACTTTGAGACTTTTCCTACTGACCAACACATGCGTGACCAGCACTGCCTCTGCCTAATGTTTTTCTCCCAGAGGCCAGAACCTTAGGGCTGGGGGAGCTGTAGCTATCACAGCTAACCCCCCCCCCCCCCCCCCCGGATTCTTCACTAACGCATGGTCGTCGTGAGGACAACACATCTTAAATTTTTCATATATACAATCACAAATCCATAATAAAAAGTGTACTATTGGGTGTAAGACATCAGGTCTATACCTGCCACCCCTCATCTATATTTGGAATGACCCATTAATAGGCCATCATATTGTAAAGTAGGCTGGCCTTGAGGGCCGGGGGCAAAGATAGTCACTCTTTTGCTTTTCCTTGAATGATGCAGACGTGGGCAACTGGCCCATGTTAGGTCATCACTAGGTTTAGTTAATAGACGTGTTAAGGGGCTAAAGGATTATCGACATAAGGCGAACTTCAGTAGACTGCCGCGATCCTTCTAGCTCCCTGTTTATCACGTTTAATTATCAGACTGGCAGATGAATGTAAAGGAAAGATCTTTCGGCCATGTGTTAATTTTTAAATTTCTGTGATGTTTTATATTATCTGTGGGGAAAAATCCTACATTGGCGAGCGTTTGCCAGCTTGTAAATCTAAAATATTTACGAGCAGTCATTCGAACCTGCATTTTTGGCAATATTTTTTCTTCAAAATTTTAAAAATGAACTGCCACACATTAAGAAGTTAGGTAGATATATCAAGAAAGGTGAAGATGAAGAAGACCACCTAATCAAGAAGTTCCAGATTCCTGGAAATACTACGGTATGTGAATTTTTTTTGTGTAAATTGTCATAGAGTACAACATACTATAGTACATATCAGAAAGGGTATGTGCCACTATTGTTTTGATGTACATGAAATGTAGAAACTGTAGAAAAAGTTACTTTGAGTGTATCTGTTTATAGTAAAGGGCCAGGTAAGGTAGCATGAACTCATTGTATAGAGGTGGAGCAGTGTGCTAATTAAGTTAATGTAAAAGATGAGGTTTAATGGTTGTTATGTCAAGTAAGCGTTGATATGTGTGTGTGTATATATATATATATATATATATATATATATATATATATATATTGTTAGGCTCTATAAATCCTATTTTTCGCAATGCAGAACTTTAACTTTTATGTTAAATAAGGGGACAGGCAATCTTTTATTTATCAATTATTTTGATAAAGTGCTACATGTATAGATACAGTGATAAAGTGCAACTTTAGTTTAAGTTGACATAAAAAACGACAAACTGAGCAAAATAGTGATATATCAATATGTCCCCTTATTAATCCATACAATCATTAAAATAAATAAATGTTAAAGTAAGCATATAATACAGTCTAAAGATAATAATATCATTCTTCATTTTTGTAAATCTTTGTTAGATCTATTAGGTTGGTTTCAAGGGTTTAATATGGTGTCTGAACAAGATCTTACAATTTATAACCTTTTAAAGATATAAGCACATAAGCCTTAAAATAATAATTAAACAGAGTTATCTGTAAAAAAATACACATCTGAGGAAACCACTAAGAGTGTGTGCACTCTGATCTGAACAACTATATAAAGGCTGACCCTGTAAAAGTCATGAATGCGAATGTGAATTTTCTGTCATTCACTGGTCGGGGCAGCAATTAGTGACATGTTTCATCTGATATTCAGTTTGCTCACATGTTGCAGGGCCAAGCAGACAATATTTTCATTCACTTAACCCATAGGTGAAAAGCTTATTAAAGAGTATACTATAAAATAAAAATTTAATAAGGTACATTCCATAGTTATTTAAATGCTTAAGATCATAAATTATTTAACAAATAAAATTTGATGTTAGAACAAATAAAACCCAGTAATTTCTCATTTTAAAATGAATTTTATCAACAGATGAAAAGCGAGTACCAAAATCCAATAACATCCACCTGTGAAAGTACTGGTGATACCAATCTTGGAATCTATGGAATTAAAATAAAGAAAAATAAAAACAGAAAAAATAACAAATACCAAAAAGATGTATAACTCTAAGGCTCAAATGGATAACCTATAATTTGATACTTAGTGCAGGTGCAGAATTTGTTGTTTAAGGGCCAAGGTCAGTACTCTTTAGATTTCAATCGTAATGGTTATTTTTGTGTTGTTAAAATCAATCATGTAAACTTTTAATGAAAACTCTTAGTTGTAAATATTACTTAATTACAAACCAGACATAGGCGTTTCACTCTGAATAATATATATTAAATTAACGTACCTAGTTCTCTCTGAGATACAGTTTAAATATTTTTTTGTTTTGCCAAGAAAAATAAAGTCCCTAGTTAACATCTGTGGCAAATGAAAGAGGTATTTTTAAAGTCAGTAAATAGCTATATTGAGAAATCTATCAAATGTCCAGTCACATGTATATTGCACAGTGAGATAATACAAGTCACAAGTTCAGGCATATTTGTCGTGCCTACATATACTGGTATCAGATGAGGTAACACACAAAGGCCACCAGCCTTGGTGACTCCAAAACACTCGTAATCGCCATCCTCTATATAAGTGGTCCACAATTCACACTATATAATTCTGTATACATAACGTCTGATATCTACCAAACACCTGGCCTTATGTCATGTCTCTGTTGCGTGTAAGCACTCAGCTGTCAACAGTGCTTATCAGGTACAGTAGCTTTGTGTACCTTTCGAGTGTCAGGAAAGACTGGTAAGTCAAAGTAATCCCAGATCAGTTAAATCTGGCTGAGAATTATGTATGTTTGCTGAAGTGTATTGAAGGGGGCATTTACGAAACAGGAAACATATTGTAATATTTGGGGATGCCATTAACCACCTTTTACACCACCTTTAAATTACTGGATTTAAAATTTAAATGTAAGCAATTAAATCTTTTAAAACAGGTATTCTAATTTGGGAATGATTCCCAATATATTATTATTAACTTGTTTTTAGCTTGTTTACTCTATCGCATGAAAGATTTGAATAAATAGTGTGATCTTTTATTCATAATTCTACCAACTGTTCTGTTGGTCTCTCTGCAAACTGATACAGTAATCTATTGGAACAGCTTACGGTTTAAGGGTATTTAGTTTCTTCCTATTAGTATAACATGACTTGCATAACCGAATTAATTATAACAATTTACTATGAAAACATTTGATTAAACTTTGAGTTTAATAGTTATTCATGCAAGTATGCATACATTTAGGTACATATAAACCCTGGTTATGTATTGTTATGACCTGACCATATTCTTCATTCAACCTGTATACGATAATTGTTACATTAACCAGATCAGCATAGCATGTCAAGTTAATCAGACCTGTAAGCTCTAAGGGGTATTCATTAAAAAAAATGAAAAGAAAATCACATTGACTTTTAAGTAAGAGTTATTCATTATTGATATATAATGTGATACTTTTGTGTGGAAAAGATACTGCTGTTTTGTTTATTTCTTGCAGGGGAAAGATATGTTCTGCCTCCACACACCATAATGGTCAGCACAGCTACAACACGGGGAATACAGTTGATGTTGCCCAGCAGCAGTGCTCCTAAAATATATATTTAAATAATTATAACAATAAAATAAATAAAAATCTGCCAATGGGCTTGCCTCCTTGTGCAAAGTTATAAGAAAAAGACATTTTAAATGCTACATGCTAAGTGATTTATGAGTAAGACTGTCTTATATTTCGTGCTATGCTGGCACAGTGCAGCCAATTTGGACATTAATGTTTTACTGTTGCATGCAATGCGATTCTATGTTGTAATCATTCCATTACTATCTGATGTGTTTATTTGAATAAACTTACCAATATGCCAAATTTTGGGAGGGGGAACTGACTAAGATATTACAGTTATGTAAAATAGATACTGCCAGATCTTCTCTTGTCCAGCACAGTTCATGCTCTAGGTTTTTCCTGGGAAATCTGTCCCCAGGTTTTTTCACTTGGAGGTTTTAATGTGCGTCTGTTCAAAGTTTGCTTTGCCTGTATACGGCCAAGATGTCTTCTTTATTTAACACAAAAACTGCGTTTTTTTTCATATGAGGGGGAGAGAGTGTAAGACATCAGGCCTATACCTGCCACACCTCATCTATATTTGGAATGACCCATTAATAGGCCATGTTATTGTGAAGTAGGCCCTGAGGGCCGGGGCAAAGATAATCACTCTTCTGCTTGTCCTTGAATGATGCAGACGTGGGCCACTAGCCCACGTCTGGTCATCACTAGGTTTTGTTATTTAAACGTGTTAAGGGGCTAAAGGATTATCGACATAAGGCGAACTTCAGTAGACTGCCGCGACCCTTCTAGCTCCCTGTTTATCACGTTTAGCTATCAGACTGGCAGTATAATATAAAGGACAGATCTTTCGGCCATGTGTTAATTTTTAACTTAAATTTCTGTGTTGTTTTCTATTATCTGTGGGAAAATCCTACAGGGGAATGTGGAATCAAACATCGTGTCCGTATAACCAGATCTCATCCGAATACCGTAACCGAAACCAGAAAATAAGGGAATGTAAAGAGATATAGGTATGGTATTGGGCTATTCTGGTGAGTAATGGCTGATATTGTAATAATTTTTACGATTTTTTTTGTAGTTACACAAGTTTATCATCTCCAAATTAAATAAACGGCAATCGCAAACATTAACAGACGATCGCAGACTGTCTATGACCAGTCGCCGAATGTCTGTCGCAAGCAGACGCAGACGGTCGCCGACTGCAGCTAGGAAAATCGCCATACCGCCTGGTCCGCTTTACTTCAAAAGTTATAGCTCCGTATTTAAATGTCGTAACTCTGGCATTTTTAGATGCCAATGCATTTGGACTGGACCCCCGGTTGTCCCGTCCAAAGCGATATAATTACCTCAGAGAGTGCAGACCTTCGCCAAGACAGCTCATTATCCACATTTAGTTTGTCAGAAATGTAACATTTTACCTTAAAAACTCCTGGATCTAGATGGTGAACCGTACTATTCTCCAGTTTTAATCAGTTGTTCCTTGTATCATTGTCCAGCTATAGTGAAAATTTCATCAAACTTTTTTTGAGCAATGTTGCTAACAGACAAACAGACAAACGAACCAACACATGGTAAAAACATTATCCCCCGCCTCTTGGCGGTAAAAAAAATAGTAGAAGTTTATTTATGATTAATAAAGAATGCCAGTAATATGAATGGAGTATATCATAAACACTTGCGATGTTAGGCCTATATACATAATGTATATAATATAGGCTATTTAATATGCTATCATAAGTGCATTTAAAACACATTATTCAACCATCTTTTATCACTCGTCTTCTCGGAAAAGTAGGCTTATTGTAAGGAAAAGAAAACTTTTGGGCCGGTGCGGGTTGAAACAATATTCAAAATATGGGGGCAGGCTGATTTTTCTGCCAATTTTTGTGAGGAGGGCTGCATGCAGGCGAATTTTATTTTGTACTAAATATTACACGTTTACGCTAAATGTTATACTATTGTGCTACATGCCTGTATTTATGTAAATATTGTGCGGTTAAAGAGTCTTTCTTTCAGCGGTAAACTACACATTCATTTTTCATAACAAGGGTTTTAGGTTGAAACTAAATATATCATCTATTGACCATAAACCTTAAAAAATAAAGCTAGGCAGAACGGTCCGGTCGGACCTCTATTTTTAAATGTGGTTTGAGAACATCTTTGCAATGTATTTTTTTTCTATGGGGGACATTGCAATATGATTGTGCTATATATATAAACAAATGAAATAAAAAATTATCAGGAACAAAATTATACGTATAACTAGAAATCCGCATTCGAACGAATGCAAGCCCCCGCCATTCACTTTTCCCAAGTTTAGGCCTATTCGTGCTTAAGTGACTTACATTTGTGAATATTCCTTTATGGCGATCCTTGATCTGGATCAGGTATCGAACTCCACACCAAAATGTAATCATCATCCTTAATTGGCATATTCCTGGAATGACCAGAAAATTTCATGACATTCCTTTAATGATAGCGTGAGTTATGTTGTGAACAAACACACACACAAGGACGGGAATGAACGTATACCCTCATGATGGAGGCAACCAGCATAAGAATTTGATTTCTTTTTTACTGGAAACTATACCAAGAATCCTATGGGACGTCCAGGTTCCAGGGCAAAGCCTTAACGGCGCGGGAGCCAGTCCACATTAAGTGAGCACGCAGTGCCATCTATGAATCGAAGACGCCAAACCACATTTGCTGCGTAACTATAACTCACTCGACAAGCATGGCGGAACCCGGCGACGGCCAGAACGGGACACAGGCCATGGACACCGGCGAAAGTTCTGTTGACGTGTCAGAGGATAACAGACAGAAGGCTGAAGAAATAAAGGAACAAGCCAATGCGCATTTTAAAAGTATTCCATTTTCTTTTTTTTGTCGCCCGATTATATGTGATCATATACTTTTTATTCCAGGGATCTCTTCTCACGCTCAGATGATATTTCAAACTTCTAAGTTCTATAGTCCGGTCCAGTACCCGTGTTTCATACAAGTGAAGCAGTCAGGTAAAAAATCGACTTTTATAAAAGAAAATCATTATTTTTGACTTTTTTTTTATTTAAATCGACTTAATTGATTTAAATCACCTAATGAAGAATAAGTCACTTCCTCTATTTTTATCAACTAAATTAACAGGTTTTTTTAACAGATTATGACAGTAATTCAAAGTCATTTAGAAAGTAGTATGTACCGCTAGAATAAAAGGAACTTAATAGAAAGTTTTTTTGTTATTAAATTGTGACCATTGGCTAACCTGATTCCAACATGTCATTTCAGGCTGATCATGTACTATAACCTCATAATATGTCTGCATACTTACATTTACAAACAAAATCAAATAGAAATAATAAAATTATGTAAAATACATTGTTTGAATGATCTGTCAGTCTTCTCTACTTAGTTTTAGTTTATGAGAAT
This sequence comes from Sipunculus nudus, assembly GCA_026874595.1. NCBI lineage: Eukaryota > Metazoa > Annelida > Sipuncula > Golfingiida > Sipunculidae > Sipunculus > Sipunculus nudus. The sequence continues at coordinate 97,680,351 of CM049308.1, forward strand.
AGAATGTGTGGCATGTTAATCCCATGCAACATTGCTGGTTTTGTTCACCACAAGTGGGTCTTTATCCATTAGAATCTAAGTAAATAATTCTGCATATCTTCCTTACATTTTATCAGTATATTTAAAAATAATGCAGCATTGGAAGACAATCTTCTTAATAAAACAGCTGGATAGTTTATCTTGTCCTGTATAGGAAACTGGTTGCCAAATTAACTTGAATGATAGTTTTAATCTTGAAGTATGTTTCATGGTCAGTGTTAATACAAAACTTACAACAAATAATTTCAGACTATTTTGAATTTTTGTCACAGAGGATCTGCAGTGGGTGATTTTTTTATGTTATGTAATTCATATTGTAGTAAGATCTATCACATTTGGTCAATTACCTTTAAAAAAATCAATTTTGATGATTTTTATAATTTTTAGCTCAGCTGACTATAAGTCATCTGAGCTATAGTCGTGGTCCATTGTCCGTCGTCTGTCCGTCCGTCGGTCCGTAGATGTGGCACGTTTTGAAACTGTAAGACCTAGGAATCCAAAATTCAGCATAATGTTAGATATCCCCAAGATCTCCTACCAAGCCGAAAACTGGGTCTTTGCGACTTCGTTCCTTTGAGAAATTAAGGAAAAACCTCAATTTTTTATTAAAATCCTATTTTCACACTTCAGGACTGCCTAATATCAAAACTACTCATCTGTTTTTCCTCATATTTACCATAAATATTCCTCTATATAGTTCCTATGTACATGCCAGAAATTAAGACTGAAAGTATAAATTCTTTAAGTTATGGGCCCAAACATAATGGACTTTGTAAAAAAATCAGGAAAAATAATAACTCACTTAACATGAAAAATATTGAAACTAGAGTCTATTTTCTCAAGTATAAAACTATGTTTAATTAAGATTCAATTGTTTACCCAAAATTAGATCTGAATTTTGTAAATTTTTTAAGTTATTAGCATAAAAAAAAATCAGTACCTTGAATTTTGCCCAACTTTGACCATGGCACGTTTTTTTCCTGTAAGCACCATTGATTTAATTTTCACAGCATGTAAACATAAATATTTAGTTTGTCTAAATCTGAAATTTGAAAATAAAAGCTTGAAAATTAAGCTAGTTATGGATTTTTTTTTCTGTAGTCACTTGCTTTGATTACAGATGCAGGGTCCCACTCCAGGTCACTGGAAGTCAGCTATGCCAGGGTTTCTGATTTGTTACAGTCACTGGGGGAGATCCCCTGCTGTGACAGGTGTACAGTTATTCTCATATCACCACCCCAATCACCCCCCCCCCCCCCCCCCCCCGCAAACCCAACCCACCAAGTGTTATGCAGTAATTGTTATTGTTTTCACTGTATCTCCTTAATTGTAATGCTGTTTCCACTCCGATATGCAAAAACTTTCCTTGAAAAAATAATTCAAGGTGTAATCCAGAAGATGCAATGTTGTGTAATGTAGCATTTTAAAAGAAATCAATTTTCTTTTAAATGATTTTAACAAATATAAATGAACCCATCAGTATGCTTAAATTATTATAAAATATGAAGCACATTATGGATAAATAAAGACACAATTAAAAATTGTGAAATCTAAATCAAGTATTATTTTTAGATATTTATTGTTTTGCAGATTTAAAAGATATATTTTTGTGGTAAAAAATAAATAAACATTTGTATGCATGATGTGGTGTTATCTGACAAGATTGAGATTTATGATGATGCAATTGAGAATTATGAATCAACTTTTATATTCATATATATATGTTAAATTGGAAATGTATAGAAATATAAACTTAAATTAGATAATAATTGATGTGATAAAAAAATCAGGATTTAATACAAACATTTGTTCATTATTTTCCTGCCTCAGCAGAATTTGAGATCAGGCTTTGTTTGCCCTGTTTTATGTTGTTAATTAGCTATATTTCAACTGTATACATTTCATAAAAAAAATACATATATATTTAATAATATATATTATACAAAAAAAAATAGATTCAATTGAACAAATGTGTAAACTGCTGAAATGTCAACAGTTAATCAAAAAACCAATTAATGATCATGGTAATAGTACAGATCATTTGTTCACAAACTGCTCACATGCTTTAGTTTCAACATTAGGAAACACATGGTCAGGTCACAAAATATTTTTTGCAACAATTTCTTGCTCATCAATACAAACCAATCATATAAACCAACCATGGCCTTTATTACCTCTTCCTCTTACACTTTATCTCCATTAGATATTATTTTAGATTTTTACCTTCAAGGTTAACGTCAGCTGAGCACAGTGACCCATAGGTCCCTTGTTTTACAGTGATTTAAATCAAGATATAAATCAAGTGATTTAAATCATACCAGCCCTGGAAGCAGTGTAAACCTTTCTGGTCCAAAGGTTGCTGGAGCTATTCCGCCAACTGCCTGCTTAAAAAATGCCTTACCTTGCTTTAATTTTGTATGACTCAAATAATCCTTAATATGATAATACAGGTTGTGGTATAGCCCTAGCTCCTGTGCTCTCTTACTACGCTACGCTGTGCGAGAGCCCTAGAAGATGATTTGAGGAAACTGGAGACATTCCACATGACAAATAAATTCTTATATTTCATCTGAAAATTTTGTATTCGTTAAAAAATAAGGATAATATTATCAAAAGTGCATATAACATACTACTTAAACAGTGTTTGCCCACTTTAAATGTTGATTAGAAGAATACATATTGTCCTAATAAACGGTGATACGCGGGGAACGATGTCTGCTCTTGGTTTTCCCAAAGGCACAGCATGCCGGCGGCCGCCTGTTTAACCAGTGGTAACGGGCCATGTTGGCTCAGCGAGCAAAGGTCATGCAGTTCCTTGTTTCAGATTCTGAGACAGTTTTAAGCGCCAGGGTTGCAAAGATTTAAAAAGAGTCTTGTTTACATACAAAAACATAATATTTAGCTGAACTTCTTGGTCATTCGAATAAAGTACTATATCTTTCATAGATTACTTTAATTTTCATTGTCATAAATGCAATATTTGATTTTACACCATTTTTTCCCGACAAGGGTTTAAGTTCTACAGTTAACTCTGAAGCTTTTTATGCGGCAGTATCCAGGACCTGGATATCGCCGCATTTAATGCAGTTAGTTGCGGTTTTAGCCCGTCCCAGTACCCATGTACGCATGTTTTTCCATGATAATTTTTTATACAAGTAAAGCAGTGTAAACCTTTATTGTCTAAAGGTTGCAGGAGCTATTCCGCTGACTACCTGTGCAAAAAGTAATGCCTTACCTTTCATTTTGTATGAGACAAATAATCCAAAATATGACAAAACAAGTTACAGCGTGTACGACTTATTCCTTGCCTGAGAATTGAAAATAAACAAGCCAGTCAAACTTATGACGTAAATCAATTGAAGTTGACGCACAACCAATCACTGTTACGTCTTTGTGACGTCACTGTTGTCTAACAAACACCAAACACAGCCATAGACATGGAAAGTGTACCATAGGGGAATGTATTGTCCAGCAGTGTTGGGAAGACGCCATCCAGCATAAATGAACGCAAAAGAGTCGCAAAGTAAATTCGATTTTCATGATATATAAATACTTCACACAAAATTGGCGGAATATCTGTTTATCTACTTCAGGCCTAAGCGCATTTTTAAAGAATATTCTTAATATAAATATCGCGAAAAAACATGCGGATACAGGTACTGGGACAGACTATAGTGTATATCCGCATGACTGGCTTGTAAATAGTTTTCTTAACTGCACAACAGTTGTGCGTAATCAAATATATCTTACTCTCAATATTCTAAATGTTCATTATATAATTACTTTTAGTATCAGAAAAATGATAGATGTTCAGAAAATTATAAAACAAATACAAAACAAAAGAAAAGTCACTTGGTGAACAGAAATAAACATACCACCAGATGGCAAAGAAACCTGCCATGGTAGCTGGCCAAGGACCATTTGGGTATTGGGCCCGGCCCTGGCTTTTCCTGTATTATACACTGATTTTGTCTTAATTGTAATTAGTAGGTTTACATAAATCACCAAGCATCTACAACTTTCAGTAGTTATGTTATGCTGAGGTGGCAGTTACCTGCCTTATTTGTTAGATTATATATTATTTATGATATGAGAGGCTGTTGTGCGGATTGGACAACGGTCATGCAGATAGCCTGGGCCACAGGTTGCAGCATGTATGACTTTACATCGCCGGAGAACTGATAATATACAAGCCAGGCAAACTGATGACGTCAGGCAATTGAAGATGATGTGCTACCGATCATTATGACGTCTTTGTGACATCACTATTATCTAACAAACACCACACGCAGCCATAGGCATGGAAAGTATACCTTGTAGGAATATACTGTTCAGCAGTGCTGGGAAGACGCCATCCACAGTTCATCAGCATTAATAACGCAAAAGAGCCGCAAAGTAAATACCTTTACATGATACTTTACACAAAACCGGTTGAATATCAGTATATCAACTTTATACCAAAGGGCATTTTAAAGAATATTCTTAAAATAAATATCGCGAAAAAAACATGCAGACAAGGGTTTTGGGACAGACTATTGTATACCAGTAGTGGCTGCACTATAGAGTAAGGGGGTAATGTTGGACACTTTTGGCTTTGTTGGCTCACCAATTTCTGGGTATCATTTCAAACCTCAAGAAAAGGAGATATTTTTTAGACCTAACACGCAAAGGTCACCTGCCCTCTAGTACAAAATATTTGCATGAGACACCACAGAGGTACACCTGGGTAATATCAGACATCATCCAAGTAATATCAGACACTGCACTAAACGGCGGTACCAAGCACTGGTCAGGATTGACAGTTATATCATGGAAAACTGACTTTAACAGCTGGCACAGTTGCCATAAAAAGCACAAAACAAGTGGTTTTTAACAGGAAAACATTGTCATATCTTTCATTTGATCAATTTTTCTTCCAATTGTAACTCTTGGATGCGCCATTTTTGCAGTTCTCTTCTATAGACCTTACTCAGAGATTGTGACTGGCAACATGCCAGACGGTTTGTCACAGAAAGATTGTTTACACTGACAGTGCAAATTAAATAAAATAAATGTTTTAAGTTGATTTTTGTATAAAATAACAATAAATACCAGCATACTAGATTAACTGCCCACATAACATGTGAATTTTCCCAGTATATAATCAATCATATCTACACTTATTGTGTGGTTACTTCTGTTATAAGTCTGATATATGGGGAAAATGCTGGCAATTATTATTTTACCCAATATGAATAAAAAGTGATTATTTGAATGCAAAAATGCAAATTAACATTATTATATACAATAAAATAATAACATGTAAGTGTAAATGTTAACATTTGTAAATTTTTATGAAACTGCTCAATTATAAAAGTTGCATCCAAGCAACTCTAAATGCCGATTTATAAAGCAAATATGTGACGTTATGACCTTGTGTACTATGAAATTATATAGAGCTGATTTACTGTGAAAATAACTCCAAATATCATAATTAATTATCTGTGCTTCAGCAGCAATGTGCCGCTGTTTATCCTTCAAAGAGCCCCTAAAAATCATTGCCAGTTTCCATGGTGCTGAGTGTCCGATATTACCCGGGTTCCCTTTGACACAAAAATGGCCAACCTGGGTAATATCGGACACTTCACATATTATAGAAAGTATTAAAATATCTTTGTTTTTAGTTTAGCAAAAAGCTACATATAAAAAATAAACAGTCTGACTGTGATAAAAACTGGTCAACAGATCATGACATCCCTCCTGACATTCAAAACTTAACCTAATTTTAAATCGCAGTGATCACGTGTGGTGCCTGAACTTTTCAGGACAGCTTAGGCCAGTCATTGGTTCTGTGGTAGTCATGCTAAACCATTAAAAAATGACCTTTTATTTAATTTTTGCTGTATTTAAAGGAGGTTATAAACAAAAACAAATCATAAACTTGAATTTGTTGCATGCTGTCGCTCAGGATTGTCAAAAATGATCAATTCCTGAGGAATTTTAGGCAAGTGTCCAATATTACTTGGGTGTCTGATGTTTGCCGGGTTCACTCTCGTCTTTTCCATCAGTTTTGTACCCTTTGATATTTGCAATAATTCTCTCAAAATTGATATTAGCACATGGTTTGACACTCAAGTAGATAAGGGATTTTGGAGTGGCTCTACAAGTTACAAGATTTATTGCATACCAATACAGGAATTTGCTTTCCGGGTGATATCATATGTAAGACATAGTGCTGAGTGAAAAACAAAGACATAGTAGTGTAGTATTAAAAAAGAAGTAGTAATATATTTTGATTTATTTACGCATTAAAAATCTAATTACCATCGATACAAATAATTTGGAATACCGGTTTGTTCTGCATTTAAGAGACTGCCGCCTTTGGCCTGATTTTAACCAGTCAAAATAATCACTAAGCAAGCTTTTACCTTCAGCCATTTTTAGCTCAGCTAACTATAAGTCATCTGAGCTATAGTCGTGGTCCATTGTCCATCGTCCATCCGTCTGTCTGTCCGTTTGACTGGCACGATTTGAAACTGTTAGACCTACAAATCCAAAATTTGGCATACTGTTAGATGTCCCCTAGATCTCCTACCAAACCAAAAACTTGGTTACTGTGACTTCGTTCTTTTGACAAATTAAGGACAAACCTGCCTAAATATAAAAACCACTTATCTGTTTTTCTTAAATTTTATCAGGGGTATTCTCCTTTATATTTCCTATACACAAGCCAGAAATTAAGACTGTTAAGTGTAATTTCTATAAGTTATAGGCTTGAGCATATTGGACTTTGTTAAAAAAAAACAGGAAAAATATTTGCTCATGTAACATGAAATTTGTTTAAGCTAGAGACTTTTTTTCCCAAGTATTTAACTTTGTTTAATTAAGAATCAATTGTAAACCCAGAATTAGATCTGAATTTTGTAAATTTTTAAAATTATTAGCATAAAAATAAAATAAGTACCTTAAATTTTGCCCAACTTTGAACATGGCATGTTTTTTTCCTGTGAGTACTGTTGATTTATTTTCACAGCATGTAAACATACATAATTTATTTGATTAAATCTGGAATTTGAAAATAAAAGCCTGAAAATTAGGCTAGTTATTGAATTTTTTCTTGAGGCTCTATTGTAGCCACTTGCTTTGTCCAGATGCAGGCAACTCACTCTTGGTCACTGGAAGTCAGGTATGCGAGGGTTCCTTATTTGTTACAGTTACATAGGGAGAATCCCTGCTGTGGTGTACAGTAATTCTCATATTCTCCCCACCAAGTGTAATGCAATAATTGTAATTGTTTTAGTGCTGTTTCCACTCCAATATACAAAACTTTTCTTGAAAAGTAATTGAAGGAGTAATCCAGAAGATGCCAATGTTGTGTTAATGTAGCAAATTTATTTTTTTGCAAATTTAAAAGATATATTTTTCTTGTAAAAAATAAATATACATTTGTATGCATTATGTGGTCTTATCTGATTGAGATTTATGATGATGCAATTTAGAATTATGAATAAACTTTTATACAGATATATAAATTATATTGGAAATGTATATAAATATAAACTTAAAAAAATGATGTGATAGTAAAATGAGGATCTAATACAAACATTTGTTCGTTATTTTCCTGCCTCAGCAGAATTGGAGATCAGACTTTGTTTGCAATTTTAGCAATAGGAAATGCATGGTTTGGTCACAAAATATTATTTGCAACAATTTCTTACTCGTCAATACAAACCAATCATGTCAACCAGCCATGGCCTATATTACATTTTCCTCCTAGACTTTATCTCCATTTGATATTATTTTAGATATTTACTTTCAAGGTCTACTTCAGCTGATCACAGTGACCCATGGGTCCCTAGTTTCATCATTTTCATAACATTATTTTCATAAATAATATTTATGTCCTCTAAATTAAGACCAATAACTTTTTCTGCTATTTTTCTTATCCATTCAAATTTCTTTTTGTTCTAATGGTCAGATTTCCCCACCAGCATATCAAAGTATATGATATGACAATCTGGATCATCGAAGAATAGAACAAACCAAGTAGTTCACTATCCATATTAAACAATCTCAGTTTCTTTAGAAAGTATAAATGCTGCTGCCCTTTATGGTATACTGTGTTTACATTATTATCCCATTTAAGCCTGTAATCTAATACTACCCCTAAGTATTTATACTGTAGTGCAATTTCTACTTCTGTTCCATCGATAGATACCATGCAGATATTGACAGGTTGGTCTTTGTCTAAAATCAGTTATCAATTCCTTTGTTTTTGAAAGATTTAGTAACAAATGAATATTCTTGCACCAAGTAACTACTTGTCCAATTCCCTTTTGATATTTATTTCAGCACAACTGGAAATTAATCCAACCAGTACTGTATCATCTGCATAATTCAAAATTAGACATCCATGTTGTGTAGCCTGGAAATCATTGGTATACATTATGAAAAGAAATGGGGAAAGCATGCTTCCTTGCGGGACCCCTGTATTCAACCCTAGAACACGACCCTTTATATACTGCCTTCTACTAGTGAGAAAGTCCAGTACCCACAAACACAGATCATGTGGACCCCCTAACAGCTGTAACTTATTTATCATGAGGTTGGGCTGAATGGTGTTAAATGCTGAGCTATAATCTTTAAAAAGCGTTCTTACATAAGTCTGTGACTGATCTAAATCTTTATATATACTGTCCAAGATCACCTTCTCTCCTTTAAGCTAATTTGTAATTATCCATATGTTTATCAGTAAAGTTCAAAATATATTTAAATAAACACACTTCTCTAAGCATTTCATAGCTACCAGTGTTAGAGCCACAGGCCCATAATCATTAAGCACAGTAGTTTTACTCTGTTTAGGTAAAGGTACTATTTCTGATGTTTTCCATGAGACTGGCACAGTTTTCTCAATTAATGATGTGTTGAATATATGATAGTAAATCGGTGTTAACTCACCTGCACAGAATTTCAGCACTAGGCTGACACGCCATCTGGTCCTGAAGATTTTTTACTCTTTAGCCTTTTAAATACACTTCTAACCTCATGTTCAGTTAATCTAACCAAACTTTCACATTCAGATGGTTGTTTCCTTACTTCCTCCTGTTCATCTCTATAGTTAAACGCATCAAACCTACAGTAGAATTCATTCAGTTCCTTAGAAAAAGCTTTATGATCTTGCACATTTATACTAATTTTCTCCTGGTGGTAGGCACTTGCTTTACGTAACCCTTTCCAGACTTGGCTTGGATTATTAGACTGAAACATAGTTTTGATCTTATCTCTGTATCCATTTTTTTAGCTCAGCTGACTTTCAGTCATGCTGGGCTATAGCGATGGGTCTTTGTCCGTCGTCCTTCCCTCTGTCCGTCCGGCCGGCCGGCCGGCCGTTAGCAGGGCACAAATCGTAACCGTAGGGGCTAGGGCCATGAACCCTATGCAGTCTTAGAGGTTATAAAAAGATCTCCTTGCAAACCTGAAATTAGGTCACTGCGACCTATATTCTCGAAGTTATGGGGTGTGTTTGCACCCCCCAGAAATAACTTTTTGAGACAAAATTTTCATCCCAAACCTTCCATCTTTCACATACAGCTCACCTATCAACAGGGGTAGAACCATAATTTTTTTTAGGTCAAAAGGTCAAAGGTCAAGGTCACAGGAGCCTCTTCTTTGAAAAGCCTGTGGATGCATTTTAAGCCAACCCTTTCATCCCAATTCTTTGATTTTTCACATATAGCTCACCTACTAAGTTGGAGAAGAATCCTATAGAAGTCACAAGGTCAAAGGTCAGGGTCACAGGATCCTCTTCTTTGAAAAGGTTGTGGACACATTTCAAGCTAGACTTTTCATTCCAAACCTTCCAGCACTGATATCGCTTCTCTGCCAACAGGGGAAAAGACCTGTTGATTTTGAGGTCAAAGGTCAAGTTCACAGCACCCACTTCTTGCGTGGAGTCATTTTCAGGCAAACTTTTCAATCTGTACCTTCCATCTGTCATATATGGCTTACCTACCAATAAGGGAAGAAGCCTATTGATGTTGAGGTCAAAAAGTCAAAGGTCAAGGTCACAATATTTAATTGTTCTAAATGCTTGTGAGCATATTTCAAGTGTAACTGTTCAACCCAAACCTTCAGTCTTTCATATATGCCACATCTATGCATCACTCAGTTTGACTCAAACTTCATATTTATGGGTCTTTTTGCTTGAATAAATAACTTATTGATTTTGGGGTCAGCTGGTCAGCAGGTTAAAGATTGCAGGTCAAAGTTATTCACCCATTGGTTGCCAAGTAATTACACCAGATTTAAGTGGTTAGTAGTTACCCATTGTTTAGAAAGAATCCAGTTGATATATGGGCAAAAGGCCAAGGTCATAGGTCAGGTATGTTCACAATTACTTATTTTATAGACAATCTCTATTTTTCTTGTATATATAACCATCCCACTCCAGCTGGTACATCTCCCTGTGTGGCTGTAATTGTGAGTGACACTGGTGACATATGACTCCCTTTTGTATCAGCCTATTAAGTGATAAGGCTCAGTGATAAGTACCTCGTTACTTCATAACAAAAACACTGTTGTCAGAATGCTTCAGCCAGGCATTAAGACTATGAGAGTATAGTATTAAGGTTTAGCTACTGATTTATAAGATGATGGGAACATTTTGCAGTTTATTTTATGGAATCCTAGCAATAAAATTAGTTTCCTAGATATCTGAATATTTTAATATATATCACCACATATAAAAGCAAGTGTTTGTTCTCATAATATGTGGATGTGTACCTTGATTTAGGATGGCTTTTTGTTTTATTTCAAGACTCTTAGTCATGCTTTCTGCATTTCTTTTCTTTCAGGTTTGGCAGTTTACCTACCCTGCTGACCCCATTGAAAAGCAGAGTGATAATAAAAAATATTGGACTTACACTTTTTACAATTGCAAATCTATAAATCTGATATGAGGGCCTGGACATGCCTTTTGAATTATTTTGGGCATTCATTTCTGGATAATTTGCCCAAGTTTGGTCTCTTATTGGAGAATGTGGGATATCAAATGTCATACTTGTCAGAAATCCATAATGTCTGCCAGTTAGCCACCTTAGAAATTCTTTCTTCAGTGCAGTTGCAGTAATTTTTCTTTAATGTTTGGTCCGATTTAGAGAATGTTTGTTGTCTGATTTCAGACTTGTCAGAAGTCCAATATGGCCACCAGGCAACCATCTTTTAATTCCTTTTGATCATATTATCTCAAGAACAGTTAAAGTGAATGCAGTTGGATGTATATTTATGTAATCTTGTAAAGGATTGGGTCAAATATTTCTGAATAAATATTACCATCATTTATAAAAGTGCAGTACAGTTGGCTTGTATTGAATAAAAATTCATACAGAAGCACCTGTTTCTCAATAATTCTTGCATGTATTTCCTTGATTTTTGCTATATATTTTGATCTTATATTTTATATGAGACTGAGCGGTTTCAAGCAAGCTGTTGGAATAGTTCCTGATAGCTTAACAATCATGCATTTTCCTCAGACCATCAATTCACTGTGTTTTAACCAGACATAGGTGATATATATTTCTGTTGTCATAGAAAATTTTCATCAAATTGGCAAATTGGTTCTTCAAAATTTGACTGGAAGTTGTGAATCTCAGTCCATGATGTCATAGGTCATGCTTGGCAGCTGAGCGTCATGACCCATGGGTCACTTGTTTATTTTTACAGCAGGAAATGCTGGAACTTAACCCTGTATTTTTGACGTCTGGGTCTGGACCAATAGCAACAGCCTTATTAGTATTCAACATCCTTCAGACCATTGTAGTTCTGTTTTTAGCTCAGCTGACTATAATCATCTGAGCTTTAGTTATGGTTCATTGTCCGTCGACCGTCTGTTAGACTGGCACATTTTGAACCTGTTAAGCTAAGATTCCATGAGTGTGGAATGCAGATAGTATTAATATTATAAATAATGTGAGATTCCTTATAGGTGGATGCTGAATACATAACGGGCAAAACGAATGGCCACATGTAACGATTTCTAAATGTTCCGCATGGTATCCGAGAGCAACACGTAGAAAGAAGCTACTGATTTTCACGCTGCCTGCTTTGATTGTTTATGATGCACTTAAACACCAGGTGGTGCACATGGGCATGTCTGCTGACAAAACTGCTGATGTGACTCGCAGCCAACCAAATGAAAGACAACAAACACTTGACAGGCATCAGGCCCCGCCCAGAAACCACATGTGGGGCCATTCTCTCTGAGCCTGCGACCTGTTCAAAAGGTTGCCGAGGCGATGAGCTGTCACTCAAAACTAAATGAACAATATTGGCTTCATGTGTTCCTCGCTTGGCTGGTAGACCGTTTTGTCTTTAGCACAGGGTCTCATCTGATTGGACCAAATTACAGTGCTCCCCTTTGGTGTAGAGATTCTAGATACAAGGTCAAAACAAACAGTGCTTAAGATATCGGTAGTAGGCCTATGGATAAAGCGCTGTGTAAAGAGCGTAGCTGCCGTGCTGGTTCATAAGCGTTATCTCAACACGCATTTCGTATGCCGTACATGTATAAGGCATACTGTACATGTATAAAGAATCTAAGCTTAAGACCTACAACTCCAAAATTCAGCATAATGTCAGATGTTTCCAAAATCTATTACCAAACCCAAAACTGGGTCATTGGGCCTTCCTTCCTTTTGGAAATTAAGGAAATGCCTTGTTTTTCCATTAGAAACCTATGATCACACTTCAGGACTGCATTTTATCGGAACCGCATATCTGTTTTTCTTCATATTTACTATAAATATTGCCTTACATATTTCCTATGTACATGCCAGAAATTTGGTCAGTATTACGTAATTTATGGGCCCAAACATAATGTACTTTGTCAAAAATCAGGAAAGATATTTACTTACTCAGCAAGATAATTGTTAAAGCTAGATACTTTTTTTTCCAAGGATAAAACTTTATTTCACCAAAATCCAATTTTATAACCAAGGTTAAATCAGAATCTTGTAATTTTTAGCTCAGCTGACTATAAGTCATCTGAGCTATAGTCGTGGTCCATTGTCCGTCGTCTGGTCGTCCGTCCATTAACAGGGCACGTTTTGAAACCTAAATTCCAAAATTTTGCATTCTATTAGATGTCCCCAAAATCTCCTACCATACCAAAAATTGGGTCATTAGGACTTTGTTCCTTCGAGATATTAAGGAAAAACCTCTGTTTTCCATAAAAAAAGCCATTGTAACACTTCAAGGCTGCCTAATATCAAAACCACTGATCTGTTTTTGATCATATTTAGTATTCATATTCTTCCATACATTTTCTATAAACATACAAAAAATTAGATCAGTGTTGGGTATTATTTTGAAGTTATGGGCTAAAATATAATGCAATTTTTAAAAAATCAGGAAATATATTTACTCACCTAACATGAGAATTGCTGAAACTAGAGACTTTTTTTCAGGAATGTAACTTTGTTTAATCAAGATTCAATTGTTTACCCAACATTAGATCTGAATTATGCAAATTTTTTCAAGTTATTAGCATAAATAAAAAATCAATATCTTAAATTTTGTCCAACTTTGGCAATGGCACGTTTTTTTTTCCTGTAAGCACTGTTGATTTAATTTTCACAGCATATAAATATAAGGATTTAATCTTTTAAAATCTGAAATTTCAAAGGAATACTTAATTTGAAAAGATGTAGCTTTTATTCAAGTTTTCATACACCTGTCAAGTGTTGTTTACATCTAGCCCACCTAGTAGTACAGCCTTCACTTGCATTATGTAACCCGTCCCCCGGGCAGCTTACCTTGGCTCAGCTTGGCCATTACCAGCAGGCTTCCCCTCTGCCCTGCACTCCCCCCCCCCCCCCCCCCAGATGATGCATAAACAAGATGAATGTTATTATTTTCTGTGTTTGATTCATTCTTATTCTAGGCTATGCTACATTTTAGATTTTGTATTGTACCACCAGGGTTACAATGATTAAAGTGCACATTTAATTGTGTCCACAAAGTGATGTTTTGCTATGAAAGTGTGGATGTTCATCAGATAAGTAATTCCATACTTCAGAAGAGTAAAAATTTCACCAGGTGTGAAATTGACTATTAATTCCAGTAATAAATTAAAGCTGAGATAGTAATTAGCACAATGATATTGTTTGTCCCTCATTCAACCAACAGTGTATACTTAATTTGAAAAGATGTTTTATTTTATCAAATTTACTGAATCTTTTATTTTATCTTGATGAATAGAATTAAGCATCTACTGAAAACTCCAATGTGCAAAACTTTTTAATAGTGATTCAAGGAATAATCTTGTAGATGCCATGTTGTGGCATTATTTTCTTTTAGATTCAGCTTAAACATTTGTGATTTAAAAATAATAAAATATATGTGTATGCATAATATGACCCAATATGAGCTACACTCTGGATATATAATGATTGCAACTTTTGCAACAATTCTAATATTTTAACTTATATTTTCAGTTTTTTACTCTGGATATATAATGATTGCAACTTTTGCAACAATTCTAATATTTTTACTAATATTTTCAGTTTTTTTTTATTAAAAATTTATAAAACTTGTAAATAAAAAAATGATTCAGATAAAAACTTTTAATGGAAAAAGTGGATATGCTAAAAAAAAAATGAAATAAAGATATTAGTCCATTCTGTCCACTTGCCTGTCCATCTGTAAATTTCATATGCATCACAGTATCTCAAAACTTTTACTGTTTTTCTTCATGACAGTCTTGTCAGAGTATTAGTTTGCAATCATATATTTAGAACTTTACTATATCCAAGTTGGAGGGCCCCTTTCCTCTTAGCTTCTCATATTCTTATATAAATGAACCCATTACAATAGAATATTTTGCATATTTTGCATTTGCAAAAATTTCAAACTTCAGCTGAGCGCCTTCACCCATGGGTCCCTTGTTTTAAGTTATTAGCATAGATATAAATCAGTACCTTACATTTTCCCCAACTTTGATTATGGCACATTTTTCCTGTAAGTACATTTGATTTAATTTCACAGCATGTACACATGAGGATTTAATCTGTTAAATTTTTAAATTTGGAAATAGAAGCTTAAAAAAATTGGTCTAGTTAGCTCAGCTTACTATAAGTCATCTGAGCTATAGTTGTGGTCCATTGTCCGTCCGTCCGTCCGTAGATGTGGCACGTTTTGAAACCATAAGACATAGGAATCCAAAATTCGGCATAATGTTAGATGTCCCCAAGATCTACCAAGCCGAAAACTGGGTCTTTTTTCGACTTTGTTCTTTGAGAGATTAAGGAAAAACCTCAATTTTTAATTAAAAACCTATTTTCACACTTCAGGACCCCTAATATCAAAACCATTCATCTCTTTTCCCTCATATTTGCCATAAATATTCCTCTTCCTATGTACATGTCAGAAATTAGGTCTGTATTATATAATTTAAAAAAGTTATGGGCTCAAACATAATGCATTTTGTAAAAAATCAGGAAAGATATTTGAATCACTTTGATCACTTTACACAAAACATGTTAAAGGTAAGGACTTTTTTCAGTAATATAACTTTAATTAATCAAAATTAAATTCTTTTTAATATATGCAAAAATAAAAAATTGGTACCTTAAATTTTGCCCAACTTTGGCCACAGCACGTTTTTTTCCTGTAAGTACTGTGGATTTAATTTTCACAGCATGTACACATAAGGATTAAATCTGTTAGAATCTGCAATTTGAAAATAAAAGCTGCAAAATTAGGCTAGTTATTGAATTTTTTTGGAGGCTCTTGTTGTATTCCCTTACATTGTCAAGCAGTCCACTTCAGTGCAGCTCTCTATGCTCCCTGGGCTGTTGGCATAATGTTATGCAATCCCATCACTAGGGCAAGCCCTCTCTCCACTGAGTTTAACTTGATCAGGTTGTCTGCAGTTAATATCACACCACAGGGAGCCTTTTTCTCTCCCACCCCATTCTGTTGACAGGCCTGTTCTATGAACTAGATGAATCTTAAAATTAACATTTTTTTCAGCAACGAGCAGTAACAATGGAGACCCCTCCCCCCATACACCCCTTCAATACACAGGACTAATAAACAAGATGAATCTTATAATTTTAATGTTAAATAAATTCTTTTTGTTGAGACAATTTTGATTTTTTTAAAGAAAAAAAATTTCAGGAATTTAATCCTGATAAAAATTGTGATAAAATATTAGGATCTTATGTAAGTGCTAACTGACAAGATTTAAGAAGATATAAATACTTTGTAGCATTTCATTCATATCTCTTAAAGTTGGTGGGGCCTAGGTGTGAATAACACTGTTAACTTAGTGTTAAAATTAGGAATATTGGTCAAACTTTGTGGGATTAATTTTTAACTCATATGGCCATATATTTCACTTTTGAAAACTTAATTACCTTCACAGTTATTTGTTTATGAAATGTTACTTTTATATAACACTTACCGTAGGCCTATTTGTTCCCTTGGTGCATCACTAAATGGTTTAGCTCATGTCATTTATTCTATAATTTACAGAGTTTCATTTTGGCAGGGCAATTTTCTCCTAGCTTTTCTAATGATAATATACATGAAAAACCAAAAGAAATAAAAATAGTTATTTACTAATATTTTCCAAAATTTAGCTGAGCGATGTGACCCATGGGTCCCTTGTTTTTGAAGATTTTCAGAGGCTCCATTGTATTCACTTGCATTGTCAGGCAGCCTACCTCTATCTGCTTATACCTGATCAGTAATGCATCACTGGGAGGGCACCCCTGCTGTAACAGATGTACAGTTATTCTCATGTCACTTCAGTCTCCCTCACTGCCCCCCTACGAGGGCACCCCTGCTGTAACAGATGTACAGTTATTCTCATGTCACTTCAGTCTCCCTCACTGCCCCCCTACGAGGGCACCCCTGCTGTAACAGATGTACAGTTATTCTCATGTCACTTCAGTCTCCCTCACTGCCCCCCTACGAGGGCACCCCTGCTGTAACAGATGTACAGTTATTCTCATGTCACTTCAGTCTCCCTCACTGCCCCCCTACAAGGGCACCCCTGCTGTAACAGATGTACAGTTATTCTCATGTCACTTCAGTCTCCCTCACTGCTCCCCTACGAGGGCACCCCTGCTGTAACAGATGTACAGTTATTCTCATGTCACTTCAGTCTCCCTCACTGCCCCCCTACGAGGGCACCCCTGCTGTAACAGATGTAGTTATTCTCATGTCACTTCAGTCTCCCTCACTGCCCCCCTACGAGGGCACCCCTGCTGTAACAAGTGTACAGTTATGCTCATGTCACTTCAGTCTCCCTCACTGCCCCCCTACGAGGGCACCCCTGCTGTATGGGTGTACCCTCACTGCCCCCCCCCCACACACACACAATAAGTGTATATGTAATTATCAAGTCTTTTGCTATTCCTTATGATACATGATGTGAAATGTTGTTAAATCGCTGTATATGTAGACACTCCCAGGGAACTTATAGGTCAATGCAAATATTCCAAATAATGCAACCAGCCCGTTTTGATGTTTCTGGATAAACTACAGATAGCTTGGACATTTTGCAGTCAGGCTGAACACAAGAAGAGTGGTGCTTCATAGTCATGGGGAAGTCTGTCAGAAACGCTCCCAGGAAACCTTGTTAAGCATAAACTATAAACACACAGCTCACAGCACAGGTGAAACTATATGTAGGTACTCCATGGTCAATGACAGGTCCTTGCAATCAGATAGCCTTGATGAATGGAATCGGGTGAAACACAAGCAGAGGGTTACTTCAAATTAGGGGGAAGTCGCACAGAAACCCTCTCTAGAAACTTGTTGGGGATAAGCAGGAAACACACTGCTCAGGTGAAACTTGGGCACAGAGGTATCATTAGGGATTATAACTGTATAGCAATATTAAAGTTTTTTTAATGACTTCAAGCAGAACATAAGATTAAAAAGTATTTGAGGAGTTATTCAAATTACACTGTATCTTTCAAAGGAACTAATTACAATTACTTGTAATTTAAAATATGTTAAAATGCAAATTACTTTAAATTATCTGGAAACATGTAATTAATAGCATAAAATAAAACTTACATTTCAATTACCCCAGCCCTGATTGCTTGTTGTTAATGAGGGATTGGTCAGATCTAGCATAAACATCAGTAGAAATGGACGACAATGGGGGATTGGTCAGATCTAGCGTAAACATCAGTAGAAATGAACAACAATAGGGGATTGGTCAGATCTAGCATAAACATCAGTAGAAATGGACGACAATGGGGGATTGGTCAGATCTAGCATAAACATCAGTAGAAATGGACGACAATGGGGGATTGGTCAGAACTAGCATAAACATCAGTAGAAATGGGTGACAATGAGGGATTGGTCAGATCTAGCATAAACATCAGTAGAAATGGACGACAATGGGGGATTGGTCAGATCTAGCATAAACATCAGAAGAAATGGACGACAATGAGGGATTGGTCAGATCTAGCATAAACATCAGTAGAAATGGGTGACAATGAGGGATTGGTCAGAACTAGCATAAACATCAGTAGAAATGGGTGACAATGAGGGATTGGTCAGATCTAGCATAAACATCAGAAGAAATGGACGACAATGAGGGATTGGTCAGATCTAGCATAAACATCAGTAGAAATGGGTGACAATGAGGGATTGGTCAGATCTAGCATAAACATCAGTAGAAATGGGTGACAATGGGGGATTGGTCAGATCTAGCATAAACATCAGTAGAAATGGGTGACAATGGGGGATTGGTCAGATCTAGCATAAACATCAGAAGAAATGGACGACAATGAGGGATTGGTCAGATCTAGCATAAACATCAGTAGAAATGGGTGACAATGGGGGATTGGTCAGATCTAGCATAAACATCAGTAGAAATGGGTGACAATGAGGGATTGGTCAGATCTAGCATAAACATCAGAAGAAATGGACGACAATAGGGGATTGGTCAGATCTAGCATAAACATCAGTAGAAATGGACGACAATGGGGGATTGGTCAGATCTAGCATAAACATCAGAAGAAATGGACGACAATGAGGGATTGGTCAGATCTAGCATAAACATCAGTAGAAATGGACGACAATAGGGATTGGTCAGATCTAGCATAAACATCAGTAGAAATGGACGACAATGAGGGATTGGTCAGATCTAGCATAAACATCAGTAAAAATGGGTCACAATGAGGGATTGGTCAGATCTAGCATAAACATCAGTAGAAATGGACGACAATGAGGGATTGGTCAGAACTAGCATAAACATCAGAAGAAATTGACGACAATGAGGGATTGGTCAGATCTAGCATAAACATCAGTAGAAATGGGTGACAATTGGGGATTGGTCAGAACTAGCATAAACATCAGTAGAAATGGGTGACAATGAGGGATTGGTCAGAACTAGCATAAACATCAGTAGAAATGGGTGACAATGAGGGATTGGTCAGATCTAGCATAAACATCAGAAGAAATGGACGACAATGAGGGATTGGTCAGATCTAGCATAAACATCAGTAGAAATGGGTGACAATGAGGGATTGGTCAGATCTAGCATAAACATCAGTAGAAATGGGTGACAATGAGGGATTGGTCAGATCTAGCATAAACATCAGTAGAAATGGGTGACAATGAGGGATTGGTCAGATCTAGCATAAACATCAGAAGAAATGGGTGACAATGAGGGATTGGTCAGATCTAGCATAAACATCAGTAGAAATGGACGACAATGAGGGATTGGTCAGATCTAGCATAAACAGCAGTAGAAATGGGTGACAATGAGGGATTGGTCAGATCTAGCATAAACACCAGTAGAAATGGACGACAATGGGGGATTGGTCAGAACTAGCATAAACATCAGTAGAAATGGACGACAATGGGGGATTGGTCAGATCTAGCATAAACATCAGTAGAAATGGACGACAATGAGGGATTGGTCAGATCTAGCATAAACATCGGTAGAAATGGACGACAATGGGGGATTGGTCAGATCTAGCATAAACATCAGTAGAAATGGACGACAATGAGGGATTGGTCAGACTAGCATAAACATCAGTAGAAATGGACGACAATGAGGGATTGGTCAGATCTAGCATAAACATCAGTAGAAATGGACGACAATGGGGGATTGGTCAGATCTAGCATAAACATCAGTAGAAATGGACGACAAGGGGGGGATTGGTCAGATCTAGCATAAACATCAGTAAAAATGGGTCACAATGAGGGATTGGTCAGATCTAGCATAAACATCAGTAGAAATGGACAACAATGGGGGATTGGTCAGATCTAGCATAAACATCAGTAGAAATGGACGACAATGGGGGATTGGTCAGATCTAGCATAAACATCAGAAGAGATGGACGACAATGAGGGATTGGTCAGATCTAGCATAAACATCAGTAGAAATGGACGACAATGAGGGATTGGTCAGATCTAGCATAAACATCAGTAGAAATGGACGACAATGGGCGATTGGTCAGATCTAGCATAAACATCAGTAGAAATGGACGACAATGAGGGATTGGTCAGATCTAGCATAAACATCAGTAGAAATGGGTGACAATGAGGGATTGGTCAGATCTAGCATAAACATCAGTAGAAATGGACGACAATGGGGTAGATCTAGCATAAACATCAGAAGAAATGGACGACAATGAGGGATTGGTCAGATCTAGCATAAACATCAGTAGAAATGGACGACAATGAGGGATTGGTCAGATCTAGCATAAACATCAGAAGAAATGGGTGACAATGAGGGATTGGTCAGATCTAGCATAAACATCAGTAGAAATGGACGACAATGAGGGATTGGTCAGATCTAGCATAAACAGCAGTAGAAATGGGTGACAATGAGGGATTGGTCAGATCTAGCATAAACACCAGTAGAAATGGACGACAATGGGGGATTGGTCAGAACTAGCATAAACAGCAGTAGAAATGGACGACAATGGGGGATTGGTCAGATCTAGCATAAACATCAGTAGAAATGGACGACAATGGGGGATTGGTCAGATCTAGCATAAACATCAGTAGAAATGGACGACAATGGGGGATTGGTCAGATCTAGCATAAACATCAGTAGAAATGGGTGACAATGGGGGATTGGTCAGATCTAGCATAAACATCAGTAGAAATGGGTGACAATGAGGGATTGGTCAGATCTAGCATAAACATCAGTAGAAATGGACGACAATGAGGGATTGGTCAGATCTAGCATAAACACCAGTAAAAATGGACGACAATGGGGGATTTGTCAGAACTAGCATAAACATCAGTAGAAATGGACGACAACGGGGGATTGGTCAGATCTAGCATAAACATCAGTAAAAATGGGTCACAATGAGGGATTGGTCAAATCTATCATAAACACCAGTAAAAATGGACGAAAATAGGGGATTGGTCAGATTAAGCAAAAAACATCAGTAGAAATGGACGACAATGAGGGATTGGTCAGATCTAGCATAAACATCAGTAGAAATGGACGACAATGGGGGATTGGTCAGATCTAGCATAAACATCAGAAGAAATGGGTGACAATGAGGGATTGGTCAGATCTAGCATAAACATCAGTAGAAATGGACGACAATGAGGGATTGGTCAGATCTAGCATAAACAGCAGTAGAAATGGACGACAATGGGGGATTGGTCAGAACTAGCATAAACATCAGTAGAAATGGACGACAATGGGGGATTGGTCAGATCTAGCATAAACATCAGTAGAAATGGACGACAATGGGGGATTGGTCAGATCTAGCATAAACACCAGTAGAAATGGACGACAATGGGGGATTGGTCAGATCTAGCATAAACATCAGTAGAAATGGACGACAATGGGGGATTGGTCAGATCTAGCATAAACATCAGTAGAAATGGAAGACAATGGGGGATTGGTCAGATCTAGCATAAACATCAGTAGAAATGGGTGACAATAGGGGATTGGTCAGATATAGCATAAACATCAGTAAAAATGGACGACAATGGGGGATTTGTCAGAACTAGCATAAACATCAGTAGAAATGGACGACAACGGGGGATTGGTCAGATCTAGCATAAACATCAGTAAAAATGGGTCACAATGAGGGATTGGTCAAATCTAGCATAAACACCAGTAAAAATGGACGAAAATAGGGGATTGGTCAGATTAAGCAAAAAACATCAGTAAAAATGGACGACAATGGGGGATTGGTCAGATCTAGCATAAACATCAGTAGAAATGGGTGACAATGGGGGATTGGTCAGATCTAGCATAAACATCAGTAGAAATGGGTGACAATAAGGGGTTGGTCAGATTTAGCATAAACACCAGTAAAAATGGACGACAATAGGGAATTGGTCAGATCTTACATAAACATCTTTAGAAATAGGGGACAATGGGGGATTGGTCAGATTTAGCATAAACATCAGTAGAAATGGGTGACAATAGGGGATTGGCCATGGAGTGTACCAACCTTGGACTAAGACCAAGGTAAAGAATAAAAATCAGGTGCAGTTCTCTGACCTATGACTAATATTATGTCCAAAGATCATGGACAGACAAAGCCAGAAGAAAGGGGAAATAAAACAGGGAAAATATTTTGAGATCAATAGTTTTGCACCGAGGGGGACCAATGAAAGTCCACTCACAAAAATATTGACTGAAATATTGATATAGAAAGAAATTGATTCACCCCTTTAAGGCCCCTTCCTTCTCTCTAGCAAAGAGTGAAATCAAATTAAGTACATCATTTTAAGTGTTTATCTTCCATGTTACTGTATTGGTCTTCCTGCTTGTAAGTTTGTGAAGTGTTGATTTTGAGGGTATATGTTTTGCAGAACAAGATTTTGAGAAAGCAATCAACTTGTACACTGAGGCCATCACGCTCAATCCTACAGTAGCAGCCTACTTTGGTAACCGAAGCTTTGCCTACCTCAAGACAGAATGTTTTGGCTATGCACTTAACGATGCATCCAGAGCTCTTGAATTGGACAAGAATTATGTCAAGGTGAATGGATATTGATTTTTGTGTTAGCCTGTCTTGAACATTCAACAAAGATATTTGTTTTCACTTCATGATTAAGCGTCTTATAAATTTATATTCCACTCATGGTCATGGGTGGGGTGAGATACAAAAATCTAAAAAAATCTCGAAAGACTAAGGTCATTAAGTTTAAATTCGGGTGACATAATACAAGAGCATGATTTAAAAATTCTGATGTGTTCAAATTGAGCTGTTTCCCCAACATTGTACAGGTGATGGTTCCATCAGGTTACCAGGAGCAACAATTGTAATTGGTAAGAATAATATGTTCAGCTGACCTGAGTCTTGTCATGCTCAGATCTATTTCAGACTGCAATGCCCCTGCTGTTTTAGACAATTAAAGACTGTTCCACCCTTCAGATGTTTTAGACCATTAACTTCTGTTAAATCCTGCTTCTTTAGACCATTAATGGCTGCCCACCCTCCTGATGTTTAGACCATTAAGGACTGTTCCACCCTCCTGCTGTTTTAGACTGTTACGGACTGTTCCACTCTCCTGCTTATTTAGACCATTAAGTATTGTTCAACCTTCTTGCTATTTTAGACCTTTAAGGGCTGTTCCACCCTTCTGCTGTTTTAGACCATTAAGGGCTGTTCTCTCTCCTGTTGTTTTTGACCATTAAGGAGTGTTACATCCTCCTGCTCTTTTAGACCATAAAGGACTGTTACACCATCCTGCTTATTTAAAGAATTAAGAGCTTTTCCCTCTCCTGATGTTTTAGACCATATAGGTCTGTTCCACCCCTGCTCTTTTAGACCATTAAGGGCTGTTCCCTTTCCTGTTGTTTTTGACCATTAAGGAGTGTTACATCCTCCTGCTCTTTTAGACCATAAAGGACTGTTACACCATCCTGCTTATTTAAACAATTAAGAGCTTTTCCCTCTCCTGATGTTTTAGACCATATAGGTCTGTTCCACCCCTGCTCTTTTAGACCATTAAGGGCTGTTCCCTTTCCTGATGTTTTTGACCATTAAGGAGTGTTACATCCTCCTGCTCTTTTAGACCATAAAGGACTGTTACACCATCCTGCCTATTTAAACAATTAAGAGCTTTTCCCTCTCCTGATGTTTTAGACCATATTGGTCTGTTCCACCCCTGCTCTTTTAGACCATTAAGGGCTGTTCCCTCTCCTGATGTTTTTGACCATTAAGGAGTGTTACATCCTCCTGCTCTTTTAGACCATAAAGGACTGTTACACCATCCTGCTTATTTAAACAATTAAGAGCTTTTCCCTCTCCTGATGTTTTAGACCATATAGGTCTGTTCCACCCCTGCTCTTTTAGACCATTAAGGGCTGTTCCCTCTCCTGTTGTTTTTGACCATTAAGGAGTGTTACATCCTCCTGCTCTTTTAGACCATAAAGGACTGTTACACCATCCTGCTTATTTAAACAATTAAGAGCTTTTCCCTCTCCTGATGTTTTAGACCATATAGGTCTGTTCCACCCCTGCTCTTTTAGACCATTAAGGGCTGTTCCCTCTCCTGTTGTTTTATACCATTAAGGAGTGTTACATCCTCCTGCTCTTTTAGACCATAAAGGACTGTTACACCATCCTGCCTATTTAAACAATTAAGAGCTTTTCCCTCTCCTGATGTTTTAGACCATATAGGTCTGTTCCACCCCTGCTCTTTTAGACCATTAAGGGCTGTTCTCTCTCCTGTTGTTTTTGACCATTAAGGAGTGTTACACCCTCCTGCTCTTTTAGACCATAAAGGACTGTTACACCATCCTGCTTATTTAAACAATTAAGAGCTTTTCCCTCTCCTGATGTTTTAGACCATATAGGTCTGTTCCACCCCTGCTCTTTTAGACCATTAAGGGCTGTTCTCTCTCCTGTTGTTTTTGACCATTAAGGAGTGTTACACCCTCCTGCTCTTTTAGACCATAAAGGACTGTAACACCATCCTGCTTATTTAAACAATTAAGAGCTTTTCCCTCTCCTGATGTTTTAGACCATATAGGTCTGTTCCACCCCTGCTCTTTTAGACCATTAAGGGCTGTTCCCTCCCTGATGTTTTTGACCATTAAGGAGTGTTACACCCTCCTGCTCTTTTAGACCATAAAGGACTGTTACACCATCCTGCCTATTTAAACAGTTAAGGATTGTTCCCTCTCCTGATGTTTTAGACCATATAGGTCTGTTCCACCCCCTGCTGTTTTAGACCATTAAGGGCTGTTCCAACCCCTGCTGTTTTAGTCAACTATGTTGTGTTCCACTCTCATGCTTATATAGACCATTAAGGGCTGTTCCACCCTCCTGATTATTTAGATCATTAAGGACTCTTATTTCCTTTGACCATTACAGGATATTAGACCATTCCAGACTGTTACACACTCCTTCTGTTTAGACCCTTCTAGACTGTAACACACTTACTGCTTTTAGCTCAGCTGACTGTAAGAGAGGTCCATGAAAAATCTCCTTGAAAACCTGAAATAAGGTCTCTGTTACCCATATTCTTCAAGCTATGGGCCTCCGAAGTACCCCCAGAATAATGAAAAATTTGATACAACAGCTCAAATATCTGAACAACTAATGCATTGATTACCATGATTCTTTGCATGGATATTGATCAAGGAGTGTTTCTTCAGTTTCTGCAGACTGGTGGGGCCACTAGTATTTTTTCAATTTTTATGATATTTTTTCTCTATTTTTGAGACCTCAAAAGATGCTGTCATCTGTTAACAGGGCACAAATCGTAACAGCTGGACCTGGAATCTTCTCACTTTACATTCAGAGAGGTCCATGAAAAATCTTCTTGGAAACCTGGATTTAGGTGTCTGTTACAAATATTTTTCAAGCTATGTGGCTCCCAAGTACCCCGCAGAATAATGAAAAATTTGATACAAATGCTGAAATATCTGAACAATTAATGCATTGATCACCATAATTTTTTGTATGGATATTGATCTTGGAGTGTTTCATCAGTTTCTGCAGACTGGTGGCGCCACCGGTATTTTTTCAATTTTTATGATATTTTTTCTCTATTTTTGAGACCTCAAAAGATGCTGTCATCTGTTAACAGGGCACAAATCGTAACAGCTGGACCTGGAATCTTCTCACTTTACATTCAGAGAGGTCCATGAAAAGTCTTCTTGAAAACCTGGAATTAGGTCTCTGTTACCTATATTCTTCAAGCTATGGGGCTCCGAAGTACCCCCCAGAAAAATGAAAAATTTGATACAAAAGCTCAAATATCTGAACAACTAATGCATTGATCACCATGATTCTTTGCATGGATATTGATCTTGGAGTGTTTCATCGGTTTCTGCAGACTGGTGGCGCCACCTGTATTTTTTCGATTTTTATGATATTTTTTCTCTATTTCTGAGGCCTCAAAAGATGCCGTCATCTGTTAACAGGGCACAAATCTTAACAGCTGGACCTGGAATCTTCTCACTTTACATTCAGAGAGGTTCATAAAAAGTCTTCTTGAAAACCTGGAATTAGGTCTTTGTTACCCATATTCTTCAAGCTATGGGGCTCTGAAGTACCCCCAAGAATAATGAAAAATTTGATACAAAAGCTCAAATATCTGAACAACTAATGCATTGATCACCATGATTCTTTGCATGGATATTGATCATGGAGTGTTTCATCAGTTTCTGCAGACTGGTGGCGCCACCTGTATTTTTTCCAATTTTTATGATATTTTTTCTCTTATTTTTGAGACCTCAAAAGATGCCGTCATCTGTTAACAGGGCACAAATCGTAACAGCTGGACCTGGAATCTTCTCACTTTACATTCAGAGAGGTCCATGAAAAGTCTTCTTGAAAACCTGGAATTAGGTCTCTGTTACCCATATTCTTCAAGCTATGGGGCTCCGAAGTACCCCCCAGAAAAATGAAAAATTTGATACAAAAGCTCAAATATCTGAACAACTAATGCATTGATCACCATGATTTTTTGCATGGATATTGATCATGGAGTGTTTCATCAATTTCTGCAGACTGGTGGCGCCACCTGTATTTTTTCCATTTTTATGATATTTTTTCTCTTTTTTTTGAGACCTCAAAAGATGCCGTCATCTGTTAACAGGGCACAAATCGTAACAGCTGGACCTTGAATCTTCTCACTTTACATTCAGAGAGGTCCATGAAAAGTCTTCTTGAAAACCTGGAATTAGGACTCTGTTACCCATATTCTTCAAGCTATGGGGCTCCGAAGTACCCCCAAGAAAAATGAAAAATTTGATACAAAAGCTCAAATATCTGAACAACTAATGCATTGATCATGATGATTCTTTGCATGGATATTGATCATGGAGTGTTTCATCAGTTTCTGCAGACTGGTGGCGCCACCTGTATTTTTTTTATTTTTTACAATTTTTTTCTCTTATTTTTGAGACCTTAAAAGATGCAGTCATCTGTTAACAGGGCACAAATTGTAACATCTAGACCTAGAATCTTCTTTCTTGACATATTGGGAGGCCCATGAAAAGTCTCCTTGAAAACCTCAAATTAGGTCTCTGTTACCCATATTGTCTGAGCTATGGGGCTCAGAAATACCCCCCCCAGAATAACTAAAAATTTGATACAGAAGCTCTGGTATCTGAACAACTAGTGCATTGATTGGCATTATTCTTTGCATGCATATGCATCATGGAGTGTTTCATCAGTTCCTGCAAACTGGTGGTGCCACCTGGACTTCTTTGAATTTTTTACGCATTTTTATCTTTATTTTTTAGACCTTTTAAGATGTGGTCGTCTGTTAACAGGGCACAAATCATAACTATTTGAGCTTGAATCTTCTTTCTTGACATCCTGGGAGGTACATAAAAAACTCCATGGAAACCTGAAATTAGGTCTCTGCTACCTATATTCTCTGAGCTATGGATCTTAAAAGTACCTCGCAGAATAACTGAAAATTTGATACAAAAGCTCCAGTATCTGAACAACTATTGCTTTAATCACCCTGATCTTTGCATGCATGTTCATCATGGAGTGTTTCATCAGTTCTTGTGGACTGGTGGCACCACCTAAATTTTTTAAAAATTTTAACACATTTTTTTTAGCTAGGCCTATTTATCAGACCTTTAAAGATGCGGTCGTGCCTTAACAGGGCTCAAATTGTAACCATTGGTCCTAGAATCTTCAAACTTGACATCCAGGGAGATCTGTGAAAAGTCTCCTTGGAAACATGAATTAAGGTCTCTGTTACCCATATTTTCTGAGCTATGGGGCTTATAAGCACCCCTCAGAATGATTGAAAATTTGATACCAAAGTAGGGCACAAATCATAACCATGGGGCCCAGAATCTTCTAACTTGAAATCCTGAGAGTTCCTCAAAAGTTCTCCCCGAAACCTGAAATTGGGTCACAGTGACCTATATTCTCAGAGTTTTGGGGTATATTTGAGCATCCCAGAAATACTGCAGAATACACACAAATTGCCAGATTCCTCATGAAAGGCTGGTTGGATTGTCATCAAATTTGTTTTTATGGGTTGGGTCTTGATTAACTTAAGCTAATATGCATAAACAACAATTAGTTGTCTGTGCAAGGACATATTATCAACATGTCAGTCTGCTGAGCATCATGACCCATGGGTCACTTGTTACCATTCCAGACTGTTACATAGTCCTGCTGTTTTGGCCATTCCAGAAAGTTTAGACCATTCCAGACTGTTACCCACTCCTACTGTTTAGACCATTCCAGACTGTTACATACTTCTGCTGTTTTCCCCTTTCCAGAATGTTTAGACCATTCCAGACTGTTACACACTCCTACTGTTTAGACCATTCCAGAATGTTTAGACCATGCCAGACTGTAACACACTCCTACTGTTTTGACAATTCCAGAATGTTAAGGTCATTCCAGACTGTAATACACTCCTACTGTTTTGACCATTCCAGAAAGTAAAGGCCATTCCAGACTCTTACATACTTCTGCTGTTTTGACCATTCCAGGAAGTTTAGACCATTCCAGACTGTTACACATTCCTACTGTTTTGACCATTCTAGGAAGTTTAGACCATTCCAGACTGTTACACACACCTACTTTTTGACCATTCCAGAATGTTAAGACTGATTCAGACTGTTACACACTCCTGCTGTTTGAGGCCATTCTAGATGGTTACTCACTCCTGGTCTTGAAGACCATCACAGATTCTTACACCCTCTTGGTGTTTAGGAGTATTTCACCCTGACTTAGTCATGTTAGGTTTACCAGTCATACATTAAGCAGTCACAAATTCCACTTTTAAATATCTGTGTGTGTGTTTCCATGTAAGCAAACATGGAATGCTTTATTTAATCCTTAAAAATAAATTGTTAGTGGATGAGGAATACTTTATTTTGTACTTCATAATAAATTGTTAGTGGATGAGGAATGCTTTATTTTGTACTTAATAATAAATTGTTGGTGGATGAGGAATACTTTATTTTGTACTTCATAATAAATTGTTAGTGGATGAGGAATGCTTTATTTTGTACTTAATAATAAATTGTTAGTGGATGAGGAATGCTTTATTTTGTACTTAATAATAAATTGATAGTGGATGAGGAATGCATTATTTTGTACTTTATAATAAATCAGATTTGTATTTCTGTCTTTCACGACAGCAGCTGCGTCATCCAGTGTCTTCTTTGATTTCAGGCATACTACAGAAAGGCATCAGCAAACATGGCCCTTGGAAAGTTTAGGCTTGCCCTCAAAGACTTTGAAGCTGTAAGTAGAAGTTTAGACTTGCCCTCAAAGACTTTGAAGCTGTAAGTAGGAGTTTAGACTTGCCCTCAAAGACTTTATAGCTGTAAGTAGGAGTTTAGACTTGCCCTCAAAGACTTTGAAGCTGTAAGTAGGAGTTTAGACTTGCCCTCAAAGACTTTGAAGCTGTAAGTAGAAGTTTAGACTTGTCCTCAAAGACTTTGAAGTTGTAAGTAGGAGTTTAGACTTGCCCTCAAAGACTTTGAAGCTGTAAGTAGGAGTTTAGACTTGCCCTCAAAGACTTTGAAGCTGTAAGTAGGAGTTAAGACTTGCCCTCAAAGACTTTGAAGCTGTAAGTAGGAGTTTAGCTGTAGATTGTGTACTATGTAGAGTAGAACCTCCAGTTATGGACACTGGTGGGACAACATTTTTGCCCGCAATGGAGAGGTTCCCTTAGTAGGGAGTTTATAGATTTTGGGACCTACTTTCAAGGAAATGCCCAAAAGTGGCCATAAATAGGAGATGCCCGTAAGGAGAGGTTTCACTGTATTTCCATTATTAATTTAACAGAGGCCTTCCCACTTGGATTTATTCCAAATTAATTGATGTGAATAATGTATAATGTTCTTTTACTTGGCTTCCTTAATCTTTGTGAAAATTTTGCACACTATCGTACAGTGATGGTAACATAATAAATTAGCTTTGCTCTACTTCTACTTCAATATGTAAATGTTAATGTAAATTAAATAATTCCTTAAGTCATTGACTTTGATGCTTGATAAAATTCAAAATGAAAGTTTGCTCTACACTCTTAACTTAACCCTAACGCTTTACTTGACTGGCAGTTGCACATTTACATGTTATGGCTTGCTGAAAATTGCATGTACACATGAGGATTTAATCTATTAAAAACTGACATTTTAAAGCAATGGTAAACTGTAACTTTTATTCACATTTTAGAAGAGCTTGTCATATATAAATGTAGTGTATGCAACAGTTGCAGTCAGTATTGCAGAACCACCTGGCAAATTATCTGCTTTCCACTCAGGGCAGCTCCCTTGCTCACCTCAGCTAGGCTACCCCTTTACACAATGGGCTCCATTGCTAATGAAGCTATTTCTGTTAAACTCTGTACACTGATGTTCTGTGACATTACCCAAAGATTAACTAGGTCGAGTTTGATTATAGGCATAATTCAAACATACTTAAAGAGGTCCAAGGTCACCAAGCTACTTTATGGTATTGCTGTGATAACTTAGCAAGAATGTGATGAAATTTGATGAAACTCAAAACATTAACCAATATAATATCTCACCTAAGTTTGATTCCCTCAAAAGTTGATGCATATTTTATGAGGTCAGAGGTCACAAGAAATATGACAGGTATGTGACACACCCTTGCAGTGATCCCCGTTTTCTGAATGCCCCGTTCCAGCGTGCTTTGTTGTCATCAAACAACTTGTTTTAGTTAATAAAATTAATCATGTACATTACACTGAAAACTCAAATGTACAAAAACTTTTTTAGCTCAGACAGCTTACAGTCATCGTAGCTATAGTGATCACTCTTTGTCGGTTGGCCATCTGGCTGTCCGGCCTTCTGTTGGTTAACAGGTATGCTCCCGAGGCAGCAGAAATCTTGCGCTTCTAAGGGAGCTACTGATTTTCCCGCTGCCTGGTTTGACTATGTTGTCTTCCAGCACAGAGTCTCATCTGATTGGAGCAAAATACAGTGTTCCCCTCTGGTGTAGCAATTCAGGATACGAGGTCAAAACAAACAGCACTTACAATATAGGTAGTAGGCCTATAGGTAAAGTGCTGTGTAAAGAGCGTAGTTAAGAGGCCTAGGGCACAAATCATAACATTTAGACACTTGGGGGTGGGTCATAGTCTGGCAGCCAACCAAATGTAAAAAAACTCTACAGGCATCATGGCTCCGCCCATAGCTGCACTACAAGTGCATTTAAGTTGTTACTCTAAGTAAAAAATAGTCGAATTTTAATTGCTCCCTCTACGTGCTGGCATCATCAACTGATTTGATTATGACATTACGATTATGTTAGCACTAGCTGATAAACCCGGTATACCGGGCTTTTCACCGCGGTTTGGGAAATATATTTACTGAGATATTGAAGGTTGGCTCTTTTTTTATTATAAAAGTTAAAAGAAAATATAGATTTTTAGTGGGATACTCTCGGAATACAATATGTACAAATAATTTTTACTGTTATTTTATGGTGCTGTGCTCGTAGCAAAAATCATATCCCGGTATGTTTACCTTAAAGACCTGGTCAGTGATGGTTTATATTGCGAACTGGAATATGAGACGCGGAGGCATACAGTGTTTCGTTGATATTTGACTGGTTTCAATCGTTGGACGTATAAAGAATAGGTTGATTTGAAGAACACATTAGATTAATTAAATGTACGTTGCAAGGAAACTGTTCCTAAAGAAGGAAACAGAAATATACATACATCGTAAGTAGCAGAAGCGGACCCAGCGAGACTCCATGCAGTGGGTCCGTATCCCATTTTCAGACCCCCGACACCACCCCAGCCCTGTTCCTGAATTCGGGACCTTGAATTAGGTTTTGTCATTAATCCTCCTGGGTTGAACTCTCCATTTCATAAAGCGAGAAACATGTGTTTTTCTCTTTTACTGACCACGCACGTGGGTCAAATCCCTCATTGAAAGCAAGCATTATTCATATGAACAATAGTCCTTAGTGTTAGAGGTTAAGTGACCACGATGCACGCATTCCGGTAATTGCCGAAGGCAATTCGGCTGTGCTCGGTAAAAAAACGGAAAAATCACTCAAAATTATTTATTTTCATATCGCCTATGTCACTGCGGGGATAATAACCTTTAAAATGATGTATGGCACAATATTGTACACAACGCGGTTTTAGAGAACACCGCAAACAAACTTGAACTGAATTCCTTTTATAAGTATTAGATATCCATGTATCCGTTTGCCAGCAAAACAGAAACCAGCCAGTGAGGTGTGCACAGAACCTATGTTGTTTCATTTTGTTTGAATAACAGCTCACTGGCCGGGCATCCTATGTACACAAGGACCTGTAAAAGCCACGTGTGGGGCCATTCTCTTTGAGCCTGTGGCCTGTTCAAACGGTTGCCGGGGCGATGAGCTGTCACTCAAAACGAAATGTACAACATTGGCTCTGTGTATTCCTCGCTTGGCTGGTTCACCATTTTGTCTTCCAGCACAGGGTCTCATCTGATTGAACTAAAATACAGTGGTCCCCTCTGGTGAAGCCATTCAGGATACGAGGTCAAAACAAACAGCGCTTACGATATAGGTAGTAGGCCTACAGGTAAAGCACTGTGTAAAGAGCTTAGTTAACAGGCACAAATCATAACCACTGGACCTGGAATCTTCTCACTAGAGATCCAGGGAGGTCCATGAAAAATCTCCTTAAAACCTGAAATTAGGTCTCTGTTACCCGTATCCTTGGAGCTATGGGGCTCAGAAGTAACCCTCAGAATAATAAAAAATTTGATACATATCTCCAGTATCTGAACAACTAATGCATTGATCACCATGATTCTTTGCATGCATATTGAGCATGGAGTGTTTCATCAGTTCTTTCAGACTGGTGGTGCCACCTGTATTTTTTCGATTGTTTACACGTTTTTTAGCTCAGCTGACTATAAGTCATCTAAGCTATAGTCGTGGTCCTTTGTCCTTTGTCCGTCAGGCCGTCCGTCCGTTAACAGGGCACGTTTTAAAACCGTTGGACCTAAGAATCCAAAATTCTGCATTCCAATTGATGTCCCGAAAATCCCCTACCATACGGAAAATTGGGTCATTAGGACTTCGTTCCTTTGAGATATTAAGGAAAAACCTCCATTTTCCATAAAAAAAGCTATTGTTACACTTCAAGGCTGCCTAATATCAAAACCACTGATCTGTTTTTGATCGTATAAAGTATTCACATTTTTTCATACATTTTCTATAAACGTACCAAAAATTAGGTCAGTATTGGGTATTATTTTGAAAATATGGGCCCAAATATAATGCAGTTTCTTAAAAATCAGGAAATATATTTGCTCACTTAACATGAGAATTGCTGAAGCTGGAGACTTTTTTTCGGGAATATAACTTTATTTAATCAAGATTCAATTGTTTACCCAAAATTAGGTCTGAATTTTGCAAATTTTTCAAGTTATTAGCATAAATAAAAAAGCAATACCTTAAATTTTGTCCAACTTTGGCAATGGCATGTTTTTTCCCTGTAAGCACTGTTGATTTAATTTTCACAGCATATATACACAAGGATTCAATCTTTTAAAATCTGAAATTTCAAAGGAATTGTTTGAAAAGAGTAGCTTTTATTCAAGTTTTCATACACCATGTCAAGTGTTGTTTACATTTGGCCCACCTAGTAATACAGTCTTCACTTGCATTATGTAACCCACCCCAGGCAGCTTGCCTTGGCTTAGCTTGGCCACTACCAGCAGGCTTCCCCTCTGCCCTGCACTCCCCCCCCCCCCCCCCCAGATGGTGCATAAACTAGATGAATGTTATTATTTTCTGTATTTTATTTTATTTTTGGCTATGTTACATTTTAGATTTTGTATTGTACCACCAGGGTTACAATGATTAAAGTGTACATTTAATTGTGTCCACAAAGTGGTGTATTGCTATGAAAGTGTGGATGTTCATGAGATAAGTAATTCCTTACTTCAGAGGAGTAAAAACTTCACCAGGTGTGAAATTGACTATTTATTCCAGTAATAATTTAAAACTGGGATAGTAATTAGCACAATGATATTGTTTGTCCCTCATTCAACCACCAGTGTGTATACTTTATTTGAAAAGATGTTTTATTTTATCAAATTTACTGAATCTTTTATTTTATTTTGGTGAATAAAATTAAGCATGTACTGAAAACTCCAATGTGCAAAACTTTTTAATAGTGATTCAAGGAATATTCTTGTAGATGCCATTTTGTGGCATTATTTTCTTTTAAATTCAGTTTAAACATTTATGATTTAAAATAATAAAATATATGTGTATGCATAATATGACCCGATATGAGCTACACTCTGGATATATGATGATTGCAACTTTTGCAACATTTCTAATATTTTAACTTATAGTTTCAGTTTTTTACTCTGTATATATAATGATTGCAACTTTTGCAACAATTCAAATTTTTTAACTTATATTTTCAGGTTTTTTTTATTAAAAATTTATAAAACCTGTAAATAAAAAAAATGATTCAGATAAAAACTTCTTAATGGAAAAAGTGGATATGCTTAAAAAAATAGGCTTATATATAAACTAAATGCATTATTCCCTTGAAAGTGAAATAAAGGTATTAGTCCATTCTGTCCACTTGCCTGTCCATCTGTAAATTTTCATAAGCATTACAGTATCTCAAAACTTTTACTGTTTTTCTTCATGACAGTCTTGTCAGAGTATTTGTTTGCAATCATATATTTAGAACTTTACTATAACCAAGTAGGAGGGCCCCTTTCCTCTTACCTTTTCATATTCTTATATAAATGAAAAACATTACAATAGAATATTTCTACATCCACCTTTGTGCTGCCCTCACTTTTCCCTTCTCTGAACCCCATCCCAAAGTCAGCCTCAGTAAGCAAGAACAAGATGAAACAGATATATTCATACTTTAATATTTTGTATAACTATTCGTCCATAGGTACCTATGTACATGCCAGAAATTATGTCAATATTGTGTAATATGTAGACATAGTGGGCATCACAATAATGTACCTTGTCAAGACTAAAGAGATATTGTGTCATACAGTCACAAATTCATAAATCACTTCATCAGCATAGTTAATCATAACATCATATCTGTCAAATTGAAAGCTTGCATTTACTGTTTTTCTTCATGACAGTCTTGTCAGAGTATTAGTTTGCAATCATATATTTAGAACTTTACTATAACCAAGTAGGAGGGCCCCTTTCCTCTTAGCGTTTCATATTCTTATATAAATGAAAAACATTACAATAGAATATTTCAACATCCACCTTCGTGCTGCCCTCACTTTTCCCTTCTCCGAACCCCATCCCAAAGTCAGCCTCAGTAAGCAAGAACAAGATGAATCAGATATATTCATACTTTAATATTTTGTATAACTATTGGTCCATAGGTACCTATGCACATGCCAGAAATTATGTCAATATTGTGTAATATGTAGACATAGTGGGCATCACAATAATGTACCTTGTCAAGACTAAAGAGATATTGTGTCATACAGTCACAAATTCATAAATCACTTCATCAGCATAGTTAATCATAACATCATATCTGTCAAATTGAAAGCTTGCAGACTACCATACACTTTAGATCCTTCAACAAATAGCCTTATCATCATTCTACTACTGCTTATTACTGCTGTCATTGCATTAATATTTGCTCAAATATATCACAATTTTCAACCCCTCTAGCTAAATAAATAAAAAATAAACCACTATATTTGACTCTATTAATCCATCAGTCAGGTTATTTCATTTATCATTTACTCACATATTACATTACATTCCTTTTTAATAGCCCAACATGTCCATGATATTCATAAGCTTTATTGACTCGATATAGTATCACAGTGGAGAAACATTTATAGTCCAATCACGATCAGCTGAGTGCCGTGACCCATGGGTCCCTTGTTCTCTTTCTCTCTCCATCTTCTCTCTCTCTCTCTCTCTCTCTCTCTCTCTCTCTCTCTCTCTCTCACACCCTTATTGCCTCCCTTCCTCCCTCCATCC
This sequence comes from Sipunculus nudus, assembly GCA_026874595.1. Taxonomy (NCBI): domain Eukaryota; kingdom Metazoa; phylum Annelida; class Sipuncula; order Golfingiida; family Sipunculidae; genus Sipunculus; species Sipunculus nudus. The sequence goes on from CM049308.1 coordinate 97,716,803, forward strand.
CATTCTGTTCACAGGTACTATAAACTAGATACATTAGCTATAAATGTTGTTGCAATTTAGAAATGTGAATAAACTGAAATATTCACAATCACATGTATGTTATACTGTAAATTTATAGTAACATTCGTAAACCTGGATAAAAATTATGTAATGAAAAAAAGGAATAAATGCAAATATTGTTAATTTTTTATTGGCTCAGTAGAATGGGGAAAAAAATGATTTGCTTTGTTTCTCCATCTTTCTGCCTGTTTTAAATATTTAATGTTCATGAATAAACTTTATTTTTTATAAGCACTGTTGAATTAAATTTCATATCCTGTTTGTATATGCAAGGTTATGGCAACTGTATACATATCATAAAATTGATAAAAAAGGTTTACCAAATAAATTGGATCTCATCAGACAAATGTGTAAACTGTTGAACTGTCCACAGCTTATCAAAAATGTAACCAATGGAAAGGCATGGTCAGATCTCAAATATTATTTGCAACATTTTCTTCAATCATATAAACCAACCATGGCCCAAATTACCTCTTCCTCTCAAACTTTATCTACATTTCATCATATTTTTAATATTTTAACCTTCTAGGTGGTTCAGTACTGTTGACCATTTGTCCATAAGTACCTATGTACATGCCAGAAATTATGTCAATATTGTGTAATATGTAGACATGAGGGTCATCAAAATAATGTACTTTGTCAAGACCGATCTTGTCAAAATATCATGTCATACAGTCACAAATTCATAAATCCCCTCATCAACATAGTAAATCATTACCTTGTATCTGTCAAATTGAAATCTTGCAGTTTTCCATACACTAGATTCATCAACAAATAGCCTTATCATCATTATACCACTGCTTGGTATACTGTCATTGATTCATATTTGCTCAAATAAATTGTTTTTTCGACCCCTCCCAAATAAATAAAAAATAAACCACTATATTTTACTCCATATTAATCCATCAGTCAGATTATTTCATAAATCATTTACTCACATATTACATTATATTCCATTATAAAAGCCCAACATGACCATGATATTCATAAGCTTTTTCTACTCAATATAGTATAACAATGGTGATACATTAATAGTCCAATCATGATCAGCTGAGCGCCGTGACCCATGGGTCCCTTGTTTCTCTATTTTTAGGCATTTAAAGGGGCCCAATTACCTATAAAGCATGTTGAATAAAGACGAGAAATGGTTTCTTCCCTTTAAAATAAATCTGTACCTGCCAAATATTGATTTGAAACCGTTTGTTTACTCCAGTGAACGAGTGTTTAAAACAAATGACCGGGCGCGATCACAGGTGTCAACATAAACACAGTGCGTGGGGCCCAGTGCCTCATGGAGCCACAACATGTGTCAATCAGGAGATGCCCTTGCTGACTTTGCTCGAATAATATAAGTTCGGGCTGGATGAAACACCGCTTGTTGATGCTCACAATCGGAGCTCCAGTCACGCAAACTTGTTATTGTAAACAAACACATGGACTGTGTTTACAAACATGTAGAGTCATAACAATGTGTTAAACAGCTGTATGCAGGGTATTGAGACTGTGTGCTGGGATGGTTTTGCTTTGCAACTGTTGTAAAATGCAAAAGAACTGATAGTGTGAAAGAAAAGGCATAATATTGCTCCTGATTATGTCCCTTTAAAGATGCAGTGTTCTGTTAACAGGGCACAATTTGTAACCGCTAGATCTAGAATCTTCTAACTAGACATGCAGGGAGGTCAATAGAAAATCTCCTACTTAATCTGAAATAAGGTCTCTGTTACCAATATACTCCAAGCTGTGGGGCTCAGAAATACCACCCAGAATAACGGGAAATTTGATACAAAAAGCTCAAGTATCTGAACAACTAATGGATTGATCACCATGATTCTTTGCATGCTTATTCATCATAGAGACTGGTGGTGCCACCTGTATTTATTTGCTCAGCTGACTGTAAGTCATCTGAGCTATAGCATTCACTCTTTGTCCGTTGGCCGGCATCCGGCCGGACGTCTGTCTCACTTTATATCCAGAAAGGTCCATGAAAAGTCTTCTTGGATACCTGGAATTAGGTCTTTGTTACCCATATTCTTCCAGCTATGGGGCTCTGAAGCACCCCTCTAGAATAATAAAAAATTTGATAAAAAAGCTCAAGTATCTGAACAACTAATGCATTGATCACAATGATTTTTTGCATTGATATTGATAATGGAGTGTTTCATCAGTTTCTGCAGACTGGGGGCGCCACCTGTATTTTTTTTTTTACAATTTTTTTCATCTCTTTTTGAGACTTTAAAAGATGCTGTCATCTGTTAACAGGGCACAAATCATAACCACTCGACCTGGCATCTTCTAACTTTACATCCAGATAGGTCCATGAAAGGCTCTAGCTATCATCACCAAATTTTATGCCAATGTTGGTCACATAGGTCATATCTGAAATTGAGGTATTGGTGGCGCCACCTGCATCGGCCTTTTTTGTACAGGGTCATCAGTGCCTGTATCACACTGAGGGCTACAAAAAAATTCTTCTCTGAAACCATATGGCCAAAATGTTTAATATCGCACAGAAATGATCCTAGGGTAGTGCTTTCTGAAGTTTGTTCAAATGGTCTCTTTTCAGTGACTTTTGGGTAAGTTACGGGAAGCTGAATTTAGTCATATGCCATAACAGCCCATTTTGGCTCAGTGGCTACAAAGATCTTCTTCTCAAAAACCACTGGGCTAAAATCTTAAATCTCACACATTAATTATCCTCAGATGTTGATAATTCAATTTTGATCAAGTGGTTTTGGTTCAGTGCTTATTTGGCTGAGTTACGAGAAGCTGAACTTAGCCAGTTTGCTGTATCATCTTATATGAGTTATAAACCTGCAAAATGTTTTTAGACTGATGCCACTGAAGCCAGTTTGTTAAATATTTTACAAGAATAATTCCTACAATAATTCTTATAATAATTGTCATTAATGGTTCAACATGAATGATTTTTGGCTGAATTATGGAGATTAAATTGAGTCATTTTACCATATATGTTAGCTGTGTGATGCTGTTACATCTAGCCTGGCACCAGTTTATCAGCATCTATTACATCATGCCACTAGACATTTAGATTTCAGGTTATCTTTGGTTAATATTGACAAGAAAGTTTTTTAAAAGCTTTTAAAAAAATTTTGGTTTATGATTTAAGTTATTTATTAACCAGGCAATGTTAAAATCATGGATATTCAGCTCTCTGTGGCTATATAAAGACAACTGTACGTGGATTATGAATAATTGGTATCCCTACTCAACTTAATTCAAGAATTTGCCATCAATGAGATATATCTGTATTTCAATTTTGCATTCAGTATCTATCCATAATAATTTTACATATATTCCTGATTTTTCTTTTTATAAAAAGTCAGCTGAAAAGCATTTTGTATTGGGAAAATAAATTTCAAAGTTATTTCAAGTAGGGACCACTTTAATGTACATATGGCAGCACTTGGTTTACCATTGGCAGTGCCATTAGCCAAGATGATGTCAGCTCTATAAATAGTTTTGGCACAGTACCAGGATTGGAAGAAGTGCAGCAAGGTATAGGTCAAGAGTTCAATCAGTGCAGTAGCTGCATTCTATTTATAGCTTTGGCAGACTGCTCACTGCATCATATTTGGCACCAAAGTTCAGCCTGAATCTATTAATAGCTTTGGCAGACTGCCAGCTGTGTCAGATTATGCAACAGGTCAAGAGTTCACTCAGTGCAGCCAAGTGCAGGTCAAAAGTTCAATCAGTTTAGCCAGGTGCAGGTCAAGAGTTCACTCAGTGCAGTAGCTTGAGGCAGCAATTTGTCACAGGTCACTCGGGGGCAACTGCCTTACTCACCTGAGCCTTGTCAGCCCAGTGCATCAAACTCTGGGGAAGTTTGATGTATTGGACTGATATTTTGACCTGCCTATGCATCTTTGATGGTATTCTCATTTACAAGACAGGTGGTGCCACCTACATTGACTTTTGCAGTATGTGCGCCTGCTTATTTCTACAGAGGAATTTGATACGTCAGCCTAAAATTGGGCATGTTTATACATATCGATAGCCCTTATTTTTGGTTGACCTCTGACCTTTCTTCTCTGCCCAGCGTCCATTTGTGCGTCTGTTTCCACGCATAAACCCACATATCTCGGCAACCGTTTGACCGATAAAGCTAAAGATTTTGCACAAATGTAGCCCTTGGAAAGCTTTATAACATACACTAAAAATGGTGGCACCACCTGCAACCATTTTTGCACAGTGTCCATCTGTTCGTCTGCCTTGGGTTAAAATCACTCATATCTCTGCAGTGATTTGACTAATTCACCTGAAATTTGGCATGCGTATACATCCTGGATAGCTTTTCTGATATCATGACAGGTGGCGCCACCTACATTCACGTTTACGCTGCAGACATCCAAGCTCATATCTCGGGAACCGTTTGACCGATTGGGCCAAAATTTTGCATGTGTATAGATCTCACATAGCTCTTTATCATACGCAAAACTTGTGGCGCCACCTGCAGCCATTTTTGCACAGCTCCTGTCTGTTTGTCTGCCATGGGATAAAATAACTCATATCTCGTCAGTGGTTTGACATATCTGCTTAAAATTTTGCAGGTTTATACATCCTCGACAGCTCTCTTGATTTTATGACAGGTGGCGCCACCTGCATTCTAGTTTATGCAGCAAACATCCAAGCTCATATCTTGGGAACCGTTTGACCGATTGGGCCAAAGTTTTGCATGTGTATAGTTCTCACATAGCTCTTTATCATACGCAAAACTGTTGGCGCCACCTTTAACCATTTTTGCACAGTGTCCATCTGTTTGTCTGCCACAGGCTAAAATCACTCATAAACATATAGTGGTTTGACTTTTCTGCCTCAAATTTTGCATATGTATACAACTTGGATGGCTTTCTGGATTTTGTGGTAGGTGGCGCAACCTACATACACCATTTGGCTGCAGACATCCATGATAATATGCAACACTTCACTCTATTTCCCCTTGCCACTCAATCCATGCCTCACTTCACCCGTTCCACTCTGATTTATGCGGATACACGTAGTCGCTTGTCGACTACCCGTATTCTAGTTATTTTCTGTATTTGATTCATTCTTATTCTAGGCTATGCTACATTTTAGATTTTGTATTTTACCACCAGGGTTACAGTGATTAAAGTGTACATTTAATTGTGTCCACAAAGTGGTGTATTGCTATGAAAGTGTGGATGTTCATGAGATAAGTAATTCCTTACTTCAGAGGAGTAAAAACTTCACCAGGTGTGAAATTGAGTATTAATTCCAGTAATAAATTAAAACTGGGGTAGTAATTAGCACAATGATATTGTTTGTCCCTCATTCAACCAACAGTGTGTTTACTTTATTTGAAAAGATGTTTTATTTTATCAAATTTACTGAATCTTTTATTTTATTTTGGTGAATAAAATTAAGCATGTACTGAAAACTCCAATGTGCAAAACTTTTTAATAGTGATTCAAGGAATATTCTTGTAGATGCCATGTTGTGGCATTATTTTCTTTTAAATTCAGTTTAAACATTTATGATTTAAAAATAATAAAATATATGTGTATGCATAATATGACCCAATATGAGCTACACTCTGGATATATGATGATTGCAACTTTTGCAACAATTCTAATATTTTAACTTATAGTTTCAGTTTTTTACTCTGTATATATAATGATTGCAACTTTTGCAACAATTCTAATATTTTAACTTATATTTTCAGGTTTTTTATTAAAAATTTATAAAACCTGAAAATAAAAGAATGATTCAGATATAAACTTCTTAATGGAAAAAGTGGATATGCTTAAAAAAAATAGGATTATATATAAACTTAAATGCATTATTCCCTTGAAAGTGAAATAAAGGTATTAGTCCATTCTGTCAACTTGCCTGTCCATCTGTAAATTTTCATATGCATCACTGTATCTCAAAACTTTTACGGTTTTTCTTCATGACAGTCTTGTCAGAGTATTAATTGCAATCATATATTTAGAACTTTACTGTAACCAAGTAGGAGGGCCCCTTTCCTCTTAGCTTTTCATATTCTTATATAAATGAAAAACATTACAATGGAATATTTCTACATCCACCTTCGTGCTGCCCTCACTTTTCCCTTCTCCGAACCCCATCCCAAAGTCAGCCTCAGTAAGCAAGAACAAGATGAATCAGATATATTCATACTTTAATACTTTGTATAACTATTCGTCCATAGGTACCTATGTACATGCCAGAAATTATGTCAGTATTGTGTAATATGTAGACATAGTGGGCATCACAATAATGTACCTTGTCAAGACTAAAGAGATATTGTGTCATACAGTCACAAATTCATGAATCACTTCATCAGCATAGTTAATCATAACATCATATCTGTCAAATTGAAAGCTTGCAGACTACCATACACTTTAGATCCTTCAACAAATAGCTTTATCATCATTCTACTACTGCTTATTACTGCTGTCATTGCATTCATATTTGCTCAAATATATCACAATTTTCAACCCCTCCTAAATAAATAAAAAATAAACCACTATATTTGACTCTATCAATCCATCAGTCAGGTAATTTCATTTATCATTTACTCACATATTACATTAAATTCCTTTATAATAGCCCAACATGTCCATGATATTCATAAGCTTTATCAACTTGATATAGTACCGTAAAAGTCGTTGCAGAAGTCGCATCCTTATTACAAGTCGCACCCTGACTTTTAGGAACCCCCTGGGGAATAGCAGTTCAAGTTTAGTTTCAGGAAAAGTCCATAATATAGGTCGCACCCAGACTTTAGAGGCATCCCAACCACCTGATACATATGGAATTTGAGTATCATTCCTTGCGATGCAAGACTACAACCAACGTCCCTGTAGTACTTGTGGTTTATAAACTTGATAAACCATTTAAACATAAAAATAATTGGACAACTTTAATACAATGCTTATATTTAAGGAATAACAACAGAATCTTAACATATAAAGTCGAGGTTCAATTGTCAGGCAAGATTTGTACAGTGCCAAAGGCAGCTGCGTCGGATAACATTTTGTGCTGTGAAACGATGTCATTGTTGCCGTTTCTTACTGGGTTAAGTAACATTAGAATGCAAATATCAAGTTAAATGACTGTATTAATAATCGAAAAGAGTCTGAGGCAAAATACTATCACAATCGAGCAACTTTTTAAATCGTTAAAGATCGTCAAACGTAGGATGGATTCATTACACTGATTAGTTTGCGTATGCGTGACGAGTCCCAATCCGTCGCATTGGGCATGATTTTGACATAAGACAACTGAAAGATGGAAAGAATAATTGAGTTTGAATTTTTTCACCTAATTTCTAAAATGGACTCTAAAACTGAATTTAGTAACCCTTGAATTAATTGTTACAACTTACTTTCTAGACGCGGCACATACTGGTATTACTGAAATCACTGATCAGATGTCAGTCAACAAGGGGACAATGAACGCTTTATTGATTGGTCAGTTAATTTTAAATACACATAATTGAATTTACAGGTATTATGTTTACTGAGACAAATGATTTTTTTATCTCGAAAACCCTATTTCCATCGTTTATCAGTGATTATATTCAAATTGCTTGGATGTATGGCAAACTCAGCTATGTTGAACTAGATCCGTCATGACACCAAACGATGCTGGTTCCCGTGGAATTTAGGTATGTATGTGGCATTTTAAGTAAATAACGTATATACCTGTATGCTGTTTGTTATTTCATTGTATTGATTAATGTGTCTTCATTTTAAAAAAATCACGAATACTTCAACGCACAATTGACCGTAATGCATGCATGCCACCATATTGTTGACCGGGCATACGATCGTCCTGAAAGAGACACGGGTAACACACGAAGCAAATTGAATATTTGCAGCTCACGTGAAACGTTATAACATTGATATCCAAAACGCTTCAAAACCACGAGATGGTGACAGTGAAGTAATGGTTCTTAATATGAGAGTTTTTAACTGTGGATATATATCAGTCTAGGACATAGGGATGTAAAGGTCATTGCACGGGTGACCCGGGGCTTGAACTTCTGCTACACCTTAAAAGGTCAGCTGGTATTCAGCGATCAACCGGGCAGGCAAAAGAATTCACGACGTGTCTGTAGTGGATCAAGCTTGAATGACACGCAACTTTACAAGTATAAACGGATATGGAACCGCGAGTTTTTCATAACGACAAGCATACCCATATAGTTAAACGGATAGAAAATGTACATCAAAGAGCGGCAGACTGGCATATGCGTCCAATTGACTCATGATATAACAGTAACGCAGATTAGGAAGTGTCACTAGAATTGCGACTTGTCACAACGGGTAGGCCTTGAACTTGGCAAATTTAAAATTTGCATTTAATGTTAATAAAATGTAAATTCTGTCAGTTCACAAAATATAAGCCATAAGAGATGGTAAAAAGTGTAAATTATTGGGGAAAGACGTTTCACAAAGCACTGGTTAAAGGTATTGCATATTATCGCTCAACTGACTTTGTTCCATGTACCGGGAAAGCTGACTGAAACGGGATACATACGTATTACAAGTCGCACCCCGACTTTGCTAGAAAATTCTAGTTATAGAATTCGATTTCCTAGGACAAGTCGCAACTTCTGCAACGACTTTTACGGTATCACAGTGGAGAAACATTTATAGTCCAATCATGATCAGCTGAGCGCCGTGACCCATGGGTCCCTTGTTATGAATACCAGACTGTTGGCACCATATACTATTTTTCAGATAATGGTAGTAATAAGTATGTTATCAGGGAAGGATTATACCTGATGTTTATCCCATTACATCAGGCATGTAGGTCTTAGCTCTTCTAAATTTGACCTTGACCTTTATGCATGTATGTACATGTCTCGACCTCAGAAGTACCCACAAATGCATGGGCATTTTAAAATTAAATGCATTTCTATTTCTATTTCTTACAAAAAATACTTGCATATCCTGGTAATTGTTGCTTTATCTCTTCCAAATTTGATATCGACCTTGCCCTTATTGAAGGATATTGTACCTTTTATGACCTCAGATGACTATCACCAAATGAATGGGCATCGTAATGTAAAATGGAAATGACACTTAAATTAAGATATGTTTTTATAACACATTTTTTAAAAGCAAGTTGATGAATAATGGTGAATTTGACCTTTTTCTGCTAAATAGGACATTGACCTTGACCTTACTGCATGATATGTACATTTTATAACCTCATAAGTGATACCAAATGAATGGACATCCTAATGTTAGTTGGAAATGACAAACTTTAATTTGTTTCAATGTCATTTAGTCATTGGATTATGGACATAAATATTTCAGCCCCTTATAATGGTGGACATTTTGGATTTTTGGGGGAAATGACTCCTCTAAATTTGTCATCTCTGTGAATTTACATCTGTCTTTATTGTTCTGGAACAGGCAACCCTAAGCCCTCAGGCTTGGGCCCAAATCCCTTTGATACACTTCTTGTATACTTATATTATCACTGTGTTTATTGCATTCTTTTGTAACAAAAATAACACTTTGCAATTGGTGGAATATGGTTGTGGATTATTTGTGCACTAGGACTCTTAAATGAATCTATTTCAGGTGAGAAACATTTGAAAACATTTTATAACATTCAACCTAAGTCATTTGTTGATTGGATTATCAGTTTTTTTTCAGATGACTAACTCCTTTAGAATTGATAACTTTGTTTTAGACTTCATGTTTTTAATTCTTATTTTTAGCTCAGTTGACCTTTGTACGGTGTTTGGCCATCCATTAACTGGGCACAAATCTTAACCGTAAAGCCTAGAATATTGAACCTCTGCATTCTGAGAGGTCCACATTGTTTTTTTTTTTTTTCAGGAGATAAGCCTTTCCCAGGAGATGAACTGCAATTGGAAGCGATATGTCAATTGTATTATCTTTTGAGATAGAATCCAGTTGATTTGGGGGCTAAAGCTCAAATGCAACAGGTCACATCTTTGAACTCCTATATATACACCCTAACCTCAAGAATTGAAAGCTCTGATTTTTTTTTGTATCTTTGGTTTCTATTAGAGGAGGTGTGATGATTAAAATGTCTAGAAATTCCTTTTGTATTCATATTATTGATAGCTGCTGGAGCAGTTAATGTGAAATTATATTTCTTGTTAAGGCCTTGTCAAAGAGATTGCAGGCTTCAGATCCCTCAGGTCACCAGGCACTTGATCTCAAGAACCATTTGAAAAGTTGCTGTGAGTTTTTGTCAATTTTTGGTCTCTAAGAGAGACTTTGTGCCATTGAATTTCAGTACATCTTTGAAATGATTGAATGTCTTGCAGGTGACCAAAGCCCGTCCAGGTGATAAAGATGCCAGAACAAAGTACCATGAATGCAACAAGATTGTGAAGAGAATAGCCTTTGAGAAAGCTATTGCAGTTGAGGAGACCAAAAGATCAATAAGCGATAGCATCAATCTTGAAGCAATGAGTAAGTAAAGCAATCCTCCCCCCCCCCCCCCCAACCCCTCCTCCCACCACCTACAAATACTTATTCTTAGCTCAGCTGATTCTCATGCTGATTCGTAGTGATTGTGTTTTCATAAGTTATCATCAGTCCTTTAACCCATTTTGTCATAGATCTGTGAGCAGGATACAAAACATAAGTGTTATCTAGTAGCAGGGTACTAAACACAAGTGATATCGATTAGCAGGGTAGAAATAAACAAGTGTTATCAATAAGCAGGGCACAAAACACAAGTGTTATCAATGAGAAGGGTACAAAACACAAGTATTATTAATGAGCAGTGTACAAAACACAAGTGTTATCAATAAGCAGTTTACAAAACACAAGTGTTATCAGTTAGCAGTGTACAAAAAACAAGCATTATCAATAAGCAGGGCACAAAACACAAGTGTTATCAATGAGCAGGGTACAAAACACAAGTGTTATCAATAAGCAGTTTACAAAACACAAGTGTTTTAAGTAAGCAGTGAACAAAACACAAGGTTATCAGTTAGCAGGGTTCAAGTGTTATCAATTAGCAGGGTACAAAACACAAGTGTTATCAAATAGCAGGGTACAAAACACAAGTGTTATTAATTAGCAGGGTACAAAACACAAGTGTTATTAATAAGCAGTGTACAAAACACAGTTGTTATCAATAAGTAGGGTACAAAACAAGTGTTATAATTATAAGTGTTATCAAAAAGCAAAGTACAAAACACAAGTGTTATCAAATAGCAAGGTACAAAACACAAGTGTTATTAATTAGCAGGGTACAAAACACAAGTGTTATTAATAAACAGTGTACAAAACACAGTTGTTATCAATAAGTAGGGTACAAAACAAGTGTTATCAATAAGTAGGGTACAAAACGCTAGTGTTATAAATTAGCAGGGTACAAAACACAAATGATATCAATCAGCAGGTTACAAAACAGTGGTGTTATCAATTAGCAGTGTACAAAACACTAGTGTTATAAATTAGCAGGGTACAAAACACAAGAGTTATCAATTGGCAGGGTACAAGAAACAAGTAAGTGTTATCTATTAGCAGTGTACAAAACACAAGTGTTTTTAATTATCAGGGTACAAAACACAAGTGTTTTCTATTAGCAGGGTACAAAACACAAGTGTTTTCTATTAGCAGGGTACAAAACACAAGTGTAATATATCAGCAGTGTACAAAACACAAGTGTTATCAATTAGTAGGGTACAAAACAAGTGTTATCAATAAGTAGGGAACAAAACACTAGTGTTATCTATTAGCAGGGTACAAAACACAAATGATATCAATCAGCAGGTTACAAAACAGTGGTGTTATTAATTAGCAGTGTACAAAACACAAGAGTTATCAATTGGCAGGGTACAAGAAACAAGTAAGTGTTATCTATAAGCAGGATACAAAACATAAGTGTAATAAATTAGCAGGTTACAAAACACAAGTGTTATAAATTAGCAGTGTACAAAACAAGTGTTATCTATTATCAGGGTACAAAACACAAGAGTAATCAATTGGCAGGGTACAAGAAACAAGTAAGTGTTATCTATTTGCAGGGTATATAACACAAGTGTTATCAATTAGCAGGGTTCAAGTGTTATCAATTAGTAGGGTACAAAACACAAGTGTTATTAATTAGCAGGGTAAAAAACACGTGTTATTAATAAGAAGTGTGTAAAACACAAGTGTTAGCAATAAGCAGTGTACAAAACACAAGTGCTATCAGTAAGCAGGGTACAAAACAAGTGTAATTAATAAGTAGTGTACAAAACACAAGTGTTATCAATTAGTAGGGTACAAAACAAGTGTTATCAATAAGTAGGGTACAAAACACTAGTGTTATCTATTAGCAGGGTACAAAACACAAATGATATCAATCAGCAGGTTACAAAACAGTGGTGTTATTAATTAGCAGTGTACAAAACACAAGAGTTATCAATTGGCAGGGTACAAGAAACAAGTAAGTGTTATCTGTTAGCAGGATACAAAACATAAGTGTAATAAATTAGCAGGTTACAAAACACAAGTGTTATAAATTAGCAGTGTACAAAACAAGTGTTTTCATTTATCAGGGTACAAAACACAAGTGTTATCTATTAGCAGGGTACAAAACACAAGTGTTTTCTATTAGCAGGGTACAAAACACAAGTGTTATCTATTAGCAGGGTACAAAACACAAGTGTTATCTATTAGCAGGGTACAAAACACAAGTGTTATCTATTAGCAGGGTACAAAACACAAGTGTTATCAATTGGCAGGGTACAAGGAACAAGTAAGTGTTATCTTTTAGCAGGGTATATAACACAAGTGTTATCAATTAGCAGGGTTCAAGTGTTATCAATTAGTAGGGTACAAAACACAAGTGTTATTAATTAACAGGGTAAAAACACAAGTGTTATCAATTGGCAGGGTACAAGAAACAAGTAAGTGTTACCTATTAGCATGGTACAAAACACAAGTGTTTTCTATTAGCAGGATACAAAACACAAGTGTTATCAATTAGCAGGGTATATAACACAAGTGTTATCAATTAGCAGTGTACAAAACACAAGTGTAAGACATATAGTAACAGACGGCAGATGGGATCTGGTGAAATCTGATTTGGAAGTCAGAGTGACATATTCTGCAAGTTAGGCAGCTGAAACTTGCCTGTGAGTACAGATAATAATAGATTTTTCTCAGTGTTTATGCCTGTAACTACAAATAATTTCAGACTCTTCTTAGTGTTTATACCTTTGACTACAAATAATGTCAGACTCTTCGCAGTGTTTATGCCTGTGAGTACAAATAATGGCAGACTCTTTTTGTTGTTAATGCCTGTGACTACAAATTTTGTCAGACTCTGTTTGGTGTTTATGTCTGTGAGTACAAATTATGTCAGACTCTTCGCAATGTTTATGCCTGTGACTTCAAATAATGGCAGACTCTTCTTAGTGTTTACGCCTGTGAGTACAAATAATGTCAGACTCTTGGCAATGTTTATGCCTGTGACTTCAAATAATGGCAGACTCTTCTTAGTGTTTACGCCTGTGAGTACAAATAATGTCAGACTCTTGGCAATGTTTATGCCTATGAGCACAAATAATGGCAGGCTCTTGGCAATGTTTACGCCTGTGAGTACAAATAATGTCAGACTCTTGGCAATGTTTATGCCTGTGAGTACAAATAATGGCAGGCTCTTGGCAATGTTTATGCCTGTGAGTACAAATAATGTCAGACTCTTGGCAATGTTTATGCCTGTGAGTACAAATAATGGCAGACTCTTCTTAGTGTTTATGCCTGTGAGTACAAATAATGTCAGACTCTTGGCAATGTTTATGCCTATGAGTACAAATAATGGCAGGCTCTTGGCAATGTTTACGCCTGTGAGTACAAATAATGTCAGACTCTTGGCAATGTTTATGCCTGTGAGTACAAATAATGGCAGGCTCTTGGCAATGTTTATGCCTGTGAGTACAAATAATGTCAGACTCTTGGCAATGTTTATGCCTGTGAGTACAAATAATGGCAGACTCTTCTTAGTGTTTACGCCTGTGAGTACAAATAATGTCAGACTCTTGGCAATGTTTATGCCTATGAGTACAAATAATGGCAGGCTCTTGGCAATGTTTACGCCTGTGAGTACAAATAATGTCAGACTCTTGGCAATGTTTATGCCTGTGAGTACAAATAATGTCAGACTCTTGGCAATGTTTATGCCTGTGAGTACAAATAATGTCAGACTCTTCTTAGTGTTTATGCCTGTTAGTACAAATAATGTCAGACTCTTGGCAATGTTTATGCCTGTGAGTACAAATAATGGCAGGCTCTTAGCAATGTTTATGCCTGTGAGTACAAATAATGTCAGACTCTTGGCAATGTTTATGCCTGTGAGTACAAATAATGGCAGACTCTTCTTAGTGTTTATGCCTGTTAGTACAAATAATGACAGACTCTTGGCAATGTTTATGCCTGTGAGTACAAATAATGTCAGACTCTTGGCAATGTTTATGCCTGTGAGTACAAATAATGGCAGACTCTTGGCAATGTTTACGCCTGTGAGTACAAATAATGTCAGACTCTTGGCAATGTTTATGCCTGTGAGTACAAATAATGGCAGACTCTTGGCAATGTTTACGCCTGTGAGTACAAATAATGTCAGACTCTTGGCAATGTTTATGCCTGTGAGTACAAATAATGGCAGGCTCTTGGCAATGTTTATGCCTGTGAGTACAAATAATGTCAGACTCTTGGCAATGTTTATGCCTGTGAGTACAAATAATGGCAGACTCTTCTTAGTGTTTATGCCTGTTAGTACAAATAATGTCAGACTCTTGGCAATGTTTATGCCTGTGAGTACAAATTATGGCAGACTCTTGGCAATGTTTATGCCTGTGAGTACAAATAATGTCAAACTCTTGGCAATGTTTATGCCTGTGAGTACAAATAATGTCAGACTCTTGGCAATGTTTATGCCTGTGAGTACAAATAATGTCAGACTCTTGGCAATGTTTATGCCTGTGAGTACAAATAATGGCAGACTCTTGGCAATGTTTATGCCTGTGAGTACAAATAATGTCAGACTCTTGGAAATGTTTATGCCTGTGAATACAAATAATGTCAGACTCTTGGCAATGTTTATGCCTGTGAGTACAAATTATGGCAGACTCTTCTTAGTGTTTATGCCTGTGAGTACAAATAATGTCAGACTCTTGGCAATGTTTATGCCTGTGAGTACAAATAATGGCAGACTCTTGGCAATGTTTATGCCTGTGAGTACAAATAATGGCAGACTCTTCTTAGTGTTTATGCCTGTGAGTACAAATAATGTCAGACTCCTCGCAATGTTTATGCCTGTGAGTACAAATAATGGCAGACTCTTCTTAGTGTTTATGCCTGTGAGTACAAATAATGTTAGACTCTTGGCAATGTTTATGCCTGTGAGTACAAATAATGGCAGACTCTTCTTAGTGTTTATGCCTGTGAGTACAAATAATGTCAGACTCTTGGCAATGTTTATGCCTGTGAGTACAAATAATGTCAGACTCTTAGCAATGTTTATGCCTGTGAGTACAAATAATGGCAGACTCTTCTTAGTGTTTATGCCTGTGAGTACAAATAATGTCAGACTCTTCGCAATGTTTATGCCTGTGAGTACAAATAATGGCAGACTCTTCTTAGTGTTTATGCCTGTGAGTACAAATAATGGCAGACTCTTCTTAGTGTTTATGCCTGTGAGTACAAATAATGTCAGACTCTTGGCAATGTTTATGCCTGTGAGTACAAATAATGTCAGACTCTTCGCAATGTTTATGCCTGTGAGTACAAATAATGGCAGACTCTTGGCAATGTTTATGCCTGTGAGTACAAATAATGTCAGACTCTTGGCAATGTTTATGCCTGTGAGTACAAATAATGTCAGACTCTTGGCAATGTTTATGCCTGTGAGTACAAATAATTTCAGACTCTTGGCAATATTTATGCCTGTCAGTACAAATAATGTCAGACTCTTGGCAATGTTTATGCCTGTGAGTACAAATAATGGCAGACTCTTCTTAGTGTTTATGCCTGTGAGTACAAATAATGGCAGACTCTTGGCAATGTTTATGCCTGTGAGTACAAATAATGGCAGACTCTTCGCAATGTTTATGCCTGTGAGTACAAATAATGGCAGACTCTTCTTAGTGTTTATGCCTGCGAGTACAAATAATGGCAGACTCTTGGCAATGTTTATGCCTGTGAGTACAAATAATGTCAGACTCTTCGCAATGTTTATGCCTGTCAGTACAAATAATGTCAGACTCTTGGCAATGTTTATGCCTGTGAGTACAAATAATGGCAGACTCTTGGCAATGTTTATGCCTGTGAGTAAAGATTAAGTCAGACTGAACTATAGAGATGGTCCTTCGTCAATTTGGCTGTCCATCTGTCTGTCTCTCCATCCATTGGACTGGCATGTTTTGAAATTATTGGACCTTGGAATCTGAAATTTTGACATACAGTTGGATGTTCCTAAGTTCCCCTACCATTTTCAAATGAATGATGAAAATGTATGGTAACATCAAAACTGCCTTATATCAAAACCACTGATATTAAAACTACTGGTTGTTTTGTTTTTATTTGGCCTAACTATTCTACATATTCCATATGGTCAATATTGTAAAATTTTGTTGGCTTGTTAGCCATAATGATATCCAGGCAGTCTGTTCTCGGTTTTAATCATTGGAACACAGCAATCAGCTAACATCTGATCATAAGTAAGATAGACAGAGCAGAATTTGAACATTTTCTGTTATAATGCCAGTGTCACCAGAGGACTGTGACCTACCATAAATTCTCTATTATTAGCCACACCCAGACTTTTTAGTTTCCTCCCCTCAATTCACTGAGAAAAAGGTCTTGAAACCCCCCCCCTTTGAAGCTGCACCTGCATGAGCCCATACCAGCAGGAGCCATTCAAGTGACCAGAGATTGTTGGCTGATCCATGATAATATAAATTAAAGGACGATAAATTGGTGAGAAAGAGAAAGGGTGATAGTATAAAAAAAGAACATTAAAGCAAATATCTGATAGTGATACAGATTAGAAGAATGCAGTACGTAGACTATAAATATCTGATGGATTATGCAGTATCACAGGCAAGGCCAAATTTCAAATTTGGGTAACAGTCATACTTAAATAAGATTATTGTCATTCCAGTAAATTTACCAGTTATTCTCTCACTGAAAGTGTGGATATCCACCATGACAGTTTAACCGCCTTGGTACCGCCCTCAATGTGCGGACAAATAAACTAACTTCTCGTCCAATGCTGTGCGCATTGCCTTTGGCTGTTGGAAATCTGCGTGTCTTGCATCTTGCAAGTCCCTTAGCTTGAGACGACTGTTCTTGGCATCACTTATGGTTGACCTGGCAACATTGAACTCTCTGGCCAACTTCATTAGAGATTTTGTCAAGTCTCTCCAAAATGCAGATCGTCTGGGTCTCATCTGACATGAAACATGAGTGCTGCAATTGGTGTTGTTGTGGTTATGTATTATAGATTTGCTCAATTGTCAATGAACTTGCTTGTTATAATTAATTAGTCGTTGCCGAGAGTGAATTACATGTGTGACGATATGTTTTCGGATATTATTTTCAGATGGCCAA
The DNA here is from genome assembly GCA_026874595.1 of Sipunculus nudus. Lineage (NCBI taxonomy): Eukaryota > Metazoa > Annelida > Sipuncula > Golfingiida > Sipunculidae > Sipunculus > Sipunculus nudus. Next base: position 97,734,451 of record CM049308.1, read on the forward strand.
ATTTTCATTTGTAAAAAGTTCTGATATACAGTCATAACTTTGGTTCTCAAGTTTCAATTGTGGATAAACAGTTTTTCAGATAAACGGTGTTCGGATGAATGGCGATCCACAGTAGTTGTGAAAGAATCATTCACATAAAGCGTGGAGGTACGATACATAAAGTGTCAGAATTCCTGGTTTTTGCAGCGATAGCAGTTTTTGCAGGCATGGTAACTAGCATTTTTATATACCTGTATATTAAACAACTATCACATTGAAATCAAGTGATAGACATCTTCAGTGTTTCATTACTATTATTTAAAAGAAAACAAATAAATTTTGAGTAATAACAAACATCAAGTTAATATATTTTATTGAATGATACATCCACATACGTACCTGAATTCCACAGGGATGATCATCGATAGGGGACGGACCTTGCATGACAAGTTGGTGGCAGTCTGTCATTAAAGCCAGCATATGGACAAAATATGTCTCCACTGTTTTATTCATATTATTTCAAAGAGAATATATAAATTAACAGAAATAATATACGCCAAGTAAATATACTTCATTGAATGATACATCCACATACGTACCTGAATTCTACAGGGGATTAACCTCATTAGGGGACAGACCTTGCAGAACAGAGTGGTGGCAGTCAGTCATTCAAGCTGGCATACTGACAAAGTCCTATGCATAAGTGTATGTTTTCTTTAATATATTAAATTGTTTCTGTTAACTCATTTCTTATTTTAACCTTTTGGAGTGTATGTATGCATAATTTTATAGCCAGTTGGTTTGACAGTTAAAAAAAAACCTGGTTGTTCACAGAATGGCGAGCGTGCTTTCAGGATTGAATTAGTCATTTGAGAGCTAAAATCCTGTCAGGAATTTATTTCCTGAGTATTTGGTGAAATTTTCATACTGATTATTGATATATCTTCTTTGAATTATTTAATGTTTTGTAACATTAGAAATTGAGTCAGTGCTGAGACTTGACACATGCACACTCCAGATAGAGTTAATGCAGGTTAATACTTTGATATGGTAAACTAAGTACTGTTTTATGCTTAATAGTTACTCCGTGATATGGTAAACCACTGTTATAGGTTTGATAATTACTCAGACTAAAGTGGAGATTTGACAGTTAGAACGTAATGTTCATCCATCTGTCTGTGTGTCTTTTGTTTTTCGGTGCAAGCCACAGGTGATTGTAAGGATACCACCGTTTCACTTTTTCATTGTTTACTGTCTACATTTAAAGATTTTGTGTAGGTTACGTGGTTCACCTGCATAGTCGGTAATTTTAGCCTTTACCATGGAGTCTTTTAAAGTCCATTATCGAATTTGGGCAAGCATTAGGGTACAAGGACAATGTTCTGCTAGAGTTTGTTAACAAGCAAATAGATGCTTTAGAGGCAAAGCAGTGGGTGGATGCCACGCAGGATGAGAGGGCTAGAAGGAGAGAGATAGAACATGAACAGAGTGAGATTGAGTGTGAACATGAAGCCAGAGCTCATGAGATAAGGTGCTGAAGTTGAATAGTAGGGAATCGGTCGCAAAAACTCCCTCCATTTGACAAGCAACACGATAAGCTAGACGCATTTCTAGAGCATTTTGAGTTTTAAGCGCTGTGTCAAAACTGTGATCGTGATACCTGGGCTTAAATTTGTACTTGAGTCCTTTGTAAGGTGGTAAGTTGATACTTATGCACAGTTAGCAGTAAGTAATGCCATGGATTACAATAAGCTTAAGTTAGCTCTTTTAAAGGATTACCAAATGACTGAGGAGGGTTATCCATACAAGTTTTGTACTTGTAGGCCAGATGTGGAGAAACTCCCTGTCAGTTTGTGGTTTGGCTTAAAGGATACCTTGACCATTGGATCAAGGTGGTGGGTACAGGCGATAACTTCAACCTGTTAATTTCCTGATGCGTGAACAGTATTTAAACTATTGCAGCAAGGATCTCTGTGTTTTTGAAAGAGGGACAGTGTCGCGATATAAATAGCATGGCGGAGATGGCCGAGATTTATATGGAGGCCCACAGCTTACACAGTTTTATGGCAAGCTTCCTTAGTAGTGCTCCCCGAGCAGGGCAACAAGTAACTCATCCGAGAGAGAAATGAGATGTAGATCGCGGATCACATGAACAGGGCAACAAGTAACTCACCCGAGAGAGAAATGAGATGTAGATCACGGATCACATGAACAGGGCAACAAGTAACTCACCCCAGAGAGAAATGAGATGTAGATCGCGGATCACATGAACAGGGCAACAAGTAACTCACCCCAGAGAGAAATGAGATGTAGATCGCGGATCACATGAACAGGGCAACAAGTAACTCACCCGAGAAAGAAATGAGATGTAGATCGCGGATCACATGAACAGGGCAACAAGTCACTCACCCGAGAGAGAAATGAGATGAAGATCGCGGATCACATGAACAGGGCAACAAGTCACTCACCCGAGAGAGAAATGAGATGTAGATCGTGGATCACATGAACAGGGCAACAAGTAACTCACCCGAGAGAGAAATGAGATGTAGATCGCGGATCACATGAACAGGGCAACAAGTAATTCACCCGAGAGAGAAATGAGATGTAGATCGCGGATCACATGAACAGGGCAACAAGTAACTCACCCGAGAGAGAAATGAGATGTAGATCGCGGATCACATGAACAGGGCAACAAGTAACTCACCCGAGAGAGAAATGAGATGTAGATCGCGGATCACATGAACAGGGCAACAAGTAACTCACCCCAGAGAGAAATGAGATGTAGATCGCGGATCACATGAACAGGACAACAAGTAACTCACCCGAGAGAGAAATGAGATGTAGATCGCGGATCACATGAACAGGGCAACAAGTAACTCACCCGAGAGAGAAATGAGATGTAGATCGAGGATCACATGAACAGGGCAACAAGTAACTCACCCGAGAGAGAAATGAGATGTAGATCGCGGATCACATGAACAGGGCAACAAGTAACTCACCCGAGAGAGAAATGAGATGTAGATCGCGGATCACATGAACAGGGCAACAAGTAACTCACCCGAGAGAGAAATGAGATGTAGATCGCGGATCACATGAACAGGGCAACAAGTAACTCACCCGAGAGAGAAATGAGATGTAGATCGCGGATCACATGAACAGAGCAACAAGTCACTCACCCAAGAGAGAAATGAGATGTAGATCGAGGATCACATGAACAGGGCAACAAGTCACTCACCCGAGAGAGAAATGAGATGTAGATCGCGGATCACATGAACAGGGAACAAGTCACTCACCCGAGAGAGAAATGAGATGTAGATCGCGGATCACATGAACAGGGCAACAAGTAATTCACCCGAGAGAGAAATGAGATGAAGATCGCGGATCACATGAACAGGGCAACAAGTAATTCACCCGAGAGAGAAATGAGATGTAGATCGCAGATCACATGAACAGGGCAACAAGTAACTCACCCGAGAGAGAAATGAGATGTAGATCGCGGATCACATGAACAGGGCAACAAGTAACTCACCCGAGAGAGAAATGAGATGTAGATCGCGGATCACATGAACAGGGCAACAAGTAACTCACCCGAGAGAGAAATGAGATGTAGATCGCGGATCACATGAACAGGGCAACAAGTAACTCACCCGAGAGAGAAATGAGATGTAGATCGCGGATCACATGAACAGGGCAACAAGTAACTCACCCGAGAGAGAAATGAGATGTAGATCGCAGATCACATGAACAGAGCAACAAGTCACTCACCCGAGAGAGAAATGAGATGTAGATCGAGGATCACATGAACAGGGCAACAAGTCACTCACCCGAGAGAGAAATGAGATGTAGATCGCGGATCACATGAACAGGGAACAAGTCACTCACCCGAGAGAGAAATGAGATGTAGATCGCGGATCACATGAACAGGGCAACAAGTAACTCACCCGAGAGAGAAATGAGATGAAGATCGCGGATCACATGAACAGCGCAACAAGTCACTCACCCGAGAGAGAAATGAGATGTAGATCGTGGATCACATGAACAGGGCAACAAGTAACTCACCCGAGAGAGAAATGAGATGTAGATCGCGGATCACATGAACAGGGCAACAAGTAATTCACCCGAGAGAGAAATGAGATGTAGATCGCGGATCACATGAACAGGGCAACAAGTAACTCACCCGAGAGAGAAATGAGATGTAGATCGCGGATCACATGAACAGGGCAACAAGTAACTCACCCCAGAGAGAAATGAGATGTAGATCGCGGATCACATGAACAGGGCAACAAGTAACTCACCCCAGAGAGAAATGAGATGTAGATCGCGGATCACATGAACAGGACAACAAGTAACTCACCCGAGAGAGAAATGAGATGTAGATCGCGGATCACATGAACAGGGCAACAAGTAACTCACCCCAGAGAGAAATGAGATGTAGATCGAGGATCACATGAACAGGGCAACAAGTAACTCACCCGAGAGAGAAATGAGATGTAGATCGCGGATCACATGAACAGGGGAACAAGTAACTCACCCGAGAGAGAAATGAGATGTAGATCGCGGATCACATGAACAGGGCAACAAGTAACTCACCCAAGAGAGAAATGAGATGTAGATCGCGGATCACATGAACAGGGCAACAAGTTACTCACCCGAGAGAGAAATGAGATGTAGATCGCGGATCACATGAACAGGGCAACAAGTAACTCACCCGAGAGAGAAATGAGATGTAGATCGCGGATCACATGAACAGGGCAACAAGTAACTCACCCGAGAGAGAAATGAGATGTAGATCGTGGATCACATGAACAGGGCAACAAGTAACTCACCCGAGAGAGAAATGAGATGTAGATCGCGGATCACATGAACAGGGCAACAAGTCACTCACCCGAGAGAGAAATGAGATGTAGATCGCGGATCACATGAACAGGGCAACAAGTCACTCACCCCAGAGAGAAATGAGATGTAGATCGCGGATCACATGAACAGGGCAACAAGTAACTCACCCGAGAGAGAAATGAGATGTAGATCACGGATCACATGAACAGGGCAACAAGTCACTCACCCGAGAGAGAAATGAGATGTAGATCGCGGATCACATGAACAGGGCAACAAGTCACTCACCCGAGAGAGAAATGAGATGTAGATCGCGGATCACATGAACAGGGCAACAAGTTACTCACCCCAGAGAGAAATGAGATGTAGATCGCGGATCACATGAACAGGGCAACAAGTAACTCACCCGAGAGAGAAATGAGATGTAGATCGCGGATCACATGAACAGGGCAACAAGTAACTCACCCGAGAGAGAAATGAGATGTAGATCGCGGATCACATGAACAGTCAGTTAAGCCATTGGGAGGCTTACGTTGCTTTATATGTAACTGTTTAAGGCATGAGGCACATGAATGTACATTGACCAGTGCCAGGTCTACCTAACAAGCATTACACTCAACTGTTGAACAGCGTGGGGCTAAACTGAAGAGTAAGCCTGAATCAATGTCAGTGGTTGTTATGGAATCTGAGTCAGAAACTGTTAGTCCCATTAATCCAAATTTGGATAAACAGGGTCATGAGTCATTTGGATTGACTGCTCTGGAAGAGGGCAGTAGCTTTTTACCCATTTGTGAGGGGTTAGTTAACGGCAAGGCAGCCAAGTTATGTGATTCCGGTTGTTCTTCAGCAGGAGTACGTGAAACATACAGGGATCTGGACCAGTTCACTGGACACAATGTCGAGTGTCTGTTGTTTTACGATTAAATTGTTTTCCTAAGGTGAGGATTAGTGCAGACTGTCCCTATTTTGTGGGAACTATTGAGGTGATGGAAGTGGGAGGTGCTGTTTGTGACTTAGCGCTAGGAAACTTAGCAGGAGTGTGGTATCCGAACAATCCTAATCCTATATGGAAGTCTGATTGGAATTCAGACATAGTGCATGACAACGTTGAACCACCACTGGAAGTGACATCTTCAGTAGAGATGCTTGCCACTGCACATAAGCAAAAATCGCCATAGCAAAGTTTACATGTAGTTTGTCCAGTTGAAGTTGCAAGTCTGGTCAAATGTTTGAAGGTGCAAGAAGAAGATGAGTCCTTTGCACTGGAAGCTTGTTAAGTCTACTAGTGGAAGTGATGGCACTTTCCGGGTTAAGGGCGATCTTAGTCCATATTGTGTGAGATAAACGCGGTTATCCAGATGGATCATGGATCGTGGTACCCCATTTATTATTGACTGATGGTATGAAGATGGGCCATAAGGCAATTATTGGAGGCCATCACTGCGTAGATCTAACATATGAGGGAGTAAGTGCCAAGTCCAGCTGGAAGGGGGAGTATGGTGACCTGTCCCATTTGTCAGACAAGAGCTGAATCTCAGCTTGTCCTAACAGCGGTCACCTTTAGTATGAACAAATCTGTACACCGGATAATCTGGATTGTGAAAATTAATCTCACTTTATTGGAGAACTAAACCTTGAGGGAGTAGATGAAACCTCCAACATGTTATTATCATCAACTGTATGCAGCCAAACTGAACATTAGGTACAGGTTAATGCCAAAATTTTGGCAGGTACAAATTTATTTGAAAGGGAAGAAGCTATTTTTCATGTTAATTCAACATGATTTATAGGTGATTGGGCCCCTTAAAGAAATCCAGAGCGCAGAAAGATCATAAACCAAGAAAGCCTTGCGAGCCTTTTTAGGCCTTACCAATTATTACCGGAAGTTCATGCTGAATTAACTATGCTGAGATAGCAATTCCACTATTGGACCTTTCATGGAAACACGATTGGATGATGCATCCGATAGCTTATGCTAGCAGGAAATTACTGGCTAGAAAGAGAAATTACTGTACCATTGAGAGAGTGTGTTTGGCAATTGTTTAGGCATTTCAGAAATTTGAGATGTTCTTGTCATTCACATGGTTGTTCACATATCTAGTGGGGTGACAGCTAGGCTTGGTAAAAATCAAAGAAACAAATGCAGGCATACTTGCAAAGCTTACCTAGCATATCATATTTGACCCAGCTACTATGGTTTCCAGCTGAAATATTGAAGATAGAGGGTTTCATCAATGGGGACCCTAATTTGCATGTTATACAGTTGAACCCTGCCTTGCGACCACCCCACAATTGCAACCACCCAACAACTGTGACCACTTTTCTTGGTCCAGAGTATTTTTTATTGTTATTTTTGTTTTTAAATGACTCAAAACTATGATCAACCCAGAATTCAGAATTACAGGTAGATTTCCTGGCCCCAGCACTAACGTGACCCTGCTAATGGGACCAGGACCGTAATGACATTTGTCACGAGTAAATGGCTGCACCTTGTCACAGCCTCCTTATTGATAGATAAATCAGTGAGGACAACACGGTTTCCAAACCCGAATGATAATCTGGTCCCGCATATCTTCCTGACTCAGTGTCTGCATGAAGACTCACTGAGACGTACGTGATTGATCAAAGAGGGTATACAGCGGAATCTCTAATTAATTAGCCGGTCTGTCTGGCTGACTATCCTGGGGTTTTGAGCTCTTTTATTTACTTGGCAATGCTAATTGCCCTACAATAATCGCTTTTATTACAACTACCTGAAGTGCGGGGTTGAGAGCTTAGTATTTCTACTCATCACATATTGTTCGATCTTCATTGTCAAATTAATGACCTGGTTAATCCAAACTGTTCACATACCTTACTCATACTGAGCATTGAGCAGCCTGTTATATGTATTTATAAAGCTAGCTTGCATTGGCTCATATCCCACAAATTATCTTGACTTATCAAATAGATTGCTGTCAGATTATTTCTATACTGATTCAGTTAACGTTTAAATTGCTTGCTGTTGTGTGACCATGCCTGGAAAAGAAAGTGGCATTAATCAAGGCAGCAACACCAGGCTGCATTCAGCGCCAACTGGTTCAGTATTATGTTATATATGTATTCAGCAGAGATGTTTTTGTATTGCCTCTAGTGTTATTATCTGTTAGTCATCAGGCATTGCATATGTGTACATGTATATTTATTTTGCCATGAATAAATATTTTAAAACAAATTTGTTTTCTTTTCAACTACACACCACAAACATAATTAGGGTCCTCTATAAAGTAGAATATTTTGTTGTGATACACATTAAAGATATGCAATTGATACACACTGATAGTGATACTCATTAACCATTAGCGTATTATATGCAAGCCAGAAAATTCGACCATGATAAGAATTTCACAAATATGACCACCCTTAAATTAAGACCACTTTGCTCAGTCCTTAGGATGGTCCTAGTAGTGGGGTTCCACTGTATTTGTATCCGCCAAAACAGAGTTTTGCGGATACTATGTTTTCAGCTGGACGCCGCCGCCGCCACGTAGGTGTCCGGAGAACTCCTCCGTAACCGCTGGGCGTAATTTTCCGAAACCCGGGATTATGTTCGGGTCACATGTGAACTGCTGCGCCCCGATTTTGTTTTGACCTCTGACCTTTCCTCTGCGCTCTGCGTCCGTTTGTGCGTCTGTTTCCACACATAAACCCACATATCTCGGGAACCGTTTGACCGATCAGGAAAATTTTTTTGCACAAATGTAGCCCTCGGAGAGCTTTATAACATACACCAAAAATGGTGGCGCCACCTGCAACCATGTTTGCACAGTGTCCATCTGTTCGTCTGCCTTGGGTTAAAATCACTCATATCTCTGCAGTGACTTGACTAATTCACCTGAAATTCGGCATGCGCAAACATCCTGGATAGCTTTTCTGATTTTATGACAGGTGGCGCCACCTACATTCACGTTTACGCTGCAGACATCCAAGCTCATATCTCGGGAACCGTTTGACCGATCAGGAAAATTCTTTTGCACAAATGTAGCCCTTGGAGAGCTTTATAACATACACCAAAAATGGTGGCGCCACCTGCAACCATGTTTGCACAGTGTCCATCTGTTCGTCTGCCTTGGGTTAAAATCACTAATATCTCTGCAGTGACTTGACTAATTCACCTGAAATTTGGCATGCGTATACATCCTGGATAGCTTATCTGATTTTATGACAGGTGGCGCCACCTACATTCACGTTTATGCTGCAGACATCCAAGCTCATATCTCGGGAACCGTTTGACCGATCAGGAAAATTCTTTTGCACAAATGTAGCCCTTGGAGAGCTTTATAACATACACCAAAAATGGTGCCGCTACCTGCAACCATGTTTGCACAGTGTCCATCTGTTTGTCTGCCTTGGGTTAAAATCACTCATATCTCTACAGTGACTTGACTAATTCACCTGAAATTTGGCATGCGTATACATCCTGGATAGCTTTTCTGATTTTATGACAGGTGGCGCCACCTACATTCACGTTTTCGCTGCAGACATCCAAGCTCATATCTCAGGAACCGTTTGACCGATCAGGAAAATTTTTTTGCACAAATGTAGCCCTTGGAGAGCTTTATAACATACACAAAAAATGGTGGCGCCACCTGCAACCATGTTTGCACAGTGTCCAGCTGTTCGTCTGCCTTTGGTTAAAATCACTCATATCTCTGCAGTGGTTTGACTAATTCACCTGAAATTCTGCATGCTTATACATCCTGGATAGCTTTTCTGATTTTATGACAGGTGGCGCCACCTACAATCAAGTTTACGCTGCAGACATCCAAGCTCATATCTAGGGAACCGTTTGACCGATTGGGCCAAAATTTTGCATGTGTATAGTTCTCACAAAGCTCTTTATCATACGCTAAACTGGTGGCGCCACCTGCAACCCTTTTTTGCACAGCGTCCATCTGTTTGTCTGCCAAGGGCAAAAATCACTCATATACAATATAGTGGTTTGACTTATCTGCCTTAAATTTTGCATATGTATACAACTTGGACGGCTTTCTGGATTTTTTGGTAGGTAGCGCAACCTACATACACAATTTGGCTGCAGACATCCATGCTGATATGCAACACTTCACCCGTTCCACTCTGATTTAGGCGGATACAAGTAGTCGCTTGTCGACTACCCGTATTCTAGTTTAAAACAAGGACTCACCATTTGTTATCATGGTTTCATTTGAAGCTTCCACCATGAAAATCTGATCTAGACACAATGTTTTACTAGTTATCACGGTGAGTTCTTGAAATATTAATGATATTAGAATCTTCAACTATGGCGGCCTTAATTTGCTAATGCATATAAAAATTTGTTATATTGTTGTAAGTATTGTTTCTTTTGAATCTTTGACCATGAAAACCTAGGTCTAGACATGATGTTCAACCAGTTATCATGGTTAGTTCTGGAGATATTGAAGATAGTAGAATTTTCATAAATGACCCTAATTTGCATATTAAAATTTTAAATACAAAATAAATCATTCTTAATATTGTTTCATTTGAATCTAAGACCATGAAAACCTGGATCTAGACACTATGTTTGACTAATTATGGCTGGTTTTGGAGATATTGAAGAAAACAGGATTTTCATCAACGAAATTTGCATATTACAAAAATTGCCCAAGGTTGCATGAAGACAACCCATCTCAAATGTACCAGTAAATCACTGCTACACAAATCCATTGAAAAACTTTGTACTATAGACAATTCATAGGTACCCCCTACTCACAACTCTACTATGAAACAGTGCTTTTCCTAGGATTTTTTACAAGGGCCTAACATGTGAAGCAGTGCTTATCCTAAGATTTTTATCAGGGCATAACATGTGAAGCAGTGCTTATCCTAAGATTTTTATCAGGGGCCTAACATGTGAAGCAGTGCTTATCCTAAGGTTTTAATCAGGGGCCTAACATGTGAAGCAGTGCTTATCCTAAGATTTTTATCAGGGGCCTAACATGTGAAGCAGTGCTTGTCCTAGGATTTTTATCAGGGGCACGACATGTGAAGACGTGCTTATTCTAGGATTTTTATCAGGGGCATAACTTGTGAAGCAGTGCTTATCCTTAGATTTTTATCAGGGCATAACATGTGAAGCAGTGCTTATCCTTAGATTTTTATCAGGGCATAAAATGTGAAGCAGTGCTTATCCTTAGGATTTTATCAGGGGCATGACGTGTGAAGCAGTGCTTATCCTTTAGATTTTTATCAGGGGCATGACGTGTGAAGCAGTGCTTATCCTTAGATTTTTACCAGGGCATAACATGTGAAGCAGTGCTTATCCTTAGATTTTTATCAGGGGCATAACATGTGAAGCAGTGCTTATCCTTTAGATTTTTATCAGGGGCATGACGTGTGAAGCAGTGCTTATCCTTTAGATTTTTATCAGGGGCATAACATGTGAAGCAGTGCTTATTCTAGGATTTTTATCAGGGGCACGACATGTGAAGCAGTGCTTATTCTAGGATTTTTATCAGGGGCATAACTTGTGAAGCAGTGCTTATCCTTAGATTTTTATCAGGGCATAACATGTGAAGCAGTGCTTATCCTTAGATTTTTATCAGGGCATAAAATGTGAAGCAGTGCTTATCCTTAGGATTTTATCAGGGGCATGACGTGTGAAGCAGTGCTTATCCTTTAGATTTTTATCAGGGGCATGACGTGTGAAGCAGTGCTTATCCTTTAGATTTTTATCAGGGGCATGACGTGTGAAGCAGTGCTTATCCTTTAGATTGTTATCAGGGGCATAACATGTGAAGCAGTGCTTATTCTAGGATTTTTATCAGGGGCATAACGTGTGAAGCAGTGCTTATCCTTAGGATTTTATCAGGGGCATGACGTGTGAAGCAGTGCTTATCCTTAGGATTTTATCAGGGGAATGACGTGTGAAGCAGTGCTTATCCTTTAGATTTTTATCAGGGGCATGACGTGTGAAGCAGTGCTTATCCTTAGATTTTTATCAGGGGCATGACGTGTGAAGCAGTGCTTATCCTTTAGATTTTTATCAGGGGCATAACATGTGAAGCAGTGCTTATTCTAGGATTTTTATCAGGGGCATGACGTGTGAAGCAGTGCTTATCCTTTATATTTTTATCAGGGGCATGACGTGTGAAGCAGTGCTTATCCTTTAGATTTTTATCAGGGGCATAACATGTGAAGCAGTGCTTATTCTAGGATTTTTATCAGGGGCACGACATGTGAAGCAGTGCTTATTCTAGGATTTTTATCAGGGGCATAACATGTGAAGCAGTGCTTATCCTTAGATTTTTATCAGGGCATAACATGTGAAGCAGTGCTTATCCTTAGATTTTTATCAGGGCATAACATGTGAAGCAGTGCTTATCCTTTAGATTTTTATCAGGGGCATAACATGTGAAGCAGTGCTTATCCTTTAGATTTTTATCAGGGGCATAACGTGTGAAGCAGTGCTTATCCTTTAGATTTTTATCAGGGGCATAACGTGTGAAGCAGTGCTTATCCTTTAGATTTTTATCAGGGGCATAACATGTGAAGCAGTGCTTATCCTAAGATTTTTATCAGGGCATAACATGTGAAGCAGTGCTTATCCTAAGATTTTTATCAGGGGCCTAACATGTGAAGCAGTGCTTATCCTAAGGTTTTAATCAGGGGCCTAACATGTGAAGCAGTGCTTATCCTAAGATTTTTATCAGGGGCCTAACATGTGAAGCAGTGCTTGTCCTAGGATTTTTATCAGGGGCACGACATGTGAAGCAGTGCTTATTCTAGGATTTTTATCAGGGGCATAACTTGTGAAGCAGTGCTTATCCTTAGATTATTATCAGGGCATAACATGTGAAGCAGTGCTTATCCTTAGATTTTTATCAGGGCATAACATGTGAAGCAGTGCTTATCCTTAGATTTTTATCAGGGGCATGACGTGTGAAGCAGTGCTTATCCTTAGATTTTTATCAGGGCATAACATGTGAAGCAGTGCTTATCCTTAGATTTTTATCAGGGGCATAACGTGTGAAGCAGTGCTTATCCTTTAGATTTTTATCAGGGGCATGACGTGTGAAGCAGTGCTTATCCTTTAGATTTTTATCAGGGGCATAACATGTGAGGCAGAACTTATCCTTTAGATTTTTATCAGGGGCATAACATGTGAAGCAGTGCTTATCCTAAGATTTTTATCAGGGGCATAACGTGTGAAGCAGTGCTTATCCTAAGATTTTTATCAGGGCATAACATGTGAAGCAGTGCTTATCCTTAGATTTTTATCAGGGGCATGACGTGTGAAGCAGTGCTTATCCTTTAGATTTTTATCAGGGGCATGACGTGTGAAGCAGTGCTTATCCTTTAGATTTTTATCAGGGGCATAACATGTGAAGCAGTGCTTATCCTTTAGATTTTTATCAGGGGCATGACGTGTGAAGCAGTGCTTATCCTTTAGATTTTTATCAGGGGCATGACGTGTGAAGCAGTGCTTATCCTTTAGATTTTTATCAGGGGCATGACGTGTGAAGCAGTGCTTATCCTTTAGATTTTTATCAGGGGCATAACGTGTGAAGCAGTGCTTATCCTTTAGATTTTTATCAGGGGCATAACGTGTGAAGCAGTGCTTATCCTTTAGATTTTTATCAGGGGCATGACATGTGAAGCAGTGCTTATCCTTAGATTTTTATCAGGGCATAACATGTGAAGCAAAGCTTATCCTTAGATTTTTATCAGGGGCATAACATGTAAAGCAGTGCTTATCCTTTAGATTTTTATCAGGGCATAACATGTGAAGCAGTGCTTATCCTTTAGATTTTTATCAGGGGCATAACGTGTGAAGCAGTGCTTATCCTTTAGATTTTTATCAGGGGCATAACGTGTGAAGCAGTGCTTATCCTTTAGATTTTTATCAGGGGCATGACGTGTGAAGCAGTGCTTATCCTTAGATTTTTATCAGGGCATAACATGTGAAGCAGTGCTTATCCTTAGATTTTTATCAGGGGCATAACGTGTGAAGCAGTGCTTATCCTTTAGATTTTTATCAGGGGCATGACGTGTGAAGCAGTGCTTATCCTTTAGATTTTTATCAGGGCATAACATGTGAAGCAGTGCTTATCCTTAGATTTTTATCAGGGGCATGACGTGTGAAGCACTGCTTATCCTTTAGATTTTTATCAGGGGCATAACATGTGAAGCAGTGCTTATTCTAGGATTTTTAGCTCAGCTAACTATAAGTCATCTGAGCTATAGTCGTGGTCCATTGTCCGTCGTCTGTCCGTCTGTCTGTCCATCTGTCCGTCTGGATGTCTGTCCGTAACACTGGCACGTTTTGACACCATTGGACCTACGAATCTGAAATTTGCCACACAGTTAGATGTCCCAAAAATCTCCTACCATGCCGAAAATTGGGTCAATAGGACTTTGTTCCTTCGAGATATTAAGGAAAAACCTCAATTTTTTATTAGAAATCTTTTTTCACACTTCAGGACTGCCTAATATCAAAACCACTCATCTGGTTTTCTTCATATTTACCATAAATATTCCTGTATATAGTTCCTATATACATGCCAGAAATTAAGTCAGTATTATTTAATTTTAAAAAGTTATGGGCCCAAACATAATGGACTTTGTAAAAAAATCAGGAAAGATATTTGGTCACTTAAGACCAAAAGTGTTAAAGGTAGGGACTTTTTTTCAGTATAAAAATTTTAATTGATCAAAATTTAATTATATACCAAAAATTAGATCAAAATCTGGTTTTTTTTTAAATATTGGCAAAAATATAAAATTGGTACCTTAAATTTTGCCCAAGTTTGACCATGGCACGTTTTTTTTCCTGTAAGTACTGTGGATTTAATTTTCACAGCATGTTTTTGTTAGCATTTTGTCTGTTAACACCGAAAATTTGAAACCAGTTGATCAAAAACTGTAGATTTTATTCAAGTTTTCAAGCACCATGTCACATCAAGTTTACATCAAGCTAGTGTTATGCAGTTTGCTAGAGCTCAGCTCCCCAGCTTCAGCTCTAGGTTCCTTTAATTTAGCATACAGTTAGATGTCTCCAAAATCCCCTACCATGCCAAGAATTTTATCACTAGGACTTAATTCCTTCGAAATATTAATGAAAAACTTCATTTTTCCATTAAAAACCCATTGTTACACTGTAAGACTGCCTAATATCAAAACCACTGATCTGACTTTGATCATATATAATATACATATTTTTCTATACATTCGCTATGCACATGCCAGAAATGATGTCAGTATTGCGTAATTGTTTTAAGTTATGGGCCCAAACATAATGCACTTTTTAAAAAAATCAAGAAATATATTTACTCCCTTAACAAGAGGATTGCTGAAGCTACATCCCTCTAGCTTATCCTAGGATTTTTATCAGGGACACAACATGTGAAGCAGTGCTTATTCTAGGATTTTTATCATAGTCAGGTGGCTTAGCATCAGATTTGGACCATATTGTTACAGACCAGATATAAGCACCAAAGTCTGTTTTTAGGTAGAGTACAACAAAACAGGTGATTTCAAAGGGGGTGCCCTCATGAAGTACCTACGAGATAAGTTTCAGAGCCTGAAAACCATCGGCGCCTTGTGTATCACAGTACCCTCTTTTCGCATGAAAATAAAGAGGGGTAGGGAAGGAAAAATTCCCTTATATCCATTACGATTAATGAAATATAGTAAATTATATACCAAAAGAATGCCAAAGTGAGTTCTTTCTATCATTACCATTTACATTGTTATATTATACACCTGTAGCCCTAAAAATGTAGAATGATCAAGTGACCTCCGGGACTGAGGTAGCGACCATTAAAATAAGATATTAAGTGTTTAAAAGAGAAAAAGGGGAAAATATTTTTCTTGTTTACTATTGTTGAGTTTGTGATTTGATTTTTGGGAAAGTATTAAATGTTTATAATAACGGATATTTCCCTCAGCGGCTACTAGTGATTGAACTGAATATGACCGATAAACCATATTTCCATTCAAGAGCAACCTAAAGTTCATAGTTTTATTTGTTCTTGTTATTCATCTTGTTATTCATTGCAACAGATCTCTGTAAATCGTTGTAAATTCAAAATGTAAACTTCTGGGACAGCACGAATTTTTATCAGAATTATTCTGTTAACTATCATAGTCGCCATGTTACAAGAGTGCAAGCACATTCCTGAAAATATGTTGATAAATTACCACTTATACATCACCTGTTTCAAAATTCACTACAAATTGAAATATTATAAAAAAAATAAAATCCTTTAGACTGCTTTAACAAATAAATTGTTCATATTATCAAAGCCAAAAGGTTACAGTGCAGTATATTAGTTGTACTGGCACATTCTGGAACACAACTTGGGTAGTTGGACCATATCGTTACAGATTGGATAAAAGCACCAAACCTTGTAGGTGGATAGAGTACATCCAGGCAGTTGATTTTAGAGGGGGTCCCCAGGTAAAGTACATATATATCCTAACCCTTACCAAAAATTTTATAAGTGCCATATATGTTAAAGTTATATGACACATATTTGTGCCTTATAAGTCCCTTATATCTCCCCTTATAACTCACATATATTTCACATATATGGCACATATGGATTTTATATGCAAATGAGGTAGGAGCCATATATGTGACATGTATGTGACACATATGTCACTTATAAGGCAGTCCAACATATGTTCCTTATAAATGACATATAACTGATATAAGTCACATATATTTGCCATATATGTGCCTTATAAGTGCCATATATGTGCCTTAAAAGGGACATATAACTGACATATAAATCCCATATATGTGCCATATATGGGTCTTATAAGTGCCATATATGTCCCTTATAAGTGAGATATAACTAACATATAAGTCCAGTATATGCACCCTCTGTGCTGTTCCTCGATAGCCTAATTGTTGTCTGTTATATGTTCTGTTTTGAAAGGTGTTTACTCTTCTTCATGCCACAAGGAATTAAGGTAGATGCTAGAAATTAAGGTTTGTGTGTGTGGGCTTGCTGCCCAGCACTGTGCAGCTCCTTGAAAACCAAGCCGGCCTGCAGTCACACTAGGGGTCTTCAACTTCATACAGTCCTTCAGTGGGCACAAACACATGAAACGTTAAAGTATGAAAACACAATATCCAAAATAAATATTTATTTACACATTTGTAAACTGAAAATTACATTTTCATTAGATTCTTAAAACTCCTTGGTTCAGTCAGACTTGAGAGTGATGTAATTTTAGGGAATGAAGGCTGGAAGGAGATAAGACACGCTTGCCACATTTCAAATCCTTTTCAGTCCCTTCTTGTTGGTCCTGCAAAAACAAATGTCACCAGTCTATGTATACAGATACTATCATTATTGCTCAAGTGAATTATTTAATTAAATAATTTCAAAAGATAAACTGTAGAAATTGATTCTTAGGAGTACTTTTCTTCACATTTACATTAGCCTAATATCTAAAGGCTATATAATAATGAAATACTTACAGACACAAGTCAAAAAAAAGAAAACAGCTAGTATATTTTACTGAAATTACATCTACTCTCTAGATGGGGTTTTTAATGGGAGAGAACAGGGAATGGTTCACATTTCTGTTTTGTCAACAGGCCTGTTGAACTTTTATGATTACAGGTAAATATAGTTGAACTTCTCAATTACAAATACTGGTTGATTGTTAACAGTTATAGAGAGTATATACTAACATTACAGATAAGCAGACACTGTGGCCAAAAGATGCTCATAGTTCCTCTGTCTAAACACAATTTTAACATGTAAGCTGTCATATATATCCAATATGCATAACTGTTAGCCACCAAAGTTGCAGGTGTCACTTTAAAAAACGGCATGCTCCAGCTATTTGATTGACAAAAACAAAAACTTATAAATCATAACATTGTCCATTTTATAAAAGCTTTATTTACATGTTATCTTTATATGAATATGCTTACCAGAGGCTGGAGATGTCTATGCTTTCCTTTTACTTTCAGCACCATTTCTTCATAATGGTTCTGTGAAATGTAAAGAAATTACAAATCATAGAAACAAAGGTTGTTGAAAATCAATAATTACTAGAATACAGGTAGTCGACAAGCGACTATGTGTATCCGCCTAAATCAGAGAGGTACGGGTGAAGTGGTGATAGGATATAGAGGTTAACGCAACCTGTCATATCAACAAAAAAATCTATCCAAGATGTATACACATGCAAAATTTCATGTGAATAAGTCCAACCACTGCAGAGGAAAGGTCAGAGGTCAAAACAAAACTGGGCGCAGCAGTTCACATGTGACCCGAACATAATCCCGGGTTTCGTAAAATTCAGCCCAGCAGTTTTGGAGGAGTTCTCCTGACACCTGCGGTGGCAGCAGCCATGGATTGAAAACATATTCTCCGCAAAACTCTGTTTTGGCGGATACAATTATAAAGAACATGGAATTGTTCATATTTTGACTTTTAAGTACACAAATATACATAAAACAAGGTCAGTCTTACATTAAATAAAGTACAGTTATGATATATTGGTGGTCAGAAATGTCCTGAATGATGTCTGACATTTTAGGGTGAAGTGGCACTGTTACTTACTTATAAGTATAATCATGGCGTACAAATCCCTCTTTGGATTAACCTGTAAATAGAATTTGTTTTTATTTCTCATTGGAAATCAAAATAGTGCCAAATGAAAACATCTGATCCTTAATGAAAAAAGTCCCATTTCATCATGCTTTTCCTTTTGTAAAGCAAAGTGTTATCTCAGATGAAACCTTAAAGAGAAATAGTCAGAGGAATGAGCCCTTTAAACAAAGTGCTATTAACATTTGTATGAGGGTCCTGGACCTTCTGATGTCACATTCTGATGAAATTCATACAAATAAATGGCTTTATCGATTGTTGTGAAATCCATAGTGTATTTATGGGTCAATATATTTATATCAGTGGTGTTTACTGCACAAAGAAATGAATGCTCTTTCTGATTTTGTCAATGCAAATGTTTACAGGGGAACACTGGGTCCTTGGGCCCTTGTTTTACCATAGGTTCACAGCCACTCATTTTAATGATTGCTGTCCTGATAAATGAAAAGTAAATATAGATATAATCATGAATCAAGTAATATACTGATTAACATTTAAACAAAGTTATTTAAGACGCACACATTTTGTTACATTTCATTCACCAATTTTTAGGAACCTGGTTTTTATATACTTGGATGACAGGTATAAGGGCATATTACATACCCAATTAAAGCTTAATTTATAAGCATTTGTGTGATTTACTCCAAAAGTAAAAACTACTTGACTAGTGGAAATGCAAAGTACAGCAAACCTCTCTTAAATTTTATCAAGCACTGGTTGGTGAAGTCTTTTTCTGAAATACACATTATATATTTGCAGGGCAAACCACCATGAGTGAAAGTCATCTTTATGCTTCATCTGGTTAAAACATGCAAAAGTAATGCAAGAGTACTCACCAATGAAACATTTTCAGCAATAAATGTCCTTTCTGGTTGACAAAACACATACACCTCCAAGCTCAGGAGTAATGGCTCAGACAGCATTATACAATACTGCATGGGTACAGTCAGCTAGAGTTCAGTGAATTCACAGCTGAATCTTGTTTTCTGTGACAGTCCTAATATACACCAAAGTCTGAGGAAGCTGGTTATTTTGATACCCATAATATTATACTTCTTCAGTAAATACTTGATTAAAATTAATTTTGTTTGAAAACCTTGGAGTTGGGACTTAGAAGTTTATGCAGCATTTATGTTCCTTTTGGAAAATCCTATCTTGCAGAAGAATTAACCCCAAAGTATACAAACTTATAACTGACATATATAGAGCTCCTTAATGTGCACATTCCCTTACATCTCCCATATAAGTCACATTTAACTGAAATATACAGAATGGCTTCATGTGCAGCTCCCTTATAACTGAAATATAACAAACATACAACTCCCTTATAACTCACATTTAACTATGCCTGACTAAACATATAGCGGCAATATAAATATAACTCCCATACATAGCACATGAACGGATGATGTAACGTTCTAACCTAAAGCTGGCTACATTTAACCTTTAAACTGGTTTTGGTCATATTAACTGCAACAGATGTTGGATATATTTAAAGTGTTCTTAATATTGTATATTGATAAAATAAAAATGAAATGTAGATTTAACCGACTTTACCGCGTTCCCTTCATTGTTGTAAAGGTCTGTTAACGTTTTGTTATCCTGCTATTGTTGACTCTGGCCTGCTGAATGGGCACCGGAGGAATTGACCTAATAATTCTTACACAATTTGGTGTTTTTGTTCGATATGTAAAGATAATTACGTTTAGTTAGCTGACTATTTGGACATTTGAAAATATTATGTTTCTTGCCTACAAAACTTAAGACTCATGATAACATGACAGTCTCATCATCATAATACATCATCAGCATATTCATTTTACCTACATGAATAATTATAAACAATATTGTAAATGAAGTCAGACATTTTATTCAGTGCAAAAAACATTTAGTATGAACTAGTTCTTTTTTTGTGAATAAAATGTAAATAAATACTGTACTCTTTGATTTAGTCTTTTCCTGGCAAATTGAAGTTGAAATTAAGAAAATAATTTAATAATAAATCAATAATTAGTTAGTTATATAAAATTATCATCGATGTAAGTATTTATTTGAATATATCGTACAAACCATAATCCACTCTCAACCCATAAAAGTACAGCTACAGTTGACTAAATGCCACTGGAAGCTCCATCGTATTGAGCACTTGATCTAAATTGCTACGGTCGATAATTTTACTGCAATTTATCAATTTCTTGGAAATGTTATTATTCCAAACATACATAATACCAAACAGAGGTTCAAGAATCGCCCTTTAGCTTTTTATATACTCAATAAGTTCATGGATTTGCTTGTAGGCCTGCTCCCTCCTGATAGATATTATGTTGGATAAATGTAAACAAATATTGCTTTATGACACATTTTCATTATCGAATTTACATTATATTATGATCAAGATGTATTTGTGCCTGGGATGGGGCCAGGTACTTGTACCTGTACCTGTACCTGTACCTAGGTACACATTTCAGAGTACCTGTACCTGTACCTGCCGGTCATGAGTAGGAAGTACCTTGTACCTGTACCTGTACCTGGTACAAGGTACTCCAGGTACATTTTCATATTTTCATTTTTTTAAGTTTTTTCCTCTTTAAGTATTAAAATTGATTACCTGTAGTGTAAAATAATCAGCAAGCCATCAGGGAGATAATATACTTTATACATATATTTAGAATTTACTTTAGCAAACAACTTCATTACTGTTTGATAGAAAAAAAGGCATGTTAACTTGCATATATATGTGAATTTATGCCGCTATTATTATCTTCAAAAACGTCTTTGAAGTGATCATAAAATAAATGTACCTGTACCTGTGCCTAGGTACTTTCTAAAGTACCTGTAACTGTACCTAGGTATTCTGTGAAAATCAATTACCTGTACCTGTACCTGGCGATTCACAAGTACCTGTACCTGTACCTAGGTACATTTACTTGTTTCTGGCCCCAACCCTGATTTGTGCCCTGATAATTAATGTTCAAAGCAGTGGACAATTCAATAAGTTGTTTCAATCACCTTGGGTCTTCGTAAGTACGACTTCAGATATAGCTTTCAAAATGGATGGTTTCACTGGAAATGGTATATATATACTATAGTATATTCCCTATATATTTTAATGATGTGGGTGTTAATCTTTATAATCCTAACCATTATGCAATTTAATTTGTTATTCAAATGACATATTTCTTAACTTCTCCATTATTTTCACTTCAGAACACGGGGCCATTTAAACATACAGAGGAATCATGGCTTGGACCTAAGTATGATTGTTGATGTTATCTTACTTATCCATTACAGGTATAGAGGATGACTATAAGGAATCATGGCTTGAAGCTAAGTATGATTGTTGATGTTATCTTACTTATCCATTACAGGTATAGGGGATGACTGTGAGGAACCATGGCTTGAAGCTAAGTATAATTGTTGATGTTATCTTACTTTTCCATTACAGGTATAGAGGATGACTATAAGGAATCATGGCTTGGACCTAAGTATAATTGTTGATGTTATCTTACTTATCCATTACAGGTATAGGGGATGACTTTAAGGAATCATGGCTTGAAGCTTAGTATGATTGTTGATGTTATCTTACTTATCCATTACAGGTATAGACAATGACTATAAGGAACCATGGCTTGAAGCTAAGTATAATTGTTGATGTTATCTTACTTATCCATTACAGGTATAGAGGATGACTATGAGGAACCATGGCTTGAAGCTAAGTATAATTGTTGATGTTATCTTACTTTTCCATTACAGGTATAGAGGATGACTATAAGGAATCATGGCTTGAAGCTAAGTATAATTGTTGATGTTATCTTACTTATCCATTACAGGTATAGGGGATGACTTTAAGGAATCATGGCTTGAAGCTTAGTATAATTGTTGATGTTATCTTACTTATCCATTACAGGTATAGACAATGACTATAAGGAACCATGGCTTGAAGCTAAGTATAATTGTTGATGTTATCTTACTTATCCATTACAGGTATAGAGGATGACTATGAGGAACCATGGCTTGAAGTTAAGTATAATTGTTGATGTTATCTTACTTATCCATTACAGGTATAGGGGATGACTTTAAGGAATCATGGCTTGAAGCTAAGTATAATTGTTGATGTTATCTTACTTATCCATAACAGGTATAGACAATGACTATAAGGAACCATGGCTTGAAGCTAAGTATAATTGTTGATGTTATCTTACTTATCCATTACAGGTATAGAGGATGACTATGAGGAACCATGGCTTGAAGCTAAGTATAATTGTTGATGTTATCTTACTTATCCATTACAGGTATAGGGGATGACTGTGAGGAACCATGGCTTGGACCTAAGTATAATTGTTGATGTTATCTTACTTTTCCATTACAGGTATAGAGGATGACTATGAGGAACCATGGCTTGGACCTAAGTATAATTGTTGATGTTATCTTACTTATCCTTTACAGGTATAGAGGATGACTATGAGGGACCACGGCTGAGTGATGGTAAAGTTACAGAGGACTTTATGAAGCAGCTTATGCAACACTTTAAGGACCAAAAGAAATTACACAGGAAATATGCATACCAAGTGAGTGCCACACTCAGCCTAGTTGACCTTAATGGAGAGCTGTTTGGACTAAATGATTTCCATTGTCTTTCTTAGCAGCCATTAACATGTTTTATAAATGTTGGTGCTTGAAAATTAAAATTGAAAACCCTGTCTGCATTAGCATGTGGTGTTGAAGAAGTCAGTCTCACCAGTTGTTCAGAGCTGTGATCTTTCAGCATTATATGCCCTTTATGCATGGCATTCCTACTGAAGGGCAAATTTATCAACAATCACTGAATAAAATATCCAAGATATTTTCATCCTTGTTATTCACAAATACTTGCTAAAAATTAAAATTATAATTTAAAATTTATAAGACTAATGGGATTTATGGGACTGTCACCTTTCTTGATTTTTAGCTCAGCTGACTATAAGTCATCTAAACTATATTCGTGGTCCATTGTCCGTCGTATGTCCGTCTGTCTTGCCGTCCGTCTGTCCGTCCGTCCGTCCGTCTGTCCGTCCGTCTGTCTGTCTGGATGTCCGTCCATAAGACTGGCACGTTTCGACACTGTTGGACCTACGAATCTGAAATTGGGCATACAGTTAGATGTCCCTAAAATCTCCTACCATGCCGAAAATTGGGTCAATAGGACTTAGTTCCTTCGAGATATTAAGGAAAAACCTCAATTTTTTATTAGAAATCTATTTTCACACTTCAGGACTGCCTTATATCAAAACCACTCATCTGGTTTTCTTTATATTTACCATAAATATTCCTCTATATAGTTTCTCTGTACATGCTAGATATTAAGTCAATATTATATAATTTAAAAATGTTATGGGCCCAAACATAATGGACTTTTTAAAAAAATCAGGAAGATGTTTGGTCACTTAAGACCAAAAGTGTTAAAGGTAGGGACTTTTTTCCAGTAATACAACTTTAATTAATTGAAATTAAATTGTATACCAAAAATTAGATCAAAATCTGGTAAATTTTTTAAAATATTGGCAAAAATATAAAATTGGTACCTTAAATTTTGCCCAACTTTGGCCACGGCACGTTTTTTTCCTGTAAGTACTGTGGATTTAATTTTCACAGCATGTATACATAAAGATTTAATCTGTTAAAATCTTAAATTTGAAAATAAAAGCTGCAAAATTAGGCTAGGTATTGAATTTTTTTGGAGGCTCTTGTTGTATTCCCTTACATTGTCAAGCAGTCCACTTCGATGACTGTAGGTCATTCAGTGCACATCTCTATGCTCCCCAGGCTGTTGGCATAATTTTAGATGTCCCCAAAATCTCCTACCATACCAAAAATTTGGTTATTAGGACTTTGTTCCTTCGAGATATTAAGGAAAAAAACTCTGTTTTCCATAAAAAAAGCCATTGTTACACTTCAAGGCTGCCTAATATCAAAACCACTGATCTGTTTTTGATTGTATTTAGTATTCACTTTCTTTCATACATTTTCTACGAACATACCAAAAATTAGGTCAGTATTGGGTATTATTTTGAAGTTATGGGGCAAAACATAATGCAATTTTTAAAAAAATCAGGAAATATATTTACTCACCTAACATGAGAATTGCTGAACCTAGAGACTTTTTTTCAGGAATATAACTTTATTTAATCAAGATTCAAGTGTTTACCAAAAATTAGATCTGAATTTTGCAAATTTTTCAAGTTATTAGCATAAATAAAAAATCAGTACCTTAAATTTTTGTTCAACTTTGGCACTGTTGATTTAATTTTCACAGCATATATACATAAGGATTTAATCTTTTGAAATCTGAAATTTCAAAAAAATTGATTGGAAAGAATAGCTTTAATTCATGTTTTCATACACCATGTCAAGTGTTGTTTACATCTAGCCCACCTAGTAGTACAGCCTTCACTTGCATTATGTAACCCAACCCCAGGCAGCTTGCCTTGGGTCAGCTTGGCCACTACCAGCAGGCTTCCCCTATGCCCTGCACTCCCCCCCCCCCCCCCAGCAGGTGCATAAACTAGATGAATGTTATTATTTTCTGTATTTGATTCATTCTTATTCTAGGCTATGCTACATTTTAGATTTTGTATTTTACCAC
Source organism: Sipunculus nudus (assembly GCA_026874595.1). Taxonomy (NCBI): domain Eukaryota; kingdom Metazoa; phylum Annelida; class Sipuncula; order Golfingiida; family Sipunculidae; genus Sipunculus; species Sipunculus nudus. The sequence goes on from CM049308.1 coordinate 97,759,504, forward strand.
CAGGGTTACAGTGATTAAAGTGTACATTTAATTGTGTCCACAAAGTGGTGTATTGCTATGAAAGTGTGGATGTTCATGAGATACGTAATTCCTTACTTCAGAGGAGTAAAAACTTCACCAGGTGTGAAATTGAGTATTAATTCCAGTAATAAATTAAAACTGGGATAGTAATTAGCACAATGATATTGTTTGTCCCTCATTCAACCAACAGTGTGTTTACTTTATTTGAAAAGATGTTTTATTTTATCAAATTTACTGAATCTTTTATTTTATTTTGGTGAATAAAATTAAGCATGTACTGAAAACTCCAATGTGCAAAACTTTTTAATAGTGATTCAAGGAATATTCTTGTAGATGCCATGTTGTGGCATTATTTTCTTTTAAATTCAGTTTAAACATTTATGATTAAAAAATAATAAAATGTATGTGTATGCATAATATGACCCAATATGAGCTACACTCTGGATATATGATGATTGCAACTTTTACAACAATTCTAATATTTTAACTTATAGTTTCAGTTTTTTACTCTGTATATATAATGATTGCAACTTTTGCAACAATTCTAATATTAAACTTATATTTTCAGGTTTTTTTATAAAAAATTTATAAAACCTGTAAATAAAAGAATGATTCAGATATAAACTTCTTAATGGAAAAAGTGGATATGCTTAAAAAAAATAGGATTATATATAAACTTAAATGCATTATTCCCTTGAAAGTGAAATAAAGGTATTAGTCCATTCTGTCAACTAGCCTGTCCATCTGTAAATTTTCATATGCATCACAGTATCTCAAAACTTTTACTGTTTTTCTTCATGACAGTCTTGTCAGAGTATTAATTGCAATCATATATTTAGAACTTTACTGTAACCAAGTAGGAGGGCCCCTTTCCTCTTAGCTTTTCATATTCTTATATAAATGAAAAACATTACAATAGAATATTTCTACATCCACCTTCGTGCTGCCCTCACTTTTCCCTTCTCCAAACCCCATCCCATAGTCAGCCTCAGTAAGCAAGAACAAGATGAATCCGATATATTCATACTTTAATATTTTGTATATCCATAGGTACCTATGTACATGCCAGAAATTATGTCAGTATTGTGTAATATGTAGACATAGTGGGCATCACAATAATGTACCTTGTCAAGACTAAAGAGATATTGTGTCATACAGTCACAAATTCATGAATCACTTCATCAGCATAGTTAATCATAACATCATAACTGTCAAATTGAAAACTTGCAGACTACCATACACTTCAGATCCTTCAACAAATAGCCTTATCATCATTCTACTACTGCTTATTACTGCTGTCATTGCATTCATATTTGCTCAAATATATCACAATTTTCAACCCCTCCTAAATAAATAAAAAATAAACCACTATATTTGACTCTATTAATCCATCAGTCAGGTAATTTCATTTATCATTTACTCACATATTACATTAAATTCCTTTATAATAGCCCAACATGTCCATGATATTCATAAGCTTTATCGACTTGATATAGTATCACAGTGGAGAAACATTTATAGTCCAATCATGATCAGCTGAGCACCGTGACCCATGGGTCCCTTGTTTAAAAATATTTATAACATGTAGGCAAATAAAAGTTAATCATGTTTCCATGGCGCCGCCCATGTAATTTTAAACCAGCTGCATGTGACTCCTGCCTGAAAATACCTGCCGATGAGTTTATTTCTATATCCATATGTTTGGTACAAAATATTTGTAGGTAGACCTACCTGGGTCCCAATGAGTGCAAAACCATTGATTTCAAATTTGTTATCTTTCTTTTTTTTATTCTGCCTTTTTCTGTTTGTGCTGGATCTCCAATTGGGCTTAATTTCAATAGTTCTAATTGGGGCACATTATTAGGCTTGGTTCACAGATTTGCACCTGATATTTGTTTTTGACCTTACTTGACCTTATTCCCATGTCATGCATTCCAATTGATTTCATCTAGTTCAAGTTTTTGACAATCACTTATTGTCTCATATTTCTGACCTAGCTCATCATTAGCTGACTTATGAACTATAGCCATGGTGTGGCATCTAGCAGCTTTCTTCAGCAATGCCTCGACAGATACTCCTAATATTTTAATTATAATTTTCAAATGGACCTACAGGCCACATACCAAAATCAGTGGCTCCTACTTTTTTGTGTTTTTTCTTATAGGCCCATAAGAGATTGCACTCTTTTAAACATTGTGGTCTATTATGCAGTCATGGTGTAACTAATAAAAAACTGAAAGTTCATACATCATCATGGTATATATCCCTATCATGCAGATGTTGAAGAAAATTGGCCTGACCAGTCTTTCAGAACCATTTCAGACACATTGGTACTTTAACCCTGGTTCTCCTGACCAGTTTTCAGAACCATTTCAGACACATTGGTACTTTGACCCTAGTTCTCCTGACCAGTCTTTCAAAACCATTTCAGACACATTGTTACCTTAAACCCTGGTTCTCCTGACCAGTTTTTCAGAACCATTTTAGACACATTGGTACTTTGACCCTGGTTCTCCTGACCAGTCTTTTAGAACCATTTCAGACACATTGGTACTTTGACCCTGGTTCTCCTGACCAGTTTTCAAAACCATTTCAGACACATTTTCTTATGCCCCCGCCACAAAGTGGCCGGGGCATATAGTTTTACCCATGTCCGTCATTCCGTCCTTTCGTCATTCCGAAATCAAACAGTTGTACAGACTTTTTTTCGCAATGCCTGAAGATATTGGCCTGATTTTTGGTGTGTGGGCAGATATAGACCAGTTACAGATCGAGTTCGCGTTTCGTCCCGGTTGACCTATTTTTGACCGTTTTACGGCTCCTAAACTTAGAAAATTTCATGAAAAATAGAAATTTCATGACAAATACACATGTACAGACTTTTTTTCGCAATGCCTGCAGATATTGGCCTGATTTTTGGTGTGTAGGCAGATAATGACCAGTTACACATCGAGTTCGCGTTTTGTCCCAGTTGACCTACTTTTGACTGTTTTACGGCTCCTAAACTTAGAAAATTTCATGAAAAATAGAAATTTCATGACAAATACACATGTACAGACTTTTTTTCGCAATGCCTGCAGATATTGGCCTGATTTTTGGTGTGTAGGCAGATAATGACCAGTTACACATCGAGTTCGCGTTTTGTCCCAGTTGACCTACTTTTGACTGTTTTACGGCTCCTAAACTTAGAAAATTTCATGAAAAATAGAAATTTTCATGACAAATACACATGTACGGACTTTTTTTCGCAATGCCTGCAGATATTGGCCTGATTTTTTGTGTGGCAGATATTGACCAGTTACAGATCGAGTTCGCGTTTTGTCCCGGTTGACCTACTTTTGAACGTTTTACGCCTCCTTAACTTAGAAAATTTCATGAAAAATAGAAATATTTATAACAGATACACATGTACGGACTTTTTTTCGCAATGCCTGCATATATTGGCCTGATTTTTTGTGTGTGGGCAGATATAGATCAGTTACAGATCAAGTTCGCGTTTTGTCCCAGTTGACCTACTTTTGACTGTTTTACGGCTCCTGAACATAGAAAACTTCATGAAAAATATGAAATTTCATGACAAATACACATGTACGGACTTTTTTTCGTAATGCCTGCAGATATTGGCCTGATTTTTGGTGTGTGGGCAGATATTGACCAGTTACAGATAGAGTTCGCGTTTCGTCCCAGTTGACCTACCTTTGATTGTTTTACGGCTCCTGAACATAGAAAATTTCATGAAAAATATAAATTTTCATGACAAATACACTTGTGCAGACTTTTCTTCGCAATACCTGCAGATATTGGCCTGATTTTTTGTGTGTGGGCAGATAATGACCAGTTACAGATCAAGTTCACGTTTTGTCCCAGTTGACCTACTTTTGACCATTCGAAGGTGCTCTAACATAGAAAATTTCATAAAAAAGTGCACGTGTATGGACTTTTTTTTCGCATTGCCTGCAGATACGGGCCTGATTTTTGGTGTGTAGGCAGATAATGACCAGTTACAGATCGAGTTCTTGTTTTGTCCCAGTTGACCTACTTTTGACCATTTGATTGCTCCTGAACATAGAAAGTTTCATGAAAAATAGAAATTTTCATAACAAATCCATATGTACTGACTTTTTTTCCTCAATGCCTGCAGATACCACCCTGATTTATTATGTGTGGGCAGATAATGACAGTTACAGATGGAGTTCGCGTTTCGTTCCGGTTGACCTACTTTTGATTGTTTTACGGCTCCTAAACATAGAAAATTTCATGAAAGACAGAATTTTTAATGGAAAATGCACATGTATGGACTTTTTTTCACAATGCCTGCATATACTGGCATGATTTTTGGTGTGTTGCTTGATAATGACCCGTTACAGATCGAGTTTGCATTTTGCCCTTGTTGACCTACTTTTGACCATAAGACACCTCCTGAACTTAAACAATTTTTCAAAATTTTACAAATGTTTCTAATTTGCCCCAGGTGGGGGCATTTGTGTCGTTCCGACTCATCTAGTTTTTTATTACAAACAAATACAATACATACAAAACCAACAGTCATGGTGATAGTTTCCAAAACAATTTGATATCCTTTCAATACACACATATATATATATATATGTATATAAAGAACCACTGTCTCACAACTATTAATTGTATTATCCAATACCATATGGTGTGATATTATTCCCAAAACAAAATATCTTATAATAATCCAGTAAATATGTATCAAATTTTTGTATTCTCAAAGTAAATCATCTAATTATCTGTATACCTATAATTTATGAAATCTCTCTTCATCTACTATGAAATTTAATTACAATGTAATTTTTTGTGCCATCATAAATTCTGTTCTGGCATATTTCCAGATTTCTTGACATGCTTTATCAAAAGATAGGCCTTCTTGACTATTTCTAGCTCTGTTTATATATTGTTTCACCACTAAAAAAAATTAAATTTCCTACTACAGGTGCCCTTGGAGCAACATACATGACTGAAGAGATATTTATATCAGTATTAATACCTTTTTGTTTACACCACCTTTCAATATCCACCATAGTTTCCTAACCTTATAACAAGGCCAAAACAGTTGTATTAATTATTCTTGCTCTCTTTTACAACTAGAATATCAGCAGAAGCTGACAAAAGCCCTCAGCCAAAAGAACAGTGTTTATGGGTGGTAAAAGTAACAAGTACAAAATATTTGTTTTCTCATGGATGTATATCTGTATTTGTCTCAGTGATAAATTTAAACTGGAGAGGTATTTACCATGTTTCATAACAATCCACAATATGCTTTTAGAAGATATTCTGCTCACAAGACCAAAGTTGAAAAATCCGATAAAAATTCATTCAAAATCAGAATTTGTAGGTGGCGCCACCAAACTTGTCCAGCAGATAGAGACCATCAGTCCCAATTATCATAGTAAGTTTCGTGAAAATCCACCCAATGGTCTCTGAGAATTAAGCTTCTAAGTGTTTTTCTATAATCAGCTCTAAAACGCAGAAAAATAGGTCAAGGTTTCCCATCTTTGAACTTGACCGAGATTTTGTCAATATACATCTTCATCGAAGAAATAAAATTCCCATGGTGAATCCTTTTAGAGATATCCCTCTCACAAGACCAAAGATAAAAATTCATTAAAAATCAGATATTGTACATTTGTAGGTGGTGCCACCAAACTTTTGAGCAGGTACAGACCATCAGTCCCAATGACCATTGTAAGTTTTGTGAAAATCCACCCAATGGTTCCTGAGAAATAAACTTCTAAGTGTTTTTCTTTAATCAGCTCTAAAATGTAGAAAAATAGGTCAAGGTCACCCTTTTTCTAACTTGACCGAGATTTTGTTGATATACATCTTCAGCGAAGAAATAAAATTCCTACAGTGAATCCTTTTAGAGATATTCCTCTCACAAGGTAAAAGTTAACGGACGGCAGATGGACGGACAGACAGCTTGGGTGACGACAATAGCCCATCAGCCTTAGGGCTGAGGGCTAAAAAGTACATAAATCAGAATCTTTAATCTTCCACTTACATAACCAATAATTATTTATGAAATGATTATTGAGTAATTCATATTGAAACACTCTTGATTTTGTGTCCAAACATATTTTAAAAGGAAGCTTTTATACTTCCTTATGATCTACCTCTACGCCTGACATGCAAGTTTTTGATAAAATTTTGTAATGTACATTTAATAGAGATATAGGCCTCCAATTTTTAGCTCAGCTGACTATAAGTCTTCTGAGCTATAGTCGTGGTCCTTTATCCTTTGTCCTTTGTCCAGCTGGCTGGCCGTCCAGCCATCCTGCTGTCCGTTAACAGGGCACATTTTGAAACCATTGGACCTACAAATCCAGAATTTTGCATACAGTAAGATGTCCTCAAAATCTTCTACCACATCGAAAATCGGGTCATTAGGACTTTGTTCCTTCGAGATATTAAGGAAAAACCTCTGTTTTCCATGAAAAAGCCATTGGTACACTTCAAGGCTGCCTAATATCACAACCACTGATCTGTTTTTGATCATATTTAGTATTCATATTCTTCCATACATTTTCTATGTACATACAAAAATTGCGTATTGCGTGTTGTTTTGAAGTTATTGGCCCAAACATAATACGTTTAAAAAAAATCAGGAAATATATTTACATAACATGAAAATTGCTGAAGCTGGAGACTTTTTTCAGGGATATAACTTTATTTAATCAAGATTCAATTGTTTACCTGAATTTAAATCTGAATTTAGCATAAATAATTAGCATAAATAAAAAACCAATACCTTAAATTTGTCCAACTTTGGCAATGACAGGTATTTTAGCTCAGATTACTATAAGTCATCTGAGCTATAGTCCTGGTCCATTGTCTGTCATCTGTCCGTCTGTCTGTCCTTCCGTCTGTCCGTAGATGTGGCACGTTTTGAAACCATAAGACCTAGGAATCCAAAATTTGGCATAATGTTAAATGTCCCCAAGATCTCCTACCAAGCCGAAAACGGGGTCTTTTCAACTTCGTTCCTTTGAGAAATTAAGGAAAAACCTAAATTTTTTATGTAAAACCTATCTTCACACTTCAGGACTGCCTAATATCAAAACCCACTGTTTTACTTCATATTTACCATAAATAATCCTCTATATAGTTCCTATGTACATGCCAGAAATTAGGTCTGTATTATATAATTTAAAAAAGTTATTGGCCCAAACATAATGCATTTTGTAAATAATCAGGAAAGAAATTTGATCACTTAACACAAAACGTGTGAAAGCTAAGCACTTTTTTTCCAGTAATATAACTTTTATTAATCAAAATTAAATTGTATACCCAAAATTAGATCAAAATCTTTAAAAATTTTTTAAAATATTAGCAAAAATAAAAAATTGGTACCTTGAATGTTGCCCAACTTTGACCATGGCACGTTTTTTTCCTGTAAGTACTGTGGATTTAATTTTCACAGCATGTTTTTTTTAGCATTTTGTCTGTAAACACCAAAAATTTGAAACCAGTTGATCAAAAACTGTACATTTTATTCAAGTTTTCAAGCACCATGTAACATATTGTTTACATCAAGCTAGTGTCATGCAGTTTGCAAGTGCTCAGCTCCCCAGCTTCAGCTCTAAGTTCCTTAAATTTGGCATACAGTTAGATGTCTCCAAAATCCCCTACCATGCAAAGAATTTGGTCACTAGGACCTTCGAGATATTTATGAAAAACTTCATTTTTCCATTAAATATGCATTGTTACACTTTAAGACTGCCTAATATCAAAACCACTGATCTGACTTTGATCATATATAATATACATATTTTTCCATACATTCGCTATGCACATGAAAGAAATGATGTCAGTGTTGCGTAATTGTTTTAAGTTATGGGCCCAAACATGGTATGGGTTCTCAGGCACCGCCCGCATCAATTTTAACCCCCCGCATCAAACATTTTTATTTTGGTTTTCATCCTACAAGAAGATAAAATATTACAATTTTGATACAATTTCCTTTATTGTGTAGGGTTTTTACCTGTTTAGCAGGGAAAAAATGTTATTTTCATGCTTTTCCCTAATCATATGACATTTTTATCGAAACATACAAAAAAAGGTCAAAAATAAAATACTGCCCGCATTGATTTCTGACAATAAGTGCCTGAGAACCATACCTTATTATTTTTTTGGCCTTAGTACCTTAAATTTTGCCCATCTTTGATCATGGCACGTTTGTTTCCTGAGAGCACTGTTGATATACTTTTCATATCATGCACACATAAGGATTTCAGCTTTGTAGTTAAGAAAGCTGAAAGAAATTGGCCAAAAATTGTAGCTTTTATTAATGTTTTTATGAGACCATGTTAGACCAAGGCTCTACCCAGCCCCTCTTCAGTCACCTTTATGTTGACCTTGTTGGCCTTTCAGTAAATTATGCACGCTTGAGGCTAGGCATACACTGGGGCAGCCAGGCAGCTAATGCCCAGCCACAGTTGATCCAGGTGTCCAACTCAACTCATCTAGCAGTTGTTTTGAAAAACAACATAACAATAAATAATAAATTAATAAATTTTTGTTGGATTTTAATAACAAATTAAAGAAAAATTAATAGAAAAGGAATTTGTTAGTTGATGAGTAACAGTAAATTAACTTGCAGTTACTGATGATGTAAGAATCTTGTATGGATGGATAGAATGTTAATGTTATTCCAAATAACACCATGCAGTCACATATGGTATTTTTCAGTTCAATTTTAATGATAAAAAAATAAATAATATTATTCATTACTAATCATTAGGGATCATATGAAGGAAATTAATGATAAACAAAGATGCAGTTGATAATATTAATCTAGATTCCTACTGTGTCTAGTGTGTAGATAGATGTGAAAGTAGTCCAAAGTGAATATATTACATTTATTTTTTTTTAATATAAATAAAAGCCATTAAACCAGGTACTTATGATCATTATTTAAATTTGTGAATTTTGTATATTCTGGATTCTCAACATCATTCTTTGGCTAAAACTGACTAAATACTAGACATGGTGCGAATGCTTTGCAAATGTAATTGATTATGAATATGAATATGTACTGCATTAACAAACTTTATTGCATAATAATGGGAATTCAGGTAAAAATGAAAGTATTTGAATACCAGTGCAGATACTTTCAAAATGTATTCATGAATGCATTCATGAATATATTCTATAATATTATTTTAATAATCATTTCAGTTATATTTTATTTTAAAAAATCATATTTTCTTATTATTTTTTTTATAGAAGTTATATTGGCACAATATTTGTTCTTAAATTTTAATAAATAGTTAAACTCTTTTATTATATGTGCTGCTTATAAGTTATATGGCCAAGTCAAAATCTGTGTGACAATAGCACTCCATTTGTTAATAAAATAAATGAAATCAATCCTCTTCCCTGTCTCTAAAGATACTATCAAAATCATACATAAGCTAAACACCAACAACTCATAATAATGCTTATATTTATTACCACACAAAACCAGCATGTACCTCATTCCCAAATCATATTTTTTATCATATATAACAGCTTAACACCGTGACCCATGGGTCCCTTGTTCCCTGTAAGCCCTGTTGATTTTATTTTCACAGCATACATACATAAGGATTTAATTTTTTAAAATCTGAAATTTCAAAGGAATTGATTGAAAAGAGTAGCTTTTATTCAAGTGTTCATACACCATCCATCAGCATGACCGGACATATTTTTTACTCTAAGCAATAGAAAGAATTAGCTCACCATGAGGGTCATTGATGAGTCACCCCATTCTGTTGCTATATAAAATGTGTTAGGCTTTTTAAAAAAAAATATACCACATTTCTTACAACATTTATTTTAAGTAAATGCTTCCTTGCTTGTAGTTGTGAAGTTCTAGCCTTAAGTCATAATGAATTTCCCAGCCAAATACATCTTCTGTCTGCTTTAAGAAGCCTGGAATAAAGTAAAGATATGATAGGTATGTTGGTAACAATGGACTACTTCTTTATTTTGCATAAGTATAACCTTTACTGGGGTAGGACACAGCTTAGTGATGAGGGTCTCTAGTGTCTCCATGCCAAATAGATGACATCTTATTGGATTCTCTTCTCTTTAAAAATATTAAATGAAACACACCATAATCTCAAACCATTATGGTTTAATTAATTTAGTGATCTACAAGAAATGTCAATTAACATACTTAAAAACGGTCTTTCAGATTCTGCTTGATGTGAAGACTTACTTTGCAGCAGCTGAGAGCTTGGTTGATATTGCTGTTCCTAAGGTATGAGAGAGTATTTTTAGGTCAGCTGACTTTAATTTTTAGCTCAGCTGACTGAGAGTCATCTGAGCTATAGTGATGACCATGTTTCCTTTTTCCTGTCTGTGCATCTGTCCTTCATGCCATCTTTCAATCTATTAGACCAGCACGTTTTGAAACCGGTATACCTACGAAACCAAAATTCGACATACAGTTAGATATCCCTCAGTTCTTCTACCAAACCCAAAACTTGGTCATTGTGACTTTGTTCTTTCAAGAAGTTATGGAAAAACCTAAATTTTCCATTGAAAACCTTTGTTATACACGTCAGAACAAACTCATATCAAAACCACATGTCTGTTTTTGTTCATATTTAGCATGAATATTCCTCTATATATATTTCCAATATACGTGTAAAAAAATCGGTCAAAATTATGTTATTTTAAAAGATATGGACCTGAATATTAGGTAATTATCAAAACAGCAAGAAATATATTTTGACACTTAACATGGTAATTGTTAATGCTAGAGACTGAAAGCCAACTGAGGTACAACAGAACTTGTCATGAGGGGACACCTGTGGGATATTGCCAAAGTGTCCCCACATTACAGGTGTCCCTCCATGAGAGGTGAGGGCAGATGCATGTAGGGATAATGATTACTGTATTGAGATTCATTCAACAATTAAAACAAAAGAATCACCTACCTTTAAGTATATAAAATAAAATGTTTTTATATAAATAATATATGAAAAAAATATTTATATGGACATCTAACACAAGAAAGCAGATTCTTTGATGTTATAATTAAAAGTCATTAAAGAGCTGGTTCATTTATAAATACAGAATTAAATAAATTGTTGATCATGAGTATAATTTCATAGAAATAGTTAATATTTACTAAAACAAACTTTTAAAAATAATTGTTAAATTATTATAAATGATTTCTTTTGTCCAGTCATATTCTGTATAAATATAAGCATTAATTCTAATACAGACAGCTGAGTGTCATTACTAGTAGTCATTTGCCAGGGCTTAGTATTTGCGGTTACTAATAAAATGCTTAAAATAAAACGTGATTCCATGTACCAATAGACTAAACTCAGTGCCAGCTCTTATCACTAAAGCCCTGTAAAGTCTGTAGGGTGAATCGCTGATATTTGCATACCAAGGCGTCACAAGACTCTTTGAGGATCTGACGATACCCTGTATTTGCATATCAGGCTGTAACGCCTCATGTGAGTGGCATCGTTGCTATCAGAACGCCAACAGCGGTCCCACAGCTCGACCCACTTGGTAACATTCACACTGAAATCATTTGTTCAGGTCCACACATGGACCTTAGTGTCCTATGATATATCTCTGCTGAACAAATATTACAGGGCATGGGCCAAATGTAAGTGCATATTGTAGACACTATCGCAACAATTTTGTACCGACAGGTCCAGTTAAATTCTTTCTGCCGAGATGATAAGAGCAGCTGGCAGCATTTGTCTGAACCCGTGTATTAACTGTCAGATTGCGACTCGCGAATCGTGATCGTTTCAGTCAGCTGGTACATTTTGACTGCGCTCGTCGCATGGTGCACCTGAATATCTCGCACTGATAGGCTCAGCCAGAGTATGGCCTACATTATGTTTAAACAGGCCAACTTTCAAGAGTGCTGTTCTGATAAACGTTAACACTGAGGCTGAGGGTTATAGTGTTTTATAAAGTCTCGCCGAACTCAATTTAAGCGACGGCCTAAAATTATTAAGACAAATTAAGTGGGAATATTTGTAACCAATTGGAAGCCCGGAATAGGTGATTACTGAATGAACCATGTTGGTTTTGAAAAAGATTCTGGGAAAGACCACTGCTTACATCACTGGAAAAGACCTTAGTTCAGCGAGGCGGTGATGTGTGGCGCTGACGGTCCGGAAACCGGCCAAGATTACCAGTCCATGAAATCAGAGGGTCAGATAGTGGCAAATTGGTTATATGAGTTGCCGCAAGATGGCGGTACCGATACTATGTGCGACACAATGCGTGAACCTTTGATATCTCTGTCAGAAGCAACAATTAAGTCAGAACTATTTCATGGACTGGGCCAGTCTAGAGCTTCCTCTTTATTCTGCTTCTATTCAGTCAACAAAAATAAAAAAAGCCAAAAAGAAAATCTAACTGTAACCTCCTTTTTGACATCATCTTTTACATTACACTCCAGTTCAGATGTCATTGGTAAGAATAGTCATGTCATTAAAACATATTTTTGTGTTATTTTGTTATTTACAGGGTCAGAAGTTTACAGTATGTGGTGACATTCATGGCCAGTTTTATGATCTGATGAATATATTTGAACTGAATGGTCTTCCATCTGAAGAAAATCCTTATGTATCCTTGAAGATTTACTGATGATTAAATTTAAAATTGATTGCAAACAAACCCTTGTCAGTTGTGGCACTAACTCTGTTTTCTTTCTGTCAGGCCATTCAGGAAGCCTGTTACTAGGTACATATCATGCTGTTTTCCATTTAGCAGGCCAATCATGAAGCGTGTTATTATCCCCTCGCAACAAAGTTACAAAAGGGATATAGTAACGCCTCCATTCATGCGTGCGTGCGTGCATCTGTCTGTCCGTAATTGGCTTGTGGATCAATTTCAAGCCAACCGTTTGACCAACCTTTCATCTTGCACAAATGACTCATCCACCCATAGATGAAGAACCCTATCAATTTTGAGGTCACAGAGTCAAAGGTCACAGCCACACCTCCCACTTCTTGAAAAAGCTTGTGGACCCATTAAATGCCAAACCATTTGACCAAAACCTTTCATCTTCCAAATATGGCTCACCAACCTATGGATGAAAAACCTCATCAATTTTGAGGTCACAGAGTCAAAGGTCACAGCCACACCTCCCACTTCTTGAAAAAGCTTGTGGACCCATTAAATGCCAAACCATTTGACCAAAACCTTTCATCTTCCAAATATGGCTCACCAACCTATGGATGAAAAACCTCATCAATTTTGAGGTCACAGGGTCAAAGGTCACAGCCACACCTCCCACTTCTTGAAAAAGCTTGTGGACCCATTAAATGCCAAACCATTTGACCAAAACCTTTCATCTTCCAAATATGGCTCACCAACCTATGGATGAAAAACCTTATCAATTTTGAGGTCACAGGGTCAAAGGTCATGGCCACACAGCCCAATTCTTTAAAAAGCTTGTTGACCCATTTAAAGCCAAACCATTTCACCAAAACCTTTCATCTTCCACATATGGCTCACCCATCCATGGATGTGGAACCCTTTTGATTTTCAGGTCAAGGGATCAAAGGTAACGGCCACAAGGTCCCATTTCTTGAAAAGGATTGTGGACCCATTTAAAGCCAAACCATTTGACTAAAACTTTTCATCTTGCAAATATGGTTGATCCACCCATGGATGAAGAACCTTATCCATTTTGAGGTCACGGGGTTAAAGGTCACAGCCACAACACCCACTTTTTGGAAAAGCTTGTGGACCCATTTTGGGTCAAACCGTTTGACCAACACCTGTCAGTGTCATCTTGCCTATATGACTCATCCACCCATGGATGAGGAACCCTATTTAGTGTGAGGTCACAGAAGCAAAGGTCAAGGCCAGAGAGCTGCCCTCCTCATTTTCACTCTGTGTAATACACCAATTCTAATTATGCCCCATGCAAGGAGATGCTCCCATTCAGCCTGTTACAAGTAACATATCATGATTTAGGGTTAGAGTTTAAGGTTGCGGTGCCCTTGTTGGGTACATATCATGCTGTTTTCCAGCTAGCAGGCCACCCATTCAGCCTGTTACAAGTTACATATCATGCTGTTTTCCAGCTAGCAGGCCACCCATTCAGCCTGTTACAGGTTACATATCATGCTGTTTTCCAGCTAGCAGGCCACCCATTCAGCCTGTTACAGGTTACATATCATGCTGTTTTCTAGCTAGCAGGCCACCCATTCAGCCTGTTACAAGTTACATATCATGCTGTTTTCCAGGTAGCAGGCCACCAATTTAGCCTGTTACAAGTTACATATCATGCTGTTTTCCAGCTAGCAGGCCACCCATTCAGCCTGTTACAAGTTACATATCATGCTGTTTCCCATCAAGCAGTCCAACCATGAAGCCTGTTACAAGGAACACCTTGTCCATACAGCAGACCAACCATGAAACCTGTTACAAGTTACATATCATCCTGTTGTCCATACAGCAGGCCAACCATGAAGCCTGTTATAAGGAACATATCATCCTGTTGTCCATACAGCAGGCCAACCATGAAGCCTGTTATAAGGAACATATCATCCTGTTGTCTCTACACCAGACCAACCATGAAGCCTGTTACAAGGTACATATCATCCTGTTGCCCATCCCACATGCCAACTATGAAGCCTGTTACAAGGTACATATCATCCTGTTGTCCATACAGCAGGCCAGCCATGAAGCCTGTTACAAGGAACATATCATCCTGTTGTCCATACAGCAGACCAGCCATGAAGCCTGTTACAAGGAACATATCATCATGTTGTCAATACAGCAGACCAACCATGAAGCCTGTTACAAGGTACATATCATCCTGTTGTCCATACAGCAGGCCAACCATGAAGCCTGTTACAAGGTAAATATCATCCTGTTGTCCATACAGCAGACCAACCATGAAGCCCCTTACAAGGAACATATAATCCTGTTGTCCATACAGCAAGCCACCATGAAGTCTGTAACACGGTACATATCATCCTATTGTCCATACAGTAGACCAGCCATGAAGCCTGTAACAAGGTACATATCATCCTGTTGACCATACAGCAGACCAGCCATGAAGCCTGTTACAAGGAACATATCATCCTGCTGTCCATAAAGCAGACCAACCATGAAGCCTGTTACAAGGAACATATCATCCTGTTGTCCATACAGCAGACCAGCCATGAAGCCTGTAACAAGGAACATATCATCCTGTTGTCCATACAGCAGACCAACCATGAAGCCTGTTACAAGGTACATATCATCCTGTTGTCCATACAGCAGACCAGCCATGAAGCCTGTTACAAGGAACATATCATCCTGTTGTCCATACAGCAGACCAGCCATGAAGCCTGTTACAAGGAACATATCATCCTGTTGTCCACACCGCAGCCCAACCATGAAGCCTGTTACAAGGAACATATCATCCTGTTGTCCATACAGCAGGCCAACCATGAAGCCTGTTATAAGGAACATATCATCCTGATGTCTCTACAGCAGACCAACCATGAAGCCTGTTATAAGGAACATATCATCCTGTTGTCCATACAGCAGGCCAACCATGAAGCCTGTTACAAGTAACATATCATCATGTTGTCCATACAGCAGGCCAACCATGAAGCCTGTTACAAGGTACATATCATCCTGTTGTCCATACAGCAGGCCAACCATGAAGCCTGTTACAAGGAACATATCATCCTGTTGTCCATACAGCAGGCAAACCATGAAGCCTGTTACAAGGTACATATAATCCTGTTGTCCATACAGCAGTCCAACCATGAAGCCTGTTACAAGGTATATATCATCCTGTTGTCCATACAGCAAGCCACCATTAAGTCTGTTACAAGGTACATATCATCCTGTTGTCCATACAGCAGGCCAACCATGAAGCCTGTTACAAGGTACATATCATCCTGTTGTCCATACAGCAGGCCAACCATGAAGCCTGTTACAAGTTACATGTCATCCTGTTGTCCATACAGCAGGCCAACCATGAAGCCTGTTATAAGGAACATATAATCCTGTTGTCCATACAGCAGGCCAATCATGAAGCCTGTTACAAGTTACATATCATCCTGTTGTCTATACAGCAGGCCAACCATGAAGCCTGTTACAAGTTACATATCATCCTGTTGTCCATACAGCAAGCCAACCATGAAGCCTGTTACAAGTTACATTTCATCCTGTTGTCCATACAGCAGACCAGCCATGAAGCCTGTTACAAGGTACATATCATCCTGTTGTCCATACAGCAGGCCAACCATGAAGCCTGTTACAAGGTACATATCATCCTGATGTCCATACAGGAAGCCCACCATGAAGCCTGTTACAAGGAACAAACCATCCTGTTGTCCACACCGCAGCCCAGCCATGAAGCCTGTTACAAGGTACATATCATCCTGTTGTCCATACAGCAGACCAACCATGAAGCCTGTTACAAGTTACATATCATCCTGTTTTCCATACAGCAGACCAGCCATGAAGCCTGTTACAAGGTACATATCATCCTCTTGTCCATACAGCAGACCAGCCATGAAGCCTGTTACAAGGAACATGTCATCCTGTTGTCCATCCAGCAGGCCAATCATGGAGCCTGTTAAAAGGTATATATCATACTCAAAGAACAAATTCTAAAAAGGTGTGACCAACCCTTTTGAAATATCAAGAACATCAGGCCTTTTTCAGTAAAAAAAAATCATTTAATATTCATACATAAGCTCCTATTTCATGGTCGTTTACCGGTAATAGAGATTTGATAGAGATCTATGCTAGTTTTATTTAACCCTGATAGACAGCTGAGTGCCACAACCCATGATCTGTCTCCTGTTATTATATCAAAGATTTAGTTAAAACAGGACCTTGATATGTTATGAATGAAATGTGTGCTTAAATGATGATACATCTGAGCTATAGCGATCAACCTTTGTCTGCTGTCAACAGAGCACAAATTGTAAATGTTTTACCTGGAATCTTCTTACTTGATCTCCTGGTAGGTCCTTGGTAAATCTCCGTGCTCCTTTATTTTTGGGCATTTTTAGCTCAACTGACTATAAGTCATCTGAGCTATAGTCGTGGTCCATTGTCCATCCATCTGTCCGCCCGTCCGTCCGGATGTACGTCCGTAAGACTGGCACATTTCCACACCATTGGACCTAGGAATCTGAAATTCGGCATACAGTTAGATGTCCCCAAAATCTCCTACCATGCTGAAAATTGGGTCAATAGGATTGCGTTCCTTTGAGATATTAAGGAAAAACCTCAATTTTTTTAATTAAAAATCTATTTTTACACTTCAGGACTGCCTAATATCAAAACCACTCATCTGGTTTTCTTCATATTTACCATAAATATTCCTCTATAGTTCCTATGTACATGCCAGAAAGCATGTCTGTAATATATAATTTGAAAAAGGTATTGGCCAAAACATAATGGACTTTGTAAAAAAATCAGGGAAGATATTTGGTCACTTAAGACCAAAAATTTTTAAACCTAGGGATTTTTTTTTCAGCAATACAACTTTAGATAATCAAAATTTATTTGTATACCAAAAATTAGATCAAAATCTGTTAAATTTGTTTAAATCTTGGCAAAAATATAAAATTGGTACCGTAATTTTGCCAAAGTTTAACCATGGCACGTTTTTTTCTTGTAAGAACATTTTATTTACTTTTCACAGTCGGTATAAATATAAATTTAATCTGTTAAATTCTGAAATTTGAAAGTAAAAGGTTAAAAATTATTCTAGGTATTGAAGTTGTTCTGAGGCTCTCATGTATTTACATTTTGAACCTCCAGGCCAGCAATGTCTGGTCCCTACAGCCTTGCCTGGGTAAACTTATTAGTGATGCAACATTGCTGTCACAAATGTAGAATCAAATGTGGCAACCTTGGGCCCCCCCCCCCCCCCAACCAGATGTGTTTCATTAGTTACATTCTTTAATTGCATTTCTGTTACCGATCCAATGTATACAACTTTTCCTGAATCAAGTGTTATTTTCAAATATTTATTATTTTGCAAATTTCAAAAATATGTTTTAAGAAAAAATAAATACATCTGTGTATATAATGTGATGTTGCCTGAGCAGATTAATTATAAATGTTGATGCAATTTAGAATTGTTAATCAACTTAAATTTCCAAATATAATTGATATACACTGTAAATGTATAGAAAAATTTATAAATTTTGTGCAAAATTTCCCTTGACAAAAAATTGATGTATTAAAAAAACGAGGATCTAATGCAAACATTCGTTCAGTATTTTTCTGCCTCAGTAGAATAGGAATTTAAGTAATTTGTTTTGTTTTTCTATCTCACTGTCCTCATTATAAACTTATCAGAAATGATCAAATAGCTGTCAGAGGAACAACAATCAAAAGACCACCTCATGGTTTAGCCATTTATATACATGAACAGCTGAGTCCCCATGTAACTCTTCACCACAACACAACACCAGATTTTGAGTTATCTCTTCTCTATATTCACACTCAGACCCAGTTACTTCAGATTGTTTTCCTCTATAGGTCACCCGCATGTCCCATTCGTAACTTCTTCTCTGAACTCCAAGTTTTAGTCTCTCAAGTTGACCTCAACCTGCCAATAGTGATCATGGGTGATTTCAATATTGTCATTTCTAATATAATATATAACACCAAATTGACACAATTATGTCAACTCTTTAAATGTCTACAACTAGTCAGAACACCAACCAATGACCATGGAAATACCATAGATCTTGTCTTAAAAAACTGTTTAAATGCTTCAGTTTCATCATTAGAAAACACATTGTCAGTTCACAAGATATTATTAGCAACAATTCCCCATTCTTCAATTCAGATCAAACATGGCAACTTCTCATAGCTTAATCTACCATTTCATCTCTATAGGGTGTCATGCCAGATGCGCCACTTCCAAATGCGCACCTGTCAGTTACGCCACTGCCAGATGCGCAACTGCCATATGCGCCAAATTCCAGTTGCGCCTCGTGCCATATGCGCAACAAAGCTATAATAAGCCAAATGGAGTCATGTTACGTTATGCTTATAGTAAATGTGTATCTGTATCACACGGCCTCTTCATAATTTTATCGAATGCGGTATATTTTTGCAACAAAATACGAGCTAATAAACCCTTTCCATTTTGAGCGACAATATTCGGTCACGACACGTGCGTTTGATCACCACGACACAGTCGCGTTATCTGTCAATAAAAAATTATGAACATTGAATATTTTTATTTAATCGTCTCCGTTACTTAAGAAACACTACCATTGAACTATCATATAGATAAGAGATATATATTAAAATAAAGGGCGATATTTATTGTGTCACATTGTCCGGACTTCGTGGGTGATAGTACATGTTGACGTACAAACGTAATATGTGTAAATGACCGGGGTTTTTATCGTTACTAATGTGGTCTTATTTGATATGTGATTTCATTTATGCCATATTGGAATTAAAAAAAAGAATTATGTCAAATATGATATAATTGACACTGTTGTATTAACAGGAAACCGCTCACCACTATGGCTTAATTGACCAGGAAAACCCCACCAGGTTTGGTCTCCGAACATCAAAGGGAAAGTGTTGCGGCGGTCCGTTGTTAATGAGCTCATTCAAAGGATTATGAGCCGTTATATACCCGCCTTGCACCTCATAACTGCGATATAATAACAACATTGTAATGTTATGTTGTACTTTTAATGGAATTCACTATAAACTGTAAATAATCAGATTTAATCGACATCTTTTCACTTTGTGTTATCCTATATACAACTGAACATAGCATCTGGCTTGAGAGAAGCGGCACGGTTCGACGATTCTAGAAGGAATTAGTTTCATAGTTGAGATTACTTTACTTATTGTTTCTGAAAAATGGTTTAAAAAAATTTTAAATGTGATAAAAAAATCATCTTAAAGACGAGTTCTCATTATGATCTCTATAATTTGTAAATTTGTATATCATTGATTCTCAACAGTTTCGTTTTACTGAAACTGCATAAATTCGGGCATTGAGTGAATACTTTATAATTGTATTTGAATATGAATACAAAAATTCAATAGTTTGATCATGAAAATGAATACAAACACTAATACAGAATCAGGTAAAAAAACTAGAATTTGAATGTGAGTGCAAATACTTTTAAAATGTATTCATGAATGCATGTAAATAATATAAATGAAATCAGTCCTTTTCCCTCTATAAGGATTTTACCAATGGGAGGAAAAAAAAAACAGACGTTACACTCAGAGATAATCTTCAAATGAAGAAAATCATTTAACCAGTACAGAAATATTCGACATTTTTCTGTAGGGACTGAAAAACCTATTTTATATTTGGCATCCGATAGATTTCTCATTTGACTCTCTAATACGAATTTTGGATACGAAAATTCCTCGGTCCGAAACCAAAAACATCATTCGGGTTTGGTGTGAATGATCATTTCGGATGCGGCAGAATTTTGGTGGGAGGCACAGAATTTTCGTTCGTGCCATATTGTTCTCACGTATCCGGTGTGAAACCTCTTTTAGCAAAATTATCTATGACTTGGTGTTCATTCCCCCACCCCTTCTCCCAAAAAATATAATCCGCGATAAATATAGAACAATAAATGGAACAATAACTTTTTTTATGTGTCGTTAATCAGTATATTTTTTAGTACAATGTTTTGCATATAAACCGACGTTTTTATGGCGCATGTGCGCATACCGTCTAAATCATATAGACAGATTTGGTTTAAACATATTTATTTCAACAGGGTAACAAAGTAGCCGATAAGGCTAATGCAAATGCTTTCCTGCATAAAAATAAAAAAGAAAGTGAAAAGTGATAAATTAACATGAATGGATATATACATGTACAAATGATCAGATTGGAAAAGTGCACGTATAATCATATACAGATCAAACTGAACTATTTATTCAAACTTTATTTTAACCCTGATCAATAGGAGCTGTGTATTTTTTTTCGGTTGAAACAACCGGTTGCGCAATTATTTTAAAGGCATGTTAAAATGGGAGTCTGGGTCCAGTCAGTGGTAAATATGCATGTAAGCTGTGAACAGAACCATAGCCTGGTACCAAAACTAATAAGTCCCATTGATTTGAAATTATACCTGAATGGAATATATTTTCAAACAAGAATTTTTAATGAATTACATGTATATTTCTGGAAAAGAAAAAAATTAATTATTTTAGCTTTTTTAATCATAATGTTAACAAGTGATGTAAATCAAATTATTTAAATCAACCAACCCTTCCCTGGGTGTATAACCCTGCCATTATACCAGCAAGGCAAGATATTAAAATTAAGATAGTAAATTTTTTTTTATAACATTTAAGGGCGGAATAAAACAGTAACTCAGAGATAAACTTCAAATGAATGAGAAAATCATTTACAAGTTCAGAAATATTCAACATTTCCGTGGGGCCAACAAAACATATATTGTAGACCATCCGATGTATTGCTCATGTGGCTGTCCAATATGTCTTTCGAATACGAAAATATCTCGGTCGGTAACAAAAATATTGTTTGGGTTTGGTGTGAAACTGCCTTTAGCGTCACCGCTTGGTTGTGTTTAGGCGCGGGAGAATCAGCACCAACACATTTCTAAGGAAGGTTAGGCACGTCGTACATCATTTTTGATTACGGAATCTTATTAGTTGTTAAACTCAGATGTCTTTGGAGACTACAATATGGAACAGTGCTCATGTTTTTTTGTACATATTGTATATTATAGATACTGTTTTGTATGTTTATGATAAATCTCTAGTAACATTGTATTATATTGTGTATGTGCTTTAAATGTAGATGATGCCTTTATTCGTTAATCTGTGGGTGAGACCATGCATGGAGAGCATTGCGTGAAATTTATGGTTTTTTTTGTACAGTGTTCAAACAGATATTTATCTGTATACATAATAAATGTATAAAATAAAACTATATGGCACTACCTTCATTGTTAATGAGATTAAAATATAATGTAAAACATAAAACAAATATATTGCAAAACATCAAATCTGCATGTGAATCCACTGGGTATTATAATTCTGTCTTCTGTATTATAACCATATAAACCCAGGCATAAGTACAATAAAAATGTGGTATCAATGTCTGTCTGGAATGTAGAATGGCTAATTAGCAACGGAAATCCTGACCGTATTCGATAGCGATAGTATTTAGTTCTACAAAAATATTTGCCGTTTTTGGAGAATATACAACATGGAACAGTGTTCATGTTTTTTTTGTACAGACTCTATATTATAGATATACTGTTTTGTACGTTTATTATAAATCTCTATTAACATTGTATGATATTGTGTATGTGCTTTTGCATGATGCCTTTATTCGTTAATCTGTGAGTAAGACGATGCATACATTGCATGATATTTATGTTTTTGTGTTCAGTTATCAAACAGATATTCATCTGTACATAATAAATGTATATAAAAAAAACTTTATGGCACAACCTTCCTTGTTAATGTGATTAAAATATAATGTAATACAGAAAAAAAAACAAATATATCGCAAAACATCAAATCAGCATTTGATTCCATAGGGTATCATTCTATCTTCCGTATTTAAACAATATAAATCCAGACATAGGTACATAAAATACTGAAATGTAGAATGGATTATTAGCAACGATAAAATCCTGACGATATTCGGGAAACGACGGTATGCAGTACAGAAATAATATCATTATTTATATACTTTGTGATGATAATAATAATAATGTCATTAAATTTAAATATTTCCACGTTTACTTTCTCGTTAATTATATCCAACGTTTACTTTCACGTAACATTGGATATAATAAATGAAAAAAAGAAGGAATGAAAACCTAACGAAGATGATGTTAATATATCGCAGTTTCAACGTGCAAGTGCTGGTATAAAACGGCTCATTATTCTTTTGATGAGCTCATTAACAATGGACCGCCGCAACACTTTCCCTTTGAAGTTCGGAGACCAAACCCGGGCGGGTTTTCCGGGTCAATTGAGCCATAGTGGTGAGTGGTTTCCTGTAAATCAGTAATACACCAGTGTCTATATTATATCAAATTTGACATAATTCTTTATTTTATATGTCAAATATGACATAAACAAAATCACATATCAAATAAGACCATGTTAGTTACAATAATAACACCGGTCATTTACACATATATCGTTTGTACCTCAACATTTACTATCACCCACGAAGTCCGGACAATATGGCACAATAAATATCGCCCTTTATATAAATATATACCTTTTATCTATATGATAGTTCATTGGTAGTGTTTCTTAAGTAACGGAGACGATTAAATAAAAATATTCAATGTTCATAAATTTTTATTGACAGATAACGCGACTGTGTCATGGTGATTGACCGCATGTGTCGTGACCGCACATTGTCGCTCAAAATGGAAAGGGATTCTTAGCTCGTATTTTGTTGCAAAATATACCGCATTCGATAAAATTATGAAGAGGCCAAGTGATACAGATACACACAATAAGCATAAGGTAACATGACTCCATTTGGTTTATTATAGCTTTGTTGCGCATATGGCATGAGGCGCAACTGGAATTTGGCGCATATGGCAGTTGCGCATCTGGCAGTAGCGTATCTGACAGGTGCGCATTCGGGAGTGGCGCATCTGGCATGGAATCCTCTATAGATACTTTTTGAGACATTCTGTTTCCTCTACCATTCAGCAACAACTGCTTCCCAAAACATACCAGTTTTTTACTTTTCCATAATTATTTTGATTTATTAAATGTGTATATTTATACTTGCAAATCTCCACTTCCTTCCTCTGCAATTTACAACATCTGGTCATTCCCAATGCAATATTTTAGACACACATTCTTGTACATATTTGAAATACTGATACTTCTATATTACTATTCCTCTCAACTACATAATTAATACAAAAAAATTACATCTGTCAAAATGAAATCTTACAGACCTACATACAACAATGGTGATATAATAAATTCTGTCACATTTAGCTGAGCACCGTGACCCATGGGTCCCTTGTTAAGCATATTTTTCAGACTTAGAAATTAGTGCCCAGCAAACAAATTTAATATATTTTATGCTCATATTGAAAGCAGATGCATCATTTACACATATGTATCTATCTCCATGGAAACTTTGAATAAAAAACATTTGATAAATTCTTCACTTTTGTCACAGACACATTTGCAAAAATATTAAAATGACCAGGGTTGGGGTAATTGTAATGTGTAATTGTAATTACCTGTAATGAATTACATTTTTTTTCAAGAAATTGAATGTAATTTGTAATTGAACAAAATTCAGTTACAATTATTTGTAATTGTAATGATTACAAGGGTAAAAATAGATGTAATTTCAATTACTTGTCAATTACTTTCCAATTACTTTTCAAATTCATGACAGAGCACCATATCTTATACCTCATTCCTTTGCACTGTTTATCAAAACACTCTCTGGAAAGGATTGTAGGCTATGATTATTGAACAAAAAGTACCCATGCATGTAATAAACATGGTAATTTATTAGTATGTCTTATAAGTTGTAGTGGCCCTTTTATTTTGCAAATGCCTCCACTGCAAT
Source organism: Sipunculus nudus (assembly GCA_026874595.1). NCBI lineage: Eukaryota > Metazoa > Annelida > Sipuncula > Golfingiida > Sipunculidae > Sipunculus > Sipunculus nudus. The sequence goes on from CM049308.1 coordinate 97,784,096, forward strand.
GTAGATAAAGTAACAAGCTTCCATAATGTACACCTGTCCAGAGCTTCACTACAACTAGTGTGGGCTTTCACTGAAATATAGGCTCAAACATACACATACTGACCTGGTTACATCATTGTTTATCTGCTAATTAGCTGACACTGAGAGAGTCACATGAACAAAGAGGCTAATGATCTGGGAAGGCTGATTTCAGAATTACCTCAAGTCAATGGCCCATGAGGTAAATAGAGATAGGTATCAAGAGAGCAGGGCTGTCTCAGTTGGCTGGCTCTAACATTTGAACAGTCTCCACTGTTACCTGTGCCCAGAGGCTTTGGGCATTGTATACTAGTTTTACTATCTGTCATACATAATGAAGAGGCTAACCATGGTGAATGCACTGGATTTTCATTACCTTTTCCTATACATAATTTCATTACATCAAATTGTAATATATTATATATTCAGAATGAATATAAATCTGAATATATTTTTATGAATTATTCACATGAAATGTTTGCATTAATGAGTTTAGTGAAATCACATTTTTTTAAATTCCAGTATTTATGACATAACTTTAATCAGCATTGATAGTAAAGAAATAAGGATTTATGAGTTGATTAATGTGTAGGATTAATGTAAAGGATTAAGATAGTTGCTAAAAAGGTCTTTCCATCATCAAAGGTTTGAACCAACAATTATTTACACATGCTCTAATTGGCACATGCCAGTGTTATTAAGAAGCAAGACATTTTGTCCAATAAAGTATAATAAGTGATAAAATAATATTAGATGAAATATTTTAGATTAAATGACCTCAAGATAATATGTTTAAAATATAGTTTATCCATATGTGCTTTCAGATATTTCTATTTTGAGTCAAAACACTAATTCAGCAAATGTTTCAATGCCTGATACTAAAAAGAATGCATGCAATGATCATGTCTGATGACTGCCAGTTTTGCCTTCCAAAAATGAAAAGTGTAAATTATGCAATTATGTATTAACATTAGTATAGCTTTTGTACACTTTAATATATGAAACCAAACTGGATATGTTTTGTTTTCAGTTTTTCCTTTTATAAATTTAATCAGTTGGCCTTTCTACCATGAATGATACTTTACATGAACCATGCCTCTGTATTTTATATTTTTTATAGAAAGTAATTGAAAGTAATTAATTACTTTTCAAAAGTAAATGTAATTTAATCATTACTTTGTAAAATTAAAGTAATTTGTAATTGTAATTGTAATTTGGATTTTTTGAAGTAATTGTAATTGTAATGATTACTTTTCAATGTAATTGACCCCAACCCTGAAAATGACATCTAAGTTGATAGAATTTCTCAGTATCAGAGATCAGCTGAACATCATGACTCCTTTGTCACTTGCTTTTGAAAGGCTTGAAGCAAAAGCCCTAATTAGCAACTGTACTACCAAGGCTTTTGTGATCATTAACGGGTTGACCCAGTAGTTCATATTTTAAGCGAATCTTTGAGCTTATGCAGTGGCGCAGCGTCTACTGTCTGCTATCTCTATGTTAACCCATGCTATCTCAGAAACAGTCAGTGCTAGCAGCTCCAAATTGCATGTAAGAATCAGTCATATGTCAAACTTTTATTGGATTGAACTTTTTTTTGGGGTATCTGCATTAACTTTTTATAGGGAAAAAGCTAAAAAACTTTTTAAAATCTTCTCCTCCGAAACCGTCCAGCCAAATTGTCCAATATTTCACAGAAATAATCACAGAAACAATCTCTCTCAAGTTTATTTAAATGGTTCCATTTTGATGATTTTTGGCCGAGTTACAGGAAGTTAAACTTTGTCATCTGTCCAAAAAAGCATACTTAATTCTAATCTCAGAAAGGGCTGGAGCTATCATCACCAAATTTTATGCCAATGTTGGTCACATGAGCCATATCTGAAATTGAGGTATTGGTGGCACCACCTGCATCAGCCTTTTTCGTACGGGGGTCATCGTTGCCTTATCCTTCCGAGGGCTACAAAAAACTTCTTCTCTGAAACCATGTGGCCAAATTGTTTAATATCACACAGAAATGGTCCTTAGGTAATGCTTTCTGAAGTTCCTCCGATGGTCTCTGTTCAGTGACTTTTGGCCAAGTCATGGGAAGCTGAATTTAGTCATATGCCCATTTTAGCTCAGTGGCTATAAAGAACTTCTCAAAAACTATATTAATGATCCTCAGATGTTGATAATTCAAGTTTGTTGAAATGGTTTTGGTTCAGTGATTTTTGGCCGAGCTATGGGATTATTGGAAAGATGAACTTAGCCTGGCGATTGCTGTATTTTCCTATATTAGTTATAAGGAAGCGGCTAAACAGCTGTCAGGGTGACGGCAGTTCAGTCCACAGGCTAAACAGCCAGCAGGGAAAATACACCTTGCCAGCAGTCTAGCCCATATAACAACCTAAACTGCCAGCACATGAATGCATGCTCTATTTTAGAGTTTAAGTGTGATACTTAATACTTTCCATTATTATTTTGACAATGAGCTGACAATATAGTGCTGACTTACAAAAGCAAAGTTTTGTGGATGCTGTTTTTGACGAGTTCCGCCGCCACGGCGTTCATTTCCGGAGAACTCCTCTGAGACTACTGGACATATTTTCCGAAACTTACACCAGTTATCAGGTCACATGTGAACTGGTGCCTAACTAATTGGCCTTGACCTCTGACCTTTCCTCTCTGCCCAGTGTCTGTTTGTGCGTCTGTTTCCACACATAAACCCACATATCTCGAGAACCGTTTGACCGATCAAGAAAAAAAAATTGTACAGTTGTAGCCCTTGAATAGCTTTATAACATACACAAAAAATGGTGGCTCCACCTGCAACCATGTTTGCACAGTGTCGATCTGTTCATCTGGGTTTAAAATCACTCATATCTCTGCAGTGGTTTGACTAATTCACCTGAAATTTGGCATGCGTATACATCCTAAATAGCTTTCTAGATTTTATGACAGGTGGCGCCACCTACATTCACGTTCATGCTGCAGACATCCAAGCCCATATCTCGGGAACCATTTGACCAATCAGGAAAAATGATTTTCACAAATGTAGCCTATGAATAGCTTTATAACATACACAAAAATGGTGGCACCACCTGCAGCCATTTTTGCACAGCATCCATCTGTTTGTCTGCCTTGGGTTAAAATCACTCATATATCTGCAGTGGTTTGACCAAATTACCTGAAATTCAGCATGCGTATACATCCTGCATAGCTTTCTTGATTTTATGACAGGTGGCGCCACCTACATTCACGTTCACACTGCAGACATCCAAGCCCATATCTCGGGAACCATTTGACCAATCAGGAAAAATGATTTACACAAATGTAGCCTATGAATAGCTTTATAACATACACAAAATTGGTGGCGCCACCTGCAGCCATTTTTGCACAGCGTTCATTTGCCAGCAGTTTAGCCTTTGGACTAGACTGCAGGCAAGGTAAATTTCTCTGCCGGCTATTTAGCCTGTGGACTAAACTGCTGTTTAGCCACTTCATAAACCTGCAAAACATTTTTCGACTGAAGCCAATTTGTTTAATATTTTACAAGAATAATCCCCAGAATATTCTTCTAATAATTGACTTAAATGATTCCACATGAATTATTTTTGGCTGAATTATGGAGATTGAATCGAAACATTTTACTATATATGTTAGCTGTGTGAAGTAGTTACATCTAGCATGGCACCAGTTTATCAACATATATTACACCATGCCACCAGACATTTAGGTAAAAGGTAGTCTGCTGGGCTTTTACACCTGAGCCTAATTGCTCATCAGACCGGAGCTTATCCCGGTTTCGGTAGCGTGAAGCTACTTAGGAGTTAAATTCCTCCTGGATGGGACGCTAGTCCATCGCAGGTTACCTTCCCAGTATTTACTGGTACCCTTTTCTACTGCTGGGTGGACAGAGGCACACTTGCGGTTGGGACCTTGCCTAAGGGTCTTGGCACGGTGGGGGTCTGACCGGGATTCGAACTCACGACCTCTCGATCATGAGCCAGGCACTTTAACCATTTCTCCACCGCCCCCCACACCAGACATTTAGATTTCAGATTTTCTCTGGTTAATATTGACAAGAATGTTTTAAAATTATGATTTAAACTAGCCATCATACCAGGTAGATGTTAACAACAAGTAATCAGCCCTCTGTGGCTATATAAACATGGCTGGTCATGGATTTTAAATATATTTAGGATTGATACTCAAATTAATTCAGGATTTTGCCATCAGTGAGATGTATCTGTATTATAATTTTGCATTCATTATGCATCTATAATAATTTTTCGTATATTCATAATTTCTTTTGATAAGAAGTCAGCTGAAAAGCATTTTGTTTTGGAAAATTTATTTCAGAGTTATTTCAAGAAGAGACCACTTTAGTGTACTTAGGGATCATCTCAGGAATGGTTATAAGTCATCCATCTTGGAAAATTTTCTTATAAACCAGACAGGTGGCGCCACTTACCTTTCCATTTTTTTAGAATAAATTAATGCCCTTTTCTAAGGGATGATTTGCAGTATTGGCCTGAAATTATGCATATCCATAAATCTGGAATCCTTCATCTTGTACTCAATTCTGGTGGTGCCATCTAAAATTGTTTTCCTGTAGCGTTTATTCATACATGTGCTTTAGGTGAAAACTGCTTATATCTCAGGAGTTGTTCAAGGTAATTGTCTGAAATTTGGCATGTTCATTCTTCTTGGAAATTTTTCTCCTCAACCAGACAGATGGCGCAACTTACATTTCCAGTTTTTTTTTTTAAATAAATTATGCCCTTTTTTCAGAAATGATTTGCAGTATTGGCCTCAGGTGGTGCAACCTACAATCATGTTACGTGGCAGACATCCAACTCACTCTATTTCCCCTTACCACTCAATCCATGCCTCACTTCACCTGTACCACACTGATTTCGGTGGATAAATGTAGTAGCTTCTGACTACCTGTATCTACTTTTTTCATGCATCTGTGCACATAGCTGAAGAGTGGTTTGAAGTATCTGCCTGAAGTTGTTCATGTCCATACATCTTAAATAGCATTCTCATACACAAGACTGGTGGTACCACTTACATTCTCTTTTATGGTGTGTGCACCCATGCCAGTATTTCAGCAGTGACATTTGTATAATTGGTGCATGCACTCGGGTTCAAAATGTTCAGTTCTTGCATTGTAAAGTAACAGTCCAGCATGGAAGCATTATATTTGATGTATATCCCATTGTAAAGGTTCGCATTAGGCCTGTAGGCCATGTTAAAATAAAATCTTGATTATTATTCATGCATGATTATATTATATTATATGGTATCAAAAGGTATTTTTTATCATTGTGACCCTTAACTGAATAGCTATTTAATGGCGACTTTGTGGATCGAGGCTCATTTTCTGTGGAGTGCATATTCACATTGTTTGGTTACAAACTGTTACATCCTGACCACTTCTTCATGTCAAGAGGTAAGTCAAATTGATGCTTGGTGTTTAAATAACTATATACTAACAGTTAAATGACATAGTTTTATTTAACCATACTGACAGTTAAAGTTACAGGGTACTTCCATGACCATCCTGACAGTTAAAGTTACAAGTAGCTTACATAACCACACTGACAGTTAACGTTACAAGTAGCTTACATAACCATACAGACAGTTAACGTTACAAGTAGCTTACATAACCATACAGACAGTTAACGTTACAAGTAGCTTACATAACCATACAGACAGTTAACGTTACAAGTAGCTTACATAACCATACAGACAGTTAACGTTACAAGTAGCTTACATAACCATACAGACAGTTAACGTTACAAGTAGCTTACATAACCATACAGACAGTTAACGTTACAAGTAGCTTACATAACCATACAGACAGTTAATGTTACATGTAGCTTACATAACCATACTGACAGTTAATGTTACAAGTAGCTTACATTACCATACAGACAGTTAACGTTACAAGTAGCTTACATAACCATACAGACAGTTAACGTTACAAGTAGCTTACATAACCATACTGACAGTTAACGTTACAAGTAGCTTACATAACCATACTGACAGTTAACATTACAGGTAGCTTACATAACCATACTGACAGTTAACGTTACAAGTAGCTTACATAACCATACAGACAGTTTACGTTACAAGTAGCTTACATAACCATACTGACAGTTAACGTTACAAAAAGCTTACATAACCATACTGACAGTTTATGTTACAAGTAGCTTACTTAACCAAAGTGACAGTTTACATTACAAGTAGTATACATAACCATACAGACAGTTAACGTTACAACTAGCTTACATAATCATACTGACAGTTAACATTACGGGTAGCTTACTAAGATACTGACAGTTAGCGTTACAAGTAGCTAACATAACCATACAGACAGTTAACGTTACAAGTAGCTTACATAACCATACTGACAGTTAATGTCACACAAAATCCTGATGGCGCCACCTACAATTATTTTTATGTAGTGTACAGCTGTGCCAGAGTTAATTAGTATAAGTGTCAGTCTTCCTAGCTAACTCATTCCTCAAGGTGCCAGTGAAGGTGAATTGATTAACTAACTGTCTGGCATTAATTAGATTCTGTATTGACCATTTGGCTTTGACAGGTAAAGAACTGATTTGTTTAAATCTACATGGTGATAATATGCTACAGCCCTGGCCACCCCAAGCTGTTACTTGGCAGCTAGCTCCCTTTGCCTGTAGGTTTCCCCTCTGCCTCCCCCCCTCCCCACACCCACCCCTGGCCAAACTCCATGGACAGGATGTATAGCAAGATGAATGTTATTATTTTCTATGTTTAATTCATTTTTTTCTAGAATTTGCTACATATTGGAGTTGGTTTTTAATACAAGTGGTTACAATGATTGAAGTGCACATTTAATTAGGTGTTTATTTGAGTGTACACCTGAAATTAAATCAGGATATTTATTTTGTTACAGTTATTAGCTTAAAAATTTCAGCCATAAATTTTGCCCCACTTGAACAATTGCACATTGTTGCTTGTAAGCACTGTTGATTTAATTTCATAGCATGCACCTATATGGATGTAAGCTTTTAAGGTCTTAAATTTGAAAGCAATTGATAAAAAATTGTAGCTTTTATCTAAGTTTTTAGAAAACCATGTAAAAAAAATAACTGCCGTGTACATCAGGCGGTGTCATTCCTAATGGACGGGTCTCAGGTAGATGGGTCAAATTTTTTCATTCCCATCTATACACGTCCCACTTGGGCTGGTCCCAGTCCACCGCTTTATCAAAAACAAATGGATTAAATGTAGAATGAAGGCTAATAAATAGATTATATTTTATATATAGTATCTCTTCTCTCTCTCTTATTTCCTTTTCCTAATCAGTTAAAATGTAAAAATAAAACAGAGAGAGCGAGAGAGAGAGAGAGAGAGAGAGAGAGAGAGAGAGAGAAAGAAGATCAACTGTATCCAAAATAAAGACAACAATACATGCACACATAAACATTCTCCACTTATCCATGCAAAATTTCTAACAGCTAGTTAGCAACTGGTTGAGATTTTCACATGCAGATGCGAAACCGCTAAGTAATGAATATTCATTAATCTTCCTTAACAACTTGAGATACATGACATAATGAGGATATAAAGGAGGATGAACTTGTAAAATAATTGCTAAGTTATTGCAAAGTTGCTAAGTAATTGCAAAGTTTCAAAGCTGTTGCTAAGCTTGACTGCAACTTAGCAGCTACTTTACTACTTCTCAACTTACAACTAACCTAGCAACTTGAGGACTTCTTAACCACATTTCAGCTTATAAACAACTTCACAATTTCCTCCTGACTTTGTAAAATTCATCCATGCATAGTTTTGCCAGTTCTTTATGCCTTCTTAGCAGCAGCTTTCCTGTTTTGCAGTCTGACTTTACAGGTTTGCAGCCTCTTCACAGCTTTGCAGCCTCCTTACAGCTTTGCAGCATCTTTACGGCTTTGTAGCATCTTTATGGCTTTGCAGCCTCTTTGCAGCTTCTTACGACTTTGCAGCCTCTTTACGGCTTTGCAGCCTTTTAACAACTTAGGTTCATTATTGTAAACCAGTAAATTTTGCAGCCCTTGGGGTACCTATATATGTAGTTCAAACTTACTGGTGGTAGTAACATAAATAGTCTCTCCTGGTTCTCCCATCAAATGACTGTATGTTGTAATTAATCCAATGAGTCCTCTGAACATTGTTACAGGTGCCCTTTTATTGTGTGCAGTGGTCTTACAGATGAATGTTTTATTGTGCACATGGATGTTCCATGTGTTGTTGGCGTTTGGTTTGTGTGCCACGCATAGCTTGTGTTGTGGCGGCCTCGCCTGGCCGGATGTTGCAGGCTCGGTTTAATCCGCATTGGTTGAACCCTAGATACACAGCGTTCTTTGTTCTGGTATGTTCTTTGAACGTGTGTACTGTGTTAGATTCTTTAGAATGTTTGAGCAATGGAAGGTTCTCGGCTGGAGGTGAAAAGTTATAAATAGGGGGCTGTGTTTTAGAGAGGAGAAAGAGGTAAGAGAAGATTCCAGCTGACACATGCAGAAGCGTGTATGTCAGTTTGTGGGACCTATTCCAATAAATGCGGCAATTATAGATTTTCTTCAGATTTTCTTCTGGATTTTGTGACAAATCGTATTTGGTCTTCAGTTTACTTTCTGGATTGTTACAAGAGCTTTACATTGGACTGTTATTCTCCTTAAATTTCTGTGAACTTTTCATCCGGCATATACATTTTAAAGGACTTATCACTGTGACAGTGGTTGATTCCAGGTACCGTGCACATTGTTTATTTTACCCTGTGATTATATTGATTTGCTGTTATTGTTGTATTGTGTAATTGTATTGATTTAGTGTATTGTAATGTTAGGGTTGTTTTAAGAATAAATTATAGTTATTTGACAACAAAAAAACACGGACTTCTTTATTCGTTCCCCTAGACATTTCACGCTGCCTAGTGTTACAGAATCTGTTTTTTTTTTTATCTCCTTGACAAAATTTGTGTTCATCAGGCATATGTGATTTGTAGATATTGGGTTCCGTAACATAAAATTGGGGGCTCTGCCGGGATGCTTAATAGTTTTGAAAATTTATTAGGCCTTGACCTGGACACATTGTTTTATCATACATTGTTTACAAGATTACATATTGTTTACAGTACATTGTTTACAGGATTTATCTCAGTGGTTTTTTGTTATTGTTTTAACATCTAAACATGGCAGATTTCAAACCTGAGACATTTGTTGCCGATCCCCACCCTTATCAACTTGAACAGTTGAAAAAAGGAACAGTTGTTGCGTTTGGGACAAAACTTAGGGCTAAGTGTGAAAAAAGCTTTGAGAAAGCCTGATATCATTGCTACAATCATGCAAGATCTAATTAGCAAAGGTTTAATTGAAGAGAGGGAAGTGGAAACATCAAGTAATGACAGCCTTGCTATGCAGTTGGAATTAAAAAGGTTAGAAATGCAACATGAGCTAGCATTAAAAGAGAAAGAAAAAGAAATTGAGTTTAAAACGACTGGAATTAGAAAGACTTAAACTAGAAACTAGAACTTACTCTACGTGCTGTCCCAACTCACAGTTATGATGTTACTAAACACATAAGACTTGTCCCACCTTTCCAAGAAAAAGAGGTTGATAAATATTTCTTACACTTTGAGAAATTAGCTGAAAATTTAAAATGGCCTAAGGAAAATTGGACTAAAATTTGACAAAGTGTATTGACTGACAAGGCCAGAGAAATTTATACAGAAGTAGAAGCTGCTGCTGACTATGACCTGGTAAAACGGTTAATCCTAAAAGGTTATGAGTTAGTTCCAGAGGCTTACCACCAGAAATTCAGAAATTGGGAAAAGTGCAAAGAACAGACCTATGTCGAATTTGGTAGGACAAAAGAGCAGTTGTTTGATCGCTGGTGTAGTTCTAAAAATGTAACGAAAGCTTATGACAATTTGCGCCAGTTAATTTTGCTTGAAGAATTAAAGCGCAGCATTAATACAGATGTTAAAACTTTTCTTGATGAGAAAAGACCTGAAACACTTGACATTGCTGCTCAATTAGCTGATGAATATTCATTAACACAGAAAATGTCCTTTACTAGCAAATCAAACCAGTCATTCACAAACAAGAATGTAAATCAGTATGGTCAAAAGAAGTTTAAAGCGCAGTCACCCAGTACTAGTAGTCCTGATACTTCAGCAAAGTCAATTGATACACCTCAGTCCACATCCACTGTGTCTAAGTCCAACCAAGGCCAGTAATTTTCAAAGAAAATCTGTAATTACTGCAAAAAGGAAGGTCATCTAATATCTGACTGCTGGAAACTTGCGAATAAACCAAATAGCAAACCTTCTGGTTTTGTTTCAAAATTTATGCATACGATAGTACAAGAGCCAGGCTCTTTTCATGTAAATAAGGGGTACAACTCCTTTTTTGACTCTAATAAAGAGTTTGATGCTACGGAGGCCCACGTGCCATCTAAATCCAAAGAAGAATCCATAGCTTGAGGGGTAAAAACCTCAGTTGATTCTTGCGAGGAATTTAATAAGGCTAGGTCCTTTCAAGACTCATGCGAGCAGTATCCTTTAAATGAGGCTAAATCCTTTTATGACTCTTACGAGAGTATTTCAAATGAGGCTAGGTCCTCTCATGACAAACAGAAGTTTGTTTCTGCTGAGGAAAATTCCTCTGTTGACTCCCATGAGGAGTTTGATGATAAAAAGGATGCAGATTCTTTAAATGACTCTGAAAAAGAGTTTATGACTGACACTGTCGAAGTAAGTTCTTTGTTTGATGAAGCTGAGGTAGTAGATTCCTCTTCTGATTCTGAAATGGAGTTATTTGAGCCATTCATACATGGTGGTTTTGTATCACTTTCAAGTGATTTTTAAGATTCTGCCCCTATTAGAATTTTGTGGGATACTGGTTCATGGCCAGACTCTCATGTTAGCAAACACTTTGCCATTTTCTATAAGTCCTTTACTGGTGCACATGCACTTGTTAATGGTGTGTTTTCAGACCGGCACTCTTCAGTTCTGCATCACGGTATCCATTTAAAGTCAGTTTTGATTTCTAGGGATATTACTGTGGGCATAAGAACTACTTTACCCTTTAAGGGAATTCAGTTGGTAATAGGCAAGGATGTTGCAGGTGACAAAGTAAAGCCTGTGCCAATAGTGACAGAAAAGCCGTCACTTGATCAGGACACTGATCCGGAAAGTCAGGAAATTCCTGGTTTGTATCCTTCATGTGCTGTAACTAGATCTATGGCCAAGAAAAAAACACATGAGGATAATGGTCCAGATAATAATACTCTGGGAGTCTTACGACTCGCCCGTACAGGATACAGCATTTTCAAGGTCAGAACTTATCGCGGAACAGCATAAGGACCATAAAATTTCATGTTGGTTTCCCAGGGCAGTTGCTTATGATGAACTGTCACAGAACCCAGTTTGTTTATATGTTAAAAATGGAGTGCTTATGTGTAAATGACGACCACCTGATGTATGCGCTGATGATGAGTGGGCCATCAAACATCAAATAGTAATGCCCAAAAGCTTTCGCAATGAAATTCTAAGCATGGCACATGAGGCTCCTTTGTCTGGCCATTTAGGTATAAATAAAATTTATCAGAAAGTAAGTACACACTTCTATTGGCCTAACCTCAGGAAAGATGTTGTACAATATTCTAAATCATGCCATACATGCCAGAGGGTAGGCAAGCCCAATCAGAATCCTCCTAAGGCCCCACTTAGGCCTATTCCTGCTTTCGAGGAGCCATTCAGTGGGATTATTGTTGACTGTGTTGGACCACTGCCAAAAACAAAATCTGGACATGAAAACTTGCTGACAATTATGTGCGCATCTACCAGGTTCCCTGAGGCAATACCATTGCGCAAAATTAATGCCAAAAGTGTTGTCAAAGCTCTGACCAAGTTTTTTACAATTTTTGGATTACCAAAATCCATCCAGTCTGACCAAGGGTCTTATTTTATGTCTGGCTTATTCCAGCAAGTTATGCTTGAGCTAGGTATAAAACAGTACAGCTCTTCGCCAAACCCTCCAGGAAGTCAGGGTGCCCTCGAGCGTTTTCACCAGACATTAAAAAACATGATTAAGACCTACTGGTAAGACACACAGAACGACTGGGATGAAGGAATCCACCTATTGCTGTTTGCTGTCAGAAAAATCTTTTCAAGAGTCCTTGGGTTTCAGTCCCTTTGAACTAGTTTTTGGACATGGACCGCGAAGTGAACTTCCATTGAAACTGCTTAAAGAAAAACTCTTGTGTGAAAATCCTGATTCTCTTAGTTTACTGCAGTATGTCTCAGACTTTCGCACTAAACTGCACAAGGCTTTTGAGATTGCAAAGTCAAATCTAAAATCTGCACAAAGTAAAATGAAACAAAGTATGACAAACACACTGTAAGTAGGACGTGTGAGCCTGGTGGAAAGGTCCTTGCCTTACTTCCCATCCCTGGCAGACCTCTGCAAGCTAGGTATTTTGGTCCTTACATTGTTGACAAGAAAGTCAGTGATTTAAATTACATACTGTTGACACCAGATAGGCGTAAGACGAAACAACTTTGCCATGTTAACATGTTGAAACCATATTATGACAGAAATAGCACATCAGATGTTGTACATAATGTTACTGCTGTAAATTGAGTAAACACTGGCCCTGAGCCAGTTAAAGTAGATACTGATTGTAAGTGTGATGTAGACATTCAGTGTGGAACAGTACCATAAAAAACTCAGACGCGCTTAAAAACCTGGATGCCAAACTGTCACACCTTACCGCACAACAACAACAAGACCTCAAGAACCTGCTGCGGGATTATGGCCATTTGTTTAGTGAAATTCCAATGCGAACTAACATATTGTTCCATGACGTCGATGTTGGCGAGGCAAGCGCAGTCAAGCAACATCCTTATAAACTGAATCTAGAAAAGCAAAAGTATCTACAGGATGAGATTCAATATTTGCTGGACAAAGATTTTATTGAACCTAGTAACAGTAACTGGAGTTCACCATGTATTCTTGTGCCAAATTCTGATGAAAGTTACCGTATGTGCACAGATTATTGAAAACTGATCTCTGTCACCAAGACTGACACATTCCCGATTCCGAGGATCGATGATTGTATTGATAGAGTCGGTAGCTCCAGATATGTCTCCAAGTTTGACTTGCTAGAAGGGTTCTGGCAAGTTCTGCTGACAGAACGAGCGAAGGAAGTGGCAGCATTTGTGATGCCGCAAGGACTGTACCAGTATAAAGTTATATTGTTTGGCATGAAGAACTCGCCAGCCACATTCCAGTGCCTCATCCATATGGTTGTCAGGGACATTTAGGGCTGCAAGGCATATATTGATGACCTCATCGTGTACAGCGACACCTGGGAGAAACATCTGCAAATTCTTCGCGACCTCTTCGAAAGACTCCGTGAAGCACGTCTGACCGTCAGCTTAGTAAAATCTGAATTTTGTCATGCACAAGTAACATTTTTGGGTCATATTGTAGGGCAGGGTCAGGTAAAACCTGTTGATGCTAATATAAGTGCTATTTCTGCATTTCCTAGACCAGCTAACCCTAACCATGAGTGAAAGTCATCTTTATGTTTTATCTGGTTAAAACATGCAAAAGTAATGCAAGAGTACTCACCAATGAAACATTTTTCAGCTATAAATTCCCTGTCTGGTTGACAAAACATGTACACCTTCTGTGTGATTCAAAATCCAAGCTCACGTCAGTAACGGCCGGCCTGGTATGTTTAGTTCAGATAGTGTAATATGATAGTCTGCCTTGGTACAGTAAGCTAGAGTTCAGTGAGTTCACAGCTGAGTATTGTTTTCTGTGACAGTCCTGGGGGGGGGGGGGCAATGTACATAAAGCTTGGAATATTTCTGAATACCTGGCCTAAAGAATATTGGTTATTGGCACAATAAAAATACAGAAATTTGTTTTTTTAAAACACAAATGCTTTGATCGATCCTGTTAATTTTCTATGGCAATGTTTTATAGCTGGAAGGCAGGTGTGTTTATCTGTTTCTAAAAAGCCAATATTATAAGATATTAGATTAATATTTAGGATTTCCCATAATTGGGCAGTAGAATACTACATCAATATGTCTTGTTCTGCATTTATGAAGTAATTATCAATGGTAATTATTTATTAATTGGTTGCTGAAGTACTTGTATATATACACTACATTCCAAAAGAAACATTGTTTCTTTATCAATGGCGCATGATATGAATAATGTTAAATATACCGTAAATCCTGTTTTTATCGCCGCGGCCTTGAAAACAAACTCAAAATCGAAAATCTTGACTTTTTTTCTGAACTCGGGATGCGGCCATAAATAGATGGTTTATCAGAAATGAACTGTGAGAAGAACTCTCTCCCGGACATGGCGCTCCTTTGGGCGATAATAGAAGATCAAGCACACCACAGAGGAAATACTCTTTGTAGTCACAGATTTATTGTATAAAATTGTATAGTCTAAATGTTCATATAAAATATAATAATTATATGCAATCAATTGAACAATAACAATAAATATTGAACAATAACAACATTTATAACGAGATTAAAATGAATGAGATTATTCATGGTGAGGACTAGTGGTGACGTCTGCTAGAAAAAATCGGTATTACCGGTCATACCTTTGACGGAGCCGGATTGCCTTGGAATTTATGTTGTTTATAAAAAGAATTAAGAAAACCAAAATATGTAATTTAGAACTCTATAAAACCTCTATAAAAATTCAAATTTAGCAGGTTACTTACTGACATTTCTTATAATGTCTGATACATGTACCTCAATATTGAAGAGCCCATCTTCTCGCCCCCATGTCATGTTTCTGGAAAACCTTTTGTTATGGGTTCATAACTGAAATGAGATTTGGAGCCCGGGTCACCTGGTGTGTAATTCTCAGCCTTGCACCAAGGCAAGAAAACCTTCATCCTTGAATGCGTATAGCCCGGTCATTTACTTCTGTTTAATCTTTGTTTTTTTATACAATCACGAATATATTGTATGAATGGATAAATGGAAATAGTGTTAGAGGGGAAACTTGCTTGTAGATATAAATGGTAGAATATGTCACTACAGCCGATGGAATTTGGTGAATATACAGATAAACATGCCGTGCCGTATTCTTGTTTGCTACTGATATTCCAATATATTTTGGATAGAAATATTCTGCTGATCCATTTAAAGTCACTGTATATTTAAATTCTAAAAATAATATTTTGAAATCTTAATCTATGATGAAAATTCCATTTCTTGAATTACTAAGAAGATTCGAATCATTTTCATACCGGTAACTTCGGTATTATCATCGTCACATCGTTCATTGACATCGCTCCATTTCACAATTTGCCGATGCGTTTGAAAACATCGCTGGTCAACTTAACTAAATATCAAAATAACTGAAGTTACCTTGTCGAGATACGCACGTATAGCAAACATGACGCGTGAAAACGAGTGATTTTAGAGTGAAATAAAAATGGCCGGTCGAGGTAAGCAAGTTTTTTCCTCAAGAAAGTTTCAGTATGGGGAGCCATCTTGTCAAGGTAGCGTTTGCGGAAGGCACACTGGGACGGAATAGGTGGCTGTTCTGTTTACTACCCATACCCACCGCGTACAGCCGTTCAAAATATTCTTAGCAGAACACCAGGGCGTTTCAGCACATGGCGGTACTTAAACTTGATTTTAAAACGATCGTCAGCCATTTTGCGACTCTTTACGATGTCAGCTTTTTATTCATTATACTTTCTAAACAAATAATCGTTGCTAAATAATGCTGCAAATTAGTTTAAAGTAGGCATTTATTTCAATGTTGCTTGACCATGCCCAACGAAGTGGGCCGCTGTGTTACAGCAGGGGTGTTTTAAACGTATTATTTGGTGACAATTACCAAGATTTTTTATAACAAGTTATATATCGCACGAAAGATATACATGTCAAGGTTCTACATTAAAATTTTTATATGTATACCACGAACCGTGATTAAGTTCCTGCAGGTTGAAAATCTGACAGTTTCAGCAGTCTTAGCCATCATGTCGCCCCCTGAACGCTACTGCGTGATGGTACATAATATGGGATAGTATTCAGGCTTTTTGCTTCAATAAATGTACATATAAACTTCAATTCAGTGTTCATACTATGGTCTTTGACAATCGACGTACATGCAAAGAAGCGTTTTGATGCATACAAGAATCGTTTTGCGTTACCACCATTCAAACGAAACGATCGTTCGGGGAATCTTTCTTTTTCTGATAAATGCCTGCCAATCCATGTGCAAAAGTCGTTAGTAACATACAGATATTTTGTCCCTATCTCGAGCGTTAAATATATTTAATATACGTAATCTTGCAACATATATAACCTCTGTAGTTAATACTTTTTATTCTAGTCTTCATTAAAGCAGCTATGTCGTGATTTATTTTGCTACGTGCTGCTAATACTCTTATCCTCAGGCCAGAGACGGAGTCTAGGTGCGGCCTTTAAGGGGGGTTTTGGGTATTTGGCCCTCCGTGGGAGATCCTTTAAGAGACCTTGCAAACTCAGGGTGCGGCTATAAATACACGTGCGGCCATAAAAACAAGATTTACGGATATAGTCATTTTTTTAGATTGCATTTTGAATGATCTCTTACTGCAAAATTATTAGTGTACATTATATGTTCACACCACTCAAGGTGTAATTAAATCAGATGCAAAAAAGTAGCAGAAAGAAATTTTTATTATTCGTACCAACTTTCCCATATACATCAAATTCTGGTGAAGCTGGTTATTTTGATACCCATATTATCATACTTCTTCAGTATATACTTAATTAAAATTAATTTTGTTTAAAAACCATGGAGTTCGGACTTTGAAGTTTCTGCAGCATTTATGTCCCCTTCAGAAAATTTTTAAGTCCTATCTTGCAGAAGAATTAGCCTCAAAGTATACAAACTTATAACTGACATATAACTGACATATACAGAGCTCCATAATGTGCACATGCATTCCCTTATATCTCCCATACAAGTCACATATAACTGAAATATACAGAATGGCTTTATGTGCAACTCCCTTATAACTGACATATAATAAATATACAACTCTCTTATAACTCACATATAACCATGCCTGACTAGACATATAGCTGCAATATAAATATAACTCCCATACATAGCACTTATATGTCCCTTATAAGGGACATATAAGGCACATATATGTGAGTACTTTTAATTTCCGTAAGGGAGAGAACAAAAAGCATATCATGCGTTTTCTTGGTATGGTTGGATACTACAGGAAGTGTTGTCCAAATTTTTCAGCTGTAGCTGAACCTTTGACTAATTTGTTAAAGAAGAAACAAAAGTTTGTATGGAATGTTCAGTGTGAAAATGCATTTTAGAATTTGAAAGCAATCCTGCAAAGTTCACCAGTTTTGGTAGCTCCAGACTTTTCTGTACCTTTGAAGTTAGCTGTAGATGCTAATGATACTGCTGCTGGTGCTGTGTTGTTACAGGAAGGCAATGATGGCATAGATCATCCAATTTGTTATTTCTCAAGAAAGTTTAATGCATAACAGAAAAACTACTCCACTATTGAAAGGGAATGTTTGGCTTTGATTTTGGCATTGCAAAATTTTGAAGTTTATGTTACTTCATCAGTCAAGCCTGTTATTGTCACCAGTGATCACAATCCCCTCACGTTCATGAACAAGTTGAAGTGTAAAAATCAAAGATTGTTGAGATGGAGTTTGTTCTTACAAGATTAAAACCTAGAAATCAAACACATTAAAGGGAAAAACAATGTACTTGCTGATTGCTTATCGAGATGTTTATGAAATGTTTTAAACGAGATGTTTATGTAATGTTGTAAATAAGATGGTTTTGAAATGTTGTAATAATTTAGTGATTGTGATCGCAAAAAGAACGTTTTGAGAAAACTTTCTTTTTATTTACAGGAGGGGGAGTGTTACATGTGCCCATATATTTTGTGCAGCAGTGTTACAGATGATTGTTTTATTGTGCACACGGATGTTCAATGTGTTGTTGGCATTTTGTTTGTGTGCCACGTGTAGCTCGTGTTGTAGCGCCTCGCCTGGCCGGATGTTTCAGGCTCGGTTTAATCCGCATTGGTTGAACCCTAGATACACTTTGATTACATAACTTTGATTATGATAAATATCAGGTATGTGACCATACTTCTGGCATTTAAAGCTCAGCTGACTATAAGTCACCTGAGCTATAGTCGTGGTCCATTGTCCGTCGTCTGTCCGTCCGTAGATGTGGTACGTTTTGAAAACGTAAGACCTAGGAACCCAAAATTCAGCATAATGTTAGATGTCCCCATGATCTCCTACCAAGCAGAAAACTGGGTCTTTGCGACTTCGTTCCTTTGAGAAATTAAGGGAAAAACCTAAATTTTTTATTAAAAACCTATTTTCACACTTCAGGACAGCCTCATATCAAAACCACTCATCTGTTTTTCTTCAAATTTACCATAAATATTCCTCCATATATTTCCTATGTACATGCCAGAAATTATGTCTGTATTATATAATTTAAAAAAATTATGGGCCCAAACATAATGCATTTTGTAAAAAATCAGGAAAGATATTTGATCACTTAACACAAAACATGTTAATGCTATGGACTTTTTTTCCAGTAATATAACTTTAATTAATCAAAATTAAATTGTATACCCAAAATTAGATCAAAATCTTTTAAATTTTTTCAAATATTAACAAAAATAAAAAATTTGTACCTTAAATTTAGCCCAACTTTGACCATGGCACGTTTTTTTCCTGAAAGTTCTGTGGATTTAATTTTCACAGCATGTTTTTGTTAGCAATTTGTCTGTTAAAACCAAAAATTTGAAACCAGTTTATCAAAAACTGTAGATTTTATTCAAGTTTTCAAGCACCATGTATTATATTGTTTACATCAAGCTAGTGTTATGCAGTTTGCAAGAGCTCAGCTCCCCAGCTTCAGCTCTCAGTTCCTAAAATTTGGTATACAATTAAATGTTTCCAAAATCCCCTACCATGCCAAGAATTTGGTCACTAGGACTTAATACCTTCGAGATATTAATGAAAAACTTCATTTTTCCATTAAAAACCCATTGTTACACTTCAAGACTGCCTATTATCAAAACCACTGATCTGACTTTAATCATATATAATATACATATATTTCTATACATTCTCTATGCACATGCCAAAAATGATGTCAGTATTGCGTAATTGTTTTAAGTTATGTGCCCAAACATAATGCACTTTGTAAAAAATCAAGAAATATATTTACTCCCTTAACAAGGGGATTGCTGAAGCTAGAGATTTTTTGTCAGGGATGTAAGATTATTTAATCAAGATTCAATTGAATACCCAAAATTAGTTCTGAATTTTTCAAATTTTATAAGTTATTAGTATAAATATAAAATTAGTACCTTAAATTTTGCCCAACTTTGACCATGGCACATTTGTTTCCTGTGAGCCCTGTTGATATAATTTTTTATATCATGCACACATAAGGATTTCAGCTTTGTAGTTTTGAAAACTGAAAGAAATTGGCCAAAAATTGTAGCTTTTATAAATGTTTTTATGATACCATGTCAGACCTTGGCTCTCTCCAGCCCCTCTTGAGTCACCTGTATGTTCACCTTGTTGAACTTTCAGCAAATTATGCATGCTTGAGGCAAGACATACACTGGGGCAGCCAGGCAGCTTATGGACAGCCACAGTTGATCCAGGTGTCCAACTCAACTCATCTAGTAGTTTTGACCAACAACATAACAATAAACAATAAATTAATAAATTTTTATTGTTTTTTAATAACAAATAAGAAAAATAGAAAAGGAATTTGTTAGTGTATAATAACAGGAAATTAACTTGCAGTTACTGATGATATAAGAATCTTGTATTGATGGATAGAATGTCACATATTCCAAATAACACCATGCAGTCACCTATGGTATTTTTCAGTTCAATTTTAATGATAAAAAAGTAAATCATATTATTCATTTCTAATCAATAGGGATCATATGAAGGAAATTAATGATAGACAAAGATGCAGTTGATAATTGTATCCCCAGACAAAGTCGGGGGATACTATGTTTTCATACTGGTCCCGCCGCCGCCGCCGCCACCGCCGCCGCCGCCGCCGCTGCCGCATATAAATCTTGTTGGTGCGATAACCCAAAAAATATTTCACGGAACTTTACCAAACTTGGTATATGTATAGATATGGGTGAGAGGACGACGCCTATTTAAAATGAGGTCATGACCTTTACTAGGAGAGTGTCCTTGACCTTGAATAGGTCCAATTTTGGGGAAAATCACACAAATTCTTTAATATCTCAAGAAATCTTGCATGGATTTATCCCAAAATCAAGTTGATGGAAGATCATAGATAGGGTTGTCATGTTCCAGAAACTGGTGGTGCCACCTATTATTCTTTACTTGTTTTTGTGCCGTTTAATACCCCCAAAATTGCCACCTTTCAGTACTGTGAGCATTATAAGTCAAAAACTAATGGACAGATTTCTTTTATATTATGCATATACATAGGTATGGGTTATGGGATGATGTTAATTTAAATTGGGGTCATGACCTTTCCTATGATAGTGGCCTTGACCTTGAATATTGCCATATATGGTGAAAATCACACACCTCTTATGATATCTCCAGTGTTGATAGCCATATGGATTTCAAACATGACTTATGTATGGCCCACCACTAAAGTAAGAACCCTATAGGTTCTAGGGTCATGAGGTCAAAGGTCAAGGTTACTGGACTGGCATTTTAAAAGATACTGTGGATGCATTTTAAGCCAAACTTTCATCTTAGGTCTTCCATCTTGAATATACAGCTCACTTGCCAGTAGTGGATGATCCATATAAATTTTGGGATCACAAGGTCAAAGGTCAAGGCCACAGGAGCTATCTGTCCAAAAATTAGTTTCTGGATGATAATTCCTGCTTTTATTGATGTATTGATTTCAAACTTGACTTATATATGTCCCATTGAAAAAGCAAGACTCCAATTGATTTTGGGGTCATGAGGTCAAAGGTCAAGGTCACAGGACACATCTTTAAAAAGATTGTGGATGCATTTTCAGCCAAACATTTCATCTCAGACCTTTCATCTTGCACATGTAAGTCATCTGCCAATTGAGGAAGACCCCTATCAGTTTTGAGGTCACAAGGTCAAAGGTGAAGGTCACAGGAGCCATCTGTCCAAAAATTAGTTTCTGGATGATAATTGCTGCTTTTATTGATGTATGGATTTCAAACTTGACTTGTATATGTCCCATTGGAAAAGCAAGACCCAAATTGATTTTGAGGTTATGAGGTCAAAGGTCAAGGTCACAGGACACACCTTTAAAAAGATGTGGATGCATTTTCAGCCAAACATTTCATCTCAGATCTTTCATCTTGCACATATAGTTCACCTGCCAAGAGAGGAAGAACCCTATCAATTTTGAGGTCACAAGGTCAAAGGTGAAGGTCACAGGAGCCATCTGTCCAAAAATTAGTTTCTGGATGATAATTCCTGCTATTATTGATGTATGGATTTCAAACTTGACTTGTATATGTCCCATTGGAAAAGCAAGACCCAAATTGATTTTGGGGTCATGAGGTCAAAGGTCAAGGTCACAGGAAACCTTTTTAAAAAGATTGTGGATGCATTTTCAGCCAAACAATTCATCTCAGATCTTTCATCTTGCACATATAGTTCACCTGCCAAGAGTAGAAGACCCCTATCAATTTTGAGGTCACAAGGTCAAAGGTGAAGGTCACAGGAGCCATCAGTCCAAACTTTAGTTTCTGGATGATAATTCCTGCTTTTACTGATGTATAGATTTCAAACTTGACTTGTATATGTACCATTGGAAAAGCAAGTCCCAAATTGATTTTGAGGTTATGAGGTCAAAGGTCAAGGTCACAGGACACACCTTTAAAAAGATGTGGATGCATTTTCATCCAAACATTTCATCTCAGATCTTTCATCTTGCACATATAGTTCACCTGCCAAGAGAGGAAGAACCCTATCAGTTTTGAGGTCACAAGGTCAAAGGTGAAGGTCACAGGAGCCATCTGTCCAAAAATTAGTTTCTGGATGATAATTCCTTCTTTTATTGATGTATGGATTTCAAACTTGACTTGAATTTGACCCATTGGAAAAGCAAGACCTGAATTGATTTTGGGGTCATTAGGTCAAAGGTCAAGGTCACAGGAAACCTCTTTAAAAAGATTGTGGATGCATTTTCAGTCAAACAATTCATCTCAGATCTTTCCTCTTGCATATATAGTTCACCTGCCAAGAGTGGAAGACTTCTATCAATTGTGAGGTCACAAGGTCAAAGGTGAAGGTCACAAGAGCAATCTGTCCAAAAATTAGTTTCTGGATGATAATTCCTGCTTTTATTGATGTATGGATTTCAAACTTGACTTGTATATGTCCCATTGGAAAAGCAAGACCCAAATTGATTTTGGGGTGATGAGGTCAAAGGTCAAGGTCACAGGACACATCTTTAAAAAGATGTGGATGCATTTTCATCCAAACATTTCATCTCAGATCTTTCATCTTGCACATATAGTTCTCCTGCCAAGAGAGGAAGAACACTATCAATTTTGAGGTCACAAGGTCAAAGGTGAAGGTCACAGGAGCCATCTGTCCAAAAATTAGTTTCTGGGTGATAATTCCTGCTTTATTGATGTATAGATTTCAAACTTAACTTGCATATGTCCCATTGGAAAAGAAGGACCATAATTGATTTTGGGGTCATGAGGTCACAGGTCAAGGTCACAGGACACATCTTTAAAAAGATCAAGGTCACAGGGCCAACATCTTTAACAAGATTGTGGACTGTTAGATGGAAGAAACAATGAATATGCCAAGTGTCAGTATATGCAGTACTATGTCTGGGGATACTCTGGCACCTGCGGTGCCAAGAAATGTCTAGTATTAATCTAGAAACCTGCTGTGTCTAGTGTGTACATCGATGTGAAATTAGTCGAAACTGAATATATTACATTTATTTTTTTTAATATAAATAAAAGCCATAAAACCAGATACTTATTATCATTATTTAAATGTGTGAATTTTGTATATTCTGGATTCTCAACATCATTGTTTGGTGAAAACTGAATAAATACCAGACATGGTGCGAATACTTTGAAATTGTATTTAAATACGAATATGAATATGTTCTCCATTATAAAATTTTTTGCATAAAGAATGGGAATTCAGGTAAAAATGAAAGTATATGAATACCAGTGCAAATACTTTCAAAATGTATTCATGAATATATTCTTTAATATTATTTTAATAATCATTTCAGTTATATTTCATTTTAAAAAATCATACGATTTTCTTATTATTTTTAATAAAAATTATATTTGGGACAATATTTGTAATTTTTTTTTAATAAATAGTTAAACTCTTATATTATATGTTCTGCTTATAAGTTATATTGCCAAGTCAAAATCTGTGTGACAACAGTACTCCATTTGTTAATAAAATAAATGAAATCAATCCTCTTCCCTGTCTTCAAAGGTACTATCAAAATCATACATAAGCTGAACAACAACAACTCATAATACAGCTTATATTTATTACCACACAAAACCAGCATGTGCCTCATTTTAAAATCATATTTTTTTATCGTATATAATATCTTCGTTCCTTCGAGATATTACGGGAAAACCTCCATTTCCATAAAAAAGCTATTGTTACACTTCAAGGCTGCCTAATATCAAAACCCCTGATCTGTTTTTGATCATATTTAGTATTCACATTCTTTCATACATTTTCTATGAACATTCCAAAAATTAGGCCCGTATCAGATATGATTTTGAAGTTATGGGCCAAAATATAATGCAATTTTTAAAAAATCAGGAAATATATTTACTCACCTAACATGAGAATTGCTGAACCTAGAGACTTTTTTCAAGAATATAACTTTATTTAATCAAGATTCAATTGTTTACCCAAAATTAGATCTGAAATTTGCAAATTTTTCAAGTTATAAGCATAAATAAAAAATCAATACCTTAAATTTTGTCCAACTTTGGCAATATGGCTTGTTTTTTCCCTGTAAGCTCTGTTGATTTAATTTTCACAGCATATATACATAAGGATTTAATCTTTTAAAATCTGAAATTTCAAAGATTTGATTGGAAAGAATAGCTTTTATTCATGTTTTCATACACCATGTCAAGTGTTGTTTACATCTAGCCCACCTAGTAGTACAGCCTTCACTTGCATTATGTAACCCACCCCAGGCAGCTTGCCTTGGCTCAGCTTGGCCACTACCAACAGGCTTCCCCTCTGCCCTGCCCCCCCCCCCCCCCAGATGGTGCATAAACTAGATGAATGTTATTATTTTCTGTATTTAATTCATTCTTATTCTAGGCTATGCTACATTTTAGATTTTGTATTGTACCACCAGGGTTACAATGATTAAAGTGTACATTTAATTGTGTCCACAAAGTGGTGTATTGCTATGAAAGTGTGGATGTTCATGAGATAAGTAATTCCTTACTTCAGAAGAGTAAAAACTTCACCAGGTGTGAAATTGACTGTTAATTCCAGTAATAAATTAAAACTGGGATAGTAATTAGCACAATGATATTGTTTGTCCCTTATTCAACCAACAGTGTGTATACTTTATTCGAAAAGATGTTTTATTTTATCAAATTTGCTGAATCTTTTATTTTATTTTGGTGAATGAAATTAAGCATGTACTGAAAACTCCAATGTGCATAACTTTTTAATAGTGATTCAAGGAATATTCTTGTAGATGCCATGTTGTGGCATTATTTTCTTTTAAATTCAGTTTAAACATTTATGATTTAAAAATAATAAAATATGTGTATGCATAATATGACCCAATGTGAGCTACACTCTGGATATATAATGATTGCAACTTTTGCAACAATTCTAATATTTTAAATTATAGTTTCACTTTTTAGCCCTCAGCCCTTAGGCTGATGGGCTATTGTCGTCACCCAAGCTGTCCGTCCGTCCGTCCGTCCAGCGTCCGTTAACTTTTACCTTGTGAGCGGGATATCTTGAAAAGGATTCACCGTCAGAATTTTATTTCCTCGGTAAAGTTGTATATCGACAAAATCTCGGTCAAGTTCGAAGATGGGTGACCTTGACCTATTTTTCTACATTTTAGAGCTGATTATAGAAAACACTTAGATGCTTATTACTCAGGAACCATTGGGTAGATTTTCACAAAACTTACTATGATTATTGGGACTGATAGTCTGTACCTGCTATACAAGTTTGGTTGCGCCACCTACAATTTCTGATTTTTAATGAATTTTTATTGGATTTTTCAATTTTGGGCTTGTGAGCGAAAAGGATTCACCGTAAGAATTTTATTTTTTCGGTGAAGATGTATATTGACAAAATCTCGGTCAAGTTCAAAGATGGGTGACCTTGACCTATTTTTCTACGTTTTAGAGCTGATTATAGAAAAAACATTTAGAAGCTTATTTCTCAGGAACCATTGGATGGATTTTCACAATACTTACTATCATCGTAGGTACTGATGGTCTGTAACTGCTGCACAAGTTTGGGGGCGCCACCTGCAATTTCTGATTTTTTATTGAATTTTTCTTGGATTTTTCAACTTTGGCCTTGTGAGCGGGAAATCTCTAAAAGGATTCACAATAGGAATTTTATATCTTTGGTGAAGATGTATATCGACAAAAATCTCGTTCATGTTCGAAGATGGGTGACCTTGACCTACTTTTCAAGGTCACAGAGCTTAAAATAGAATAAAACTTAGAAGCTTATTTTTCAGGAAGCATTTGGTGGATTATTATGAATCATGGTACATACCTCTCCATTTTAAATTTAAAACTGAGACATGTACAGATAAACATCAATGTGAGAACAGATATTTAGTACTTGTTACTGTTACCACCTCTAAACACTGTTCTTTTGGCTGAGGGCTTTTGTCAGCTTCTGCTGATATTCTAGTTTTACTCTGTATATATAATGATTGCAACTTTTGCAATAATTCTAATATTTTAACTTATATTTTCAGTTTTTTTAATAAAAATTTATAAAACCTGTAAATAAAAAAAATGATTCAGATAAAAACTTCTTAATGGAAAAAGTGGATATGCTAAAAAAATAGGCTTATATATAAACTTAAATGCATTATTCCCTTGAAAGTGAAATAAAGGTATTAGTCCATTCTGTCCATTTGCCTGTCCATCTGTAAATTTTCCATCTGTAAATTTTCATACATTACAGTATCTCAAAACTTTTACTGTTTTTCTTCATGACAGTCTTGTCAGAGTATTAGTTTGCAATCATATATTTAGAACTTTACTATATCCAAATAGGAGGGCCCCTTTTCTCTTAGCTTCTCATATTCTTATATAAATGAAAACATTACAATAGAATATTTTGCATTTGCAAAAATTTCAAACATTACAATAGAATATTTCTACATCCACCTTCATGCTGCCCTCACTTTTCCCTTCTCCGAACCCCATCCCAAAGTCAGCCTCAGTAAGCAAGAACAAGATGAATCAGATATATTCATACTTTAATATTTTGTATAACTATTTGTCCATAGGTACCTATGTACATGCCAGAAATTATGTCAATATTCTGTAATATGTAGACATAGTGGGCATCACAATAATGTACCTTGTCAAGACTAAAGAGATATTGTGTCATACAGTCACAAATTCATAAATCACTTCATCAGCATAGTTAATCATAACATCATATCTGTCAAATTGAAAGCTTGCAGACTACCATACACTTTAGATCCTTCAACAAATAGCCTTATCATCATTCTACTACTGCTTATTCCTGCTGTCATTGCATTCATATTTGCTCAAATATATCACAATTTTCTACACCTCTTTAATAAATAAAAAATAAACCACTATATATGACTCTATTAATCCATCAGTCAGGTTATTTCATTTATCATTTACTCACATATTACATTACATTCCTTTATAATAGCCCAACATGTCCATGATATTCATAAGCTTTATCGACTCGATATAGTATCACAGTGGAGAAACATTTATGGTCCAATCACGATCAGCTGAGCGCTGTGACCCATGGGTCCCTTGTTTTTATCATGAATAAATATGTTCAGCTACACACAAAAAACATTCATAATAAGGGTCCTCCGCTAAGTAAAATATATTGTTATAATTCACATTAAAAATATGCAATAGATAAACTCTTATACACATTAAATATCAGCGTGTTATATGCGACCACGGTAAGAGTTTCACAGATACGACCACCCCCAAATTACGACCACTTTGCTCAGTCCCCAGGATGGTCGTAATTGTGGGGTTCCACTGTACATATATATAACCTGTGAGCTTACGCAATGGTGCGGCGGCGTCCGTCGTCTGTTGTGCGTGGTGCGCCGTCTGTACATGAACCATAGCTATCGCAAAAACGGCATGACCAAATTTTTTGCAAATAATCAGTCATCCAAAAAACTAAATTGGATTTTGTTTATTTTTTTTCTAACTGCATTTTCGTAGATTTTATAGGGAAAAAGCTAAAAAAGCTTTAAAAATCTTCTTCTCTGAAACTGTCCAGCCAAATTGTCCAATATATCACAGAAATGATCCCTGGAACAGTCTTTCTCAAGTTTGTTCAAAATGTTCCAGTTCAGAGATTTTTGGCTGAGTTACAGGAGGTTGAACTTTGTTAACTGTGCAAAAAAGCATATTAAAATTTAAATCTCAGAAACGGCTGTAGCTATCATCACCAAATTTTATGTATATATTGGCACATAGGTCATATCTGAAATTGAGGTATTGGTGGCGCCACCTGCATCGGCCTTTTTTGTACAGGGTCATCAGTGCCTGTATCACACTGAGGGCTACGAAAAACTTCTCCTCTGAAACCATATGGCCAAAATGTTTAATTTCGCACAGAAATGATCCTAGGGTAGTGCTTTCTGAAGTTTGTTCAAATGGTCTCTTTCCAGTGACTTTTGGCTAAGTTATGGAAAGCTGAATTTAGTCATATGCCATAACAGCCCATTTTAGCTCAGTGGCTACAAAGATCTTCTTCTCAAAAACCACTTGGCCAAATTCTTAAATCCCACACATTAATTATCCTCAGATGTTGATAATTCAAGTTTGTTCAAATGGTTTTGGTTCAGTGCTTTTTGGCTGAGTTACGGGAAGCTGAACTTAGCCAGTTTGCTGTATCGTCCTTTATGAGTTATAAACCTGCGAAATGTTTTTCGAATGATGCCACTGAAGCCAGTTTGTTAAATATTTTACAAGAATAATTCCTACAATAATTCTTATAATAATTGTCATTAATGGTTCCACATGAATGATTTTTGGCTGAATTATGGAGATTGAATTGAGTCATTTTACCATATATGTTAGCTGTGTGATGCTGTTACATCTAGCCTGGCACCAGTTTATCAGCATCTATTACATCATGCCACTAGACATTTAGATTTCAGGTTATCTTTGGTTAATATTGACAAGAAAGTTTCTTAAAAGCTTTTAAAAAATTTAGATTTATGATTTAAGTTATTCATCATACCAGGCAATGTTACAATCATGGATTTTCAGCTCTCTGTGGCTATATAAAGACAACTGTACATGGATTATAAATTACTGGTATCCCTACTCAATTCAAGAATTTGCCATCAATGAGATATATCTGTATTTTAATTTTGCATTCAGTATGCATCTGTAATAATTTTACATATATTCCTGATTTCTTTTTTATAAAAAGTCAGCTGAAAAGCATTTTGTATTGGGAAAATAAATTTCAAAGTTATTTCAAGTAGGGACCACTTTTGTGTTCAGATGGCAGTACTTTGTTTACCACTGGCAGATTGCCAGTGCCTTGATGTTGGCCATTAGCCAAGATGATGTCAGCTCTATAAGTAGTTTTGGCACAGTGCCAGGATTGGAAGAAGTGCAGCCAGGTATAGGTCAAGAGTTCACTCAGTGCAGTAGCTGCATTCTATTTATAGCTTTGGCAGACTGCTCACTGCATCATATTTGGCACCAAAGTTCAGCCTGAATCTATTTTTAGCTTTGGCAGACTGCCAACTGTGTCAGATTATGCAACAGGTCAAGAGTTCACTCAGTGCAGCCAGGTACAGGTCAAAAGTTCACTCAGTCTAGCCAGGTGCAGGTCAAGAGTTCACTCAGTGCAGTAGCTTGAGGCAGCAATTTGTCACAGGGCTCTCAGGGGCAACTGCCTTACTCACCTAAGCCTTGTCAGCCCAGTGCATCAAACTCAGGGGAAGTTTGATGTATTGGACTGATATTTTGACCTGTCTATGCGTCTTTGATGGTATTCTCATTTACAAGACAGGTGGTGCCACCTACATTGACTTTTGCAGTGTATGCAGTGTATTTTAACAGAGGAATTGATACATCAGCCTAAAATTGGGCATGTATGTACATATCGGGTTTTTTTATAGTGTACAAGACTGGTGGCGCCAGTGTTTGTCCCTGCTTATTTCACAGGAGGGGTTTGACATATCAGTCTGACATTTGGCATATGTATATATCTCTTGTTGTATATAAGACTGGTGGTGCCAGCTACAATCATTGTATCCCCCAAAGCAGAGTTGCGACGCTGCCGCCATCGCAGCATAGGTTTCCGGAGAACTCCTCTGAACAGAATTTTTTAAAATTCGGAATTATGATTGGTCACATGTGAACTGCTGCGCCCTCATTTTTGGTTGACCTCTGACCTTTCCTCTCTGCCCTGTGTCCATTTGTGTGTCTGTTTCCACACCTAAACCCACATATCTCAGGAACCGTTTGACCGATAAGGCTAAAGATTTTGGACAATTTTGTAGCCCTTGGAAAGCTTTATAACATACACTAAAAATGGTGGCGCCACCTGCAACCATTTTTGCACAGCGTCCATCTGTTCATCTGCTTTGGGATAAAAACACTCATATCTCTGCATTAGTTGGACTTATCCACCTGAAATTTTATACATCCTTGACAGCTTTCTTGATTTTATGACAGGTGGCGCCACCTATATTCACATTTATGCTGCAGACATCCAAGCTCATATATCAGGAACCATTTGACCGATTGGGCAAAAATTTTGCATGTTTATAGATCTCGCATAGCTCTTTATCATACGCAAAACTGGTGGCGCCACTTGCAACCGTTTTTGCACAGCGTCCATCTGTTTGTTTGCCGTGGGATAAAATCACTTATATCTTGGCAGTGGTTTGACATATCTGCCTGAAATTTTGCAGGTTTATACATCTTGGATAGCTTTCTTGATTTTGTTGCAGGTGGCGCCACCTATATTTATGTATATGCTGCAAACATTCAGGTTTATATCTCAGGACTGGTTTGACATATCCCCATGAAATTCTGCATGTGTATAGATCCCACATAGCTCTTAATCATACACAAAATTTGTGGCACCACCTGCCACCATTTTTGCATATTGTCCTTCTGTTTGTCTGCTGTGGGATAAAATCACTCATATACAAGTAGTGGTTTGAATTATCTGCCTAAAATTTTGCATATGAATACAACTTGGACAGCTTTCTGGATTTTGTGGTGGGTGGCACAACCTACATACACAATTCAGCTGCAGACATCCAGGCCATTATGCAACACACCTCACTCTATTTCCCCTTGCCACTCAATCCATGCCTCACTTCACCTGTCCCTCTCTGATTTTGGCGGATACATGTAGTCGCTTGTTGACTACTTGTATTCTAGTTTTGTGTTGTGTGCACCCATGCCAGAATTTCAGCAGTGATGTTTGTTTAATTGTTTCTTGTTCTAAGTGTTAGTACGTGCATTGTTCATATACAAAGTTACACATGTTCTTGAAAAGTAATGGTCCAGCATTGAAGCATTATACCTGGTGTAATCTCATTGCACAGGTTGGCATTTGGCCTTTAGGGCTTGTTTGTATAAGTAAAATATTATATATAAGTAAAACATTGTAAATTATTTGTTTTTGTTTTTGTCAGGAAACCACGAAAGTGCCACCATGAACCAGATGTATGGCTTTGAAGGAGAGGTGAAGAGCAAGTATCCTTTACAAAAAAGCATGTAATACCATCAGTGTCAGAGTATAATATCATCAGTGTCAACATGTTATTTCATTAGTGTCAATTTGTTATAATGTCAATGTCAATGTAACATCATTATTGTCAACATGTAGTTTCATCATTGTCACCATGTTTTAACATCCTGCAAGGTGTCTGTAATTGCCCAACAAATTATTAAAAATATGACCCATGGTGTAATTTAAACATTAAATATGCAGTATGACCCACCACAAATTGCTACAGAAGCATTGATAACATTTTAAGACCAGAAAGTTTATTTGGCAACATTTTGAGCCTTATTATATTTTTTTTCAGTCAGAGCATGATATTTAAACTGATATTCAAATTTGTTGACTTATGAGGTGACACATCATATTTTTACACAGTTTCTGTCACTTCCAAAGTATTAACACACCTTGATATACCCAGGGAGTGCCACACATAATATGTAGCAGCCATTGGCCTTTTTGACTTACACGTTAGCCAATAATTCCATTGGCTCAAACAGCTGTGAGGCTAGGTATAAGCCAAAGTTAACCTGAGTTACCAGAATATGAGTCTCGGGTATTTCTAATAAAAGAACAAACTGTATATCTATGCTAACCATATAGCTTTATTGTACTGCCTAAACTCAGATTTAGTAAGTGCCACAAACCAGTAATTCTCTAGTTTATGCATTAAATTTGCTATGGTTTTATGGTCTATGTATGTCGATTGAGGATTGTGTTGTGAGACGCGTCTTTGGGGTCTATTCAAACTGTTTAATACCTCCCAATGCCAAGCACATAGATAAGTGTCTAAGGTTACCATGATGGAAGAAAAACAATGATAATTAATGAAATGTGTCTGTTTTACCCCAGATTTTCATAGTTACAAGAAAACTGTTGTTTTCTCAATCTTGAAACCTATTTCATTGGATTCCTTGACCACAAAAAAGTATATTTTGACACAAAAATTGTCATTATAGCTGTAACAGAAGCAAGCATATGAGGTTTGGAGTATTTTCGGGGGCCATTTTGAATAATTTGCATATATTTCACATACTAAGGGAGATCTAACTTGCGTCTTTGGAAAAATTTATTCCTATGGCCCTAAGGTACTTTAATGCCAAAGGGGACCTTTGAATCATGACTTTAAGTCAACAGCCTATTTTATGCACTTAACCCACCCACTACTCAGCTTAATGAAAGTCAGCTTGGGTATAGGAATGGCGCTTTGTCCGTTGTCTGTCCGGCTGTCCCAACTCTGGTTGTCTGGGCATCTGGCCATCTGTTAGCAGAGCCTCACTTAATGTGAAAGCTATACCTTTTCCTTGTCTTACTAGTAAATAAGTGCACTTTTGTTAATATTTCTTAATTAAGATACAGATATTCCCAACAAATGGTGGACTTGTTTACAGAAGTATACAACTATTTGCCTTTATGTCATTGTATCAACAATAAAGTACTGGTAAGTGTAGCCTTCTTTCCTATGTTCAGCCCTTTGTATCCAGAATGAACACCCAGGTTAAAGATGAAGGAGCAGATTTATTGATGGTTCACATGTCAGCTATCCTGTAAATCAGGGAAAAATGGATGATGTGGGAAATGTAGACTGGTCCCTTTAAGAGAATGTGGGTAATGAGGACTGGTCCCTGTTAGAGAATGTGGGTAATGTAGACTGGTCCCTGTAAGAGAATGTGGGTAATGTAGACTGGTCCCTGTAAGAGAATGTGGGTAATGTAGACTGGTCCCTGTTAGAGAATGTGGGTAATGTAGACTGGTCCCTGTAAGAGAATGTGGGTAATGTAGACTGGTCCCTGTAAGAGAATGTGGGTAATGTGGACTGGTCCCTGTAAGAGAATGTGGGTAATGTGGACTGGTCCCTGTAAGAGAATGTGGGTATTGTAGACTGGTCCCTGTTAGAGAATGTGGGTAATGTAGACTGGTCCCTGTAAGAGAATGTGGGTAATGTGGACTTGTCCCTGTTAGAGAATGTGGGTAATGTAGACTGGTCCCTGTAAGAGAATGTGGGTAATGTGGACTGGTCCCTGTTACAGAATGTAGGTAATGTAGACTGCATCTATTTATGATATACTACACTGGTTGCCGGTGGAAAGGCGTACTCTACAAGGTGCTAGCTAGTTCAGGTGTTGAAATCACTCCATGCTGACTCTTTTCCTCAATATATAAAGGACCTTACGGGACATCGTTCACCTTATAATAGTGAAACTGAAACTGGTTTCTGCAAAGCCCCATCTCTGGAGATGGTTTGGTTTCGCCAAAACTACCCACTAGATATAATTATACTGGCATGATGGCAACTAAGGGGCCAAAGTAGTGCAATTTTGTTAATTGCTTGCCTGAAATCTTTGATTTCGGCAAGCATGTAGGTCAGTTGCCTATGTCTGTTTGTTGCTTGCCGGAAATCTCCGATTTCGGCAAGCAGGTTGGTCAGTCGCGGATGTCTGTTCGTCTGTGTACTCTCTACAGGCCACAATTTTTGAAGGAACTGCTTTCAAACTTACACAGCTGGTCAAAAATCAAAATTCCAGGAAGCCTATTGTTTTTGGGCAATATAGGTCAAAGGTCAGGGTCAAGATCATCAAAAGTATACAAAACGTTTTTTTAGCTCAGCTGACTATAAGTCATCTGAGCTATAGTCGTGGTCCATTGTCCGTCGTCCATCCGTCTGTCCGTCCGTCTGTCTGTCCGTCCGTCAGTCCGTAGATGTGGCACGTTTTGAAACTGTAAGACCTAGGAATCCAAAAATCGGCATAATGTTAGATGTCCCCAAGATCTCCTACCAAGCCGAAAACTGGGTCTTTGCAACTTCGTTCCTTTTAGAAATTACGGAAAAACCTCAATTTTTTATTAAAAACCGTTTTTTACACTTCAGGACTGCCTAGTATCAAAACCACTCATCTGTTTTTCCTCATATTTACCATAATTATTCCTCTATATATTCTATGTACCTGCCAGAAATTATGTCTGTATTATGTAAATTTAAAAAGTTATGGGCCCAAACATAATGCATTGTGTAAAAAATCAGGAAAGATATTTGATCACGTAACACAAAATTTGTTAAAGCTATAAACTTTTTTCCAGTAATATAACTTTAATTAATCAAAATTAAATTGTATAACCAAAATTAGATCAAAATCTTTTAAATTTTTTAAAATATTAACAAAAATAAAAAATTGGAACCTTAAATTTTGCCCAACTTTGACCATGGCACATTTTTTCCTGTAAGTACTGTGGATTTAATTTTCACAGCATGTTTTTTTTAGCATTTTGTCTGTAAACACCAAAAATTTGAAACCAGTTGATCAAAAACTGTAGATTTTATTCAAGTTTTCAAGCACCATGTAACATATTGTTTACATCAAGCTAGTGTCATGCAGTTTGCAAGTGCTCAGCTCCCCAGCTTCAGCTCTCATTTCCTAAAATTTGGCACGCAACTAGATGTCTCAAAAATCCCCTACCATGCCAAGAATTTGGTCACTAGGACTTAATACCTTTGAGATATTAATGAAAAACTTCATTTTTCCATTAAAAACCCATTGTTACACTTCAAGACTGCCTAATATCAAAACCATTGATCTGACTTTAATCATATATAATATACATATTTTTCTATACATTCTCTATGCACATGCCAGAAATGATGTCAGTATTGCGTAATTGTGTCAAGTCATGGGCCCAAACATAATACACTTTGTAAAATATATTTACTCCCTTAACAAGAGGATTGCTGAAGCTAGAGATTTTTTGTCAGGGATGTAACATTATTTAATCAAGATTCAATTGAATACCCAAAATTAGTTCTGAATTTTTCAAATTTTATAAGTTATTAGTATAAATATAAAATTAGTACCTTAAATCTTGCCCAACTTTGACCATGGCATGTTTGTTTCCTGTGAGCACTGTTGATATAATTTTCATATCATGCACACATAAAGATTTCAGCTGGGTCTGGTTTTTAGTTTAAAAAGCTGAAAGAAATTGGCCAAAAATTGTAGCTTTTATTAATGTTTTTATGAGACCATGTCAGACCTTGGCTCTCTGTAGCACCTCTTGAGTCACCTGTATGTTGACCTTGTTGAACTTTCAGCAAATTATGCATGCTGGAGGCGAGGCATAAACTGGGGCTCCAGGCAGCTTATTATATAATGGCCAGCCACAGTTGATCCAGGTGTCTAACCCAACTCATCTAGTAGTTTTAACCAACAACATAACAATAAACAATAAATTAATAAATTTTTATTGGTTTTTAATAACAAATTAAAAAAAAATAGAAAAGGAATTTGTTAGTTGATAATAACAGGAAATTAACTTGCAGTTACCGATGATATAATCTTGTATCGATGGATAGAATGTCACGTATTCCAAATAACACCATGCAGTCACCTATGGTATTTTTCAGTTCAATTTTAATGATAAAAAAGTAAATCATATTATTCATTACTAATCATTAGGGATCATATGAAGGAAATTAATGATAGACAAAGATGCAGTTGATAATATTATTATCTAGATTCCTACTGTGTCTATAGTTAGTACATTGATGTGAAATTAGTTCAAAATGAATATATTACATTTTTTTTAATATAAATAAAAGCCATAAAACCAGGTACTTATGATCATTATTTAAATGTGTGAATTTTGTATATTCTGGATTCTCAACATCATTGTTTGGTGAAAACTGAATAAATACCAGACATGGTGCAAATACTTTGCAAATTGTATTTAAACACGAATATGAATATTTACTCCATTATAAAATTTCTTTCATAAGAATGGGAATTCAGGTAAAAATGAAAGTATATGAATACCAGTGCAAATACTTTCAAAATGTGTTAATGAATGCATTCATGAATATATTCTTTTATATTATTTTAATAATCATTTCAGTTATATTTTATTTGAAAAAATCATACTTTATTCTTATTATTTTTAATAAAAATTATATTTGGGACAATATTTGTAATTTTTTTAATAAATAGTTAAACTCTTATATTATATGTTCTGCTTATAAGTTATATGGCCAAGTCAAAATCTGTGTGACAATCGCACTCCATTTGTTAATTAAATGAAATTAATCCTCTTTCCTGTCTCCAAAGGTACTATCAAAATCATACATAAGCTAAACAACAACAACTCATAATACAGCTTATTTTTATTACCACATAAAACCAGCATGTGCCTCATTTCTAAATCATATTTTTTTATCATATATAACAGCTGAGCTGTAGGTCCCTTGTTCTTCATATCTTTGTTACTATTAGTGGTATCTTCTTCAAACATAGCTCATTTTAAACGCCATTCCCAGGCCTTTCTTCTGGTGTATAACTCTTTCAAATTTGCCGTAACCATGGTTATGCATTTTGGGAAAAAAGTCATGATATTCTGAAATAAGGGGTCTTATTTTTCTAACTTTGTCAGTTTTAAAGCTAGAGAGGTCGAGTTTTTTGCATCAGGTAGCATTTAACAAGTACTGCAAGATTTTATTAAAAGTCTTGCGATATCTCATATAATATCTTGTCAAATGAGATATTTTGAGATTTCAGTTATCTTGCCCTGGAGGTCACAGTTTTGCAGGAATCTTTTTGAAACTGACATATCGTAAGTCCTGCATTAATACCTCGAAATGGTTCTTCCATTTTTTAAATGCAGCCGCTAGGTGGCGCTGTATGCAAACCTCCCCAACATATCATGTTTTGGCCATATCTCCAAAATTGTGAGCCTCAATTACATAAACTATAGCTTATTTTCTTCCCCTGAGTCTTTTCAAAATCATGGTGTAGTCATTTTGACTCAATCTTGAGTCACTTTGTCAGTGTGTCCGTCTGTTTCTCAGTTGTCCTCAAATTCGCCTGCTTATAGGTTCTTGTGTCTCACATATAGGATTCTACAGGCCACAGTTTTAAAAGAATCCTTTTAAAACTATTACATCTTATGTCTTACACTAATATCTCGAAAAGGATTTTTCATTTTCCACATATGGCCACTAGGGGGTGGTGCATTCAAACTTCCACAACATATCATTTTTTGCCCATGTCTCAAAAAATATAAACCTCATTTACATAAACTATAGCTTATTATCTTCCTCTGAGGTTTCTCCATAACCTGATTAAGTCATCTGTTCTTAATATTGGGTCAGTTTGTCAGTATGTTTGTCTTTTTTTCAGTTGTCCTTAATTTCGCCTGCTTCCTGGTTCTTGCGTCTCACATTTACCATTCTACTGGCCACAATTTTGCAGGAATCGCTTTGTAACTTACACTTATCATATTTCATTAGGATATCTGGAAGGCCAATGTTTATTATTCAAATAAGTCAAAGGTCAAGGTCAAGGTGATCAAGAGATATCAAAATATTTTTTCTTCAGAACTTTGTTAATATTGGTCCTATTTTTACAAACTATGGATTATTTTCTTTCACTTTGACATTGCTAGATCATCTGACTAACTTTAAGTCATTTCCGGCAAGCGCGTGACCTCAGGTCATCTAGTTTGTCTGTCTGTCTGTCCCCAGCCTAAAATGCACAGTTTTGCAGCGATCGGTTTCAAACTTACACAGTTGATGTAGAACCAAAAGTCCCCAAAGCCTTTTGATTTTGTCATGATCGATCAAAGGTCAAGGCCATCAAAAGTTTGCAAAACAGTTTTTAGCTCAGCTGACTTTCAGTCATGCTGAGCTATAGCGATCACTCTTTGTCCGTCGTCCGTCTGCTGTCTGTCCGTTTGTCCATCTGTCTGTTAACTAGGCACAAATCGTAACTGCTGGACCTAGAATCTTGTAACTTGACATTCTGAGAGGTCGATAAAAAATCTCCTTGGAAACCAGAAATTAGGTCTCTGTTACCCATATCCTTTGAGCTATGGGGCCCCAAAAACCCCCCAGAATAGTCGAAAAATTTCATGCAAAAACTTCAATATCTCATTAACTACATCACTGATGGTCATGATTTTTGGCATACATATTAATCATGAGATGTTTCATCAGTTCCTGCAGACTGGTGGCACCACCGGTATTTTTCAATTTTTTTACGAATTTTTTTCTCTATTTTTGAGACCTTAAAAAATGTGAACATCTGTTAACAGGGCACAAATCAAATAGACTGGACCTGGAATCTTCATTCTTGACACAGTGAGAGACCTATGAAAAGTCTCCATGGAAACCAGAAATTAGGTCTCTGTTACCCATATCCTTTGAGCTATGGGGCCCCAAAGTACCCCCCCAGAATAGTCAAAAATTTCATACAAAAACTTCAATATTTCATTAACTACATCACTGATGGTCATGATTTTTGGCATACATATTGATCATGAGATGTTTCATCAGTTTCTGCAGACTGGTGGTGCCACCTTAAATTTTCGATTTTTTAAGAATTTTTTTCTCTATTTTTGAGACTTAAGGATGCTGTCATCTGTTAACGTGGCACAAATTGTGACAACTGGACCTAGAATCTTCATTCTTGTGATGCAAGGAGGCCCATGAAAAGTGTCTGTGGAAACCTGAAATTAGGTCTCTGTTACCCATATCCTTCAAGCTATAGGACTCCGAAGTATCCCTCAGAATAATGGAAAATTTGATACAAAAGCTGAAGTATCTGAAAAACTAATGCAGAGATCACTATGATTCTTTGCATGGATATTGGCCATTAAGTGTTTTTATTAGTTTCTGCAGACTGGTGGAGCCACCTGTATTTTTTTTTAAAGTTTACACATTTTTTCTCTATTTTTGAGATATATAAATACAGACACAATCTTGGCCTGTTGGTTTATCTGTTTGATGCTTCAGTTGAATGGGAATATACTACCTTTCAGATAATAAAATTTCCTTTTGCGAATCTCTTCCCAGTCAGCTGAGTGTCA
Source organism: Sipunculus nudus (assembly GCA_026874595.1). Lineage (NCBI taxonomy): Eukaryota > Metazoa > Annelida > Sipuncula > Golfingiida > Sipunculidae > Sipunculus > Sipunculus nudus. The sequence goes on from CM049308.1 coordinate 97,823,043, forward strand.
TGACCCATGGGTCACTTGTTCCTTCATATCTCTGTCACTATTAATCGTATCTACTTCAACTGTAGCTCATTTTAATTGTCATTCCAAGGCCTTTCTTTCGGTGTAAAGCTGTTTCACATTTGCTGTAACAATGGTTACGCATTTAGGGGAAAAAGTCATGATATTCGAAAATAAGGGGTCATATTTTTCTAACTTTGTCAATTTTAAAGGTACAGAGGTCTGGTTTTCGGCATCAGGTAGCATTCAAGTAGTATTATTTGATTATTCTACAAGTCTTGCAATATCTCGTACAATATCTTGTCAATCGAGATATTTCTAGATATCGCTTAGTGATGGCCTAGATTCCACAAGTATGCAGGAATCATTTTGAAAGTAATATATCTTATTACTTAAACTAATATCTCAAAACAGATTTTCCATTTTCCAGATATGGCCACAAGGGGGCGCTGCACTGGAACTTCCCCAACATATGATTTTTGGGCCATATCTAAAAAATTATAACCCTCAATTACAGAAACTATAGCTTATTTTCTTCCTCTTGATCTTCTCCATAACCTGAGTAAGTCATCTGGTCTCAGCTTTGTGTCACTTTGTCAGAATGTCTGTCTGTTTGTCAGTTCTCCACAAATTCGCCTGCTAGCTGGTTTTGTCTTACATATAGCATTCTTCAGGCAAAGGTTTAGCAGGAATCGCTTTGAACTGGTACATCTTATGTCTTACAGTAATATTTCGAAACTGATTTCATTTGCCTGATATGGCTGCCAGGGGGCGCTGCACTCTTACCTCCCAAAAATATCATTATTTAGGCCATCTCTCCAAAACTCAAACCCTCAATTACGGAAACTATAGCTCATTTTCTTCCTCTTGATCTTCTTCATAACCTTAGTAAGTCATCTGGTCTCAGCTTTGTGTCACTTTGTCAGTATGTCTGTCTGTTTGTCAGTTCTCCTCGAATTCGCCTGCTTGCTTGTTCTTGCGTCTCAAATATAGCATTCTGCAGGCCACAGTTTTGCAGGAACCCTTTTGAAACTGGTACATCTTATGCCAAATATCACAAAAGGAATTTTTCAGTTTCGGGATATGGCCACTATGGGGCGCTGTACTAGAACCACTACAGCATATCAGTTTTGGCCATATCTCCAAACCTGTGAACCTTATCTGCATAAACTATTATTATTTTGTTTCTAAATATCTTTTTCTTATGATAATCTAGTAACCCGTTAGCTCAGATGTGTCAGTATGTCTGTCCAATTGTCGGTTGTTGTCAGCTCTCTCTGCTTTCTTGTTCTTATTTGGGATATATAGTGTTCAACAGGACACAACTTCTCAGCAATCGCTCTGAAAGTCACTGAATTGATAGAAAACCGACAGTTTGTTCTTTCTGTCCGTCTGTCTATCATTACAATTTCCGGCAAGCGTTCGACCTATGGTCGTCCAGTTTTTTAGCGAACCTGTGAGCTTATGCGATGGTGCGGCGTTGTCCGTCGTGCGTCGTGTGTTGTGCGTCATACGTCGTGCGTTGTCTGTACGTTTACCATAGCTATCTCAAAAACGGCAGGGGCTAGCATCATCATATTTTTTGCAAATAATCAGTCATCCAAAAAACTATATCAGATTTTGTTTATTTTTTTTTCTAACTGCATTTTCTTAGAATTTATAGGGAAAAAGCTAAAAAAGCTTTAAAAATCTTCTTCTCCGAAACTGTCCAGCCAAATTGTCCAATATTTCACAGAAATGATCCCTTGAATGATCTTTCCCAAGTTTGTTCGAATGGTTCCAGTTCGGAGATTTTTGGCCGAGTTACAGGAGGTTGAACTTTGTTAACTGTGCAAAAAAGCATATTAAAATTTAAATCTCAGAAACCGCTGGAGCTATCATCACCAAATTTTATGCCAATGTTGTTCACATATGTCATATCTGAAATTGAGGTATTGGTGACACCACCTGCTTGGCCTTTTTTGTACAGGGTCATCAGTGCCTGTATCACACTGAGGGCTACAAAAAACTTCTTCTCTGAAACGATATGGCCAAAATGTTTAATATTGCACAGAAATGATCCTAGGGTAGTACTTTCTGAAGTTTGTTCAAATGGTCTCTTTTCAGTGACTTTTGGCTAAGTTATGGGAAGCTGAATTTAGTCATATGCCATAACAGCCCATTTTAGCTCAGTGGCTACAAAGATCTTCTCCTCAAAAACCACTGGGCCAAATTCTTAAATCTCACACATTAATTATCCTCAGATGTTGATAATTCAAGTTTGTTCAAATGGTTTTGGTTCAGGGCTTTTTGGCTGAGTTACGGGAAGCTGAACTTAGCCAGTTTGCTGTATCGTCCTTTATGAGTTATAAACCTGCGAAATGTTTTTCGACTGATGCCACTGAAGCCAGTTTGTTAAATATTTTACGAGAATAATCCCTACAATAATTCTTATAATAATTGTCATTAATGGTTCCACATGAATGATTTTTGGCTGAATTATGGAGATTGAATTGAGTCGTTTTACAATATATGTCAGCTGTGTTATGCTGTTACATCCAGCCTGGCACCAGTTTATCAGCATCTATTACATCATGCCACTAGACATTTAGATTTCAGGTTATCTTTGGTTAATATTGACAAGAAAGTGTTTTTTTTAAAGCCTTTAAAAAATTTAGATTTATGATTCAAGTTATTCATCATACCAGGCAATGTTACAATCATGGATATTCAGCGCTCTGTGGCTATATAAAGACAACTGTATGTGGATTATAAATTATTGGTATCCCTACTCAACTTAATTCAAGAATTTGCCATTAATGAGATATATCTGTATTTTAATTTTGCATTCAGTATGCATCCATATTAATTTTACATATATTCCTGATATTTTTTTTATAAAAAGTCAGCTGAAAAATATTTTGTATTGGGAAAATAAATCTCAAAGTTATTTCAAGTAGGGACCACTTTTGTGTACAGATGGCAGCACTTGGTTTACCATTGGCAGATTGCCAGTGCCTTGATGTTGGCCATTTGGCCAAGATGATGTCAACTCTATAAATAGTTTTGGCACAGTGCCAGGATTGGAAGAAGTGCAGCCAGGTATAGGTCAAGAGTTCACTCAGTGCAGTAGCTGCATTCTATTTATAGCTTTGGCAGACTGCTCACTGCATCATATTTGGCACCAAAGTTCAGCCTGAATCTATTTATAGCTTTGGCAGACTGCCAATTGTGTCAGATTATGCAACAGGTCAAGAGTTCACTCAGTGCAGCCAGGTACAGGTCAAAAGTTCACTCAGTCTAGCCAGGTGCAGGTCAAGAGTTCACTCAGTGCCGTAGCTTGAGGCAGCATTTTGTCACAGGTTACTCGGGGGCAACTGCCTTACTCACCTAAGCCTTGTCAGCCCAGTGCATCAAACTGGAAGTTTGATGTATTGGACTGATATTTTGACCTGTCTATGCCTCATTGATGGTATTCTTTTTTACAAGACAGGTGGTGCCACCTACATTGACTTTTGCAGTGTATGTGCCTGCTTATTTCTACAGAGGAATTTGATACATTGGCCTAAAATTGGGCATGTTTATACATATCGGGTAGCTTTATAGTGTACAAGACTGGTGGCACCACCTACAATAATTTTTGCACATTGTATGTCCCTGCTTATTTCACAGGAGGGGTTTGACATATCAGTCTGACATTGGGCATATTTATATATCTCTTCATAGTATATAAGACTGGTGGTGCCAGCTACAATCATTGTATCCACCAAAAGAGTTTTGCGGATACTATGTTTTCAGTCGGACGCCGACGCTGCCACCATCGCCACATAGGTTTCCAGAGAACTCCTCCATAACCACTGGGCAGAATTTTTTAAAATTCGGAATTATGATCGGTCACATGTGAACTGCTGCGCCCTCATTTTTGGTTGACCTCTGACCTTTCCTCTCTGCCAAGCATCCATTTGTACGTCTGTTTCCACACATAAATCCACATATCTCGGGAACCGTTTGACCGATAAGGCTAAAGATTTTGCACAAATTTAGCCCTTTGAAAGCTTCCTAACATACACTAAAAATGGTGGTGCCACCTGCAACCATTTTGCACAGCGTCCATCTGTTCATCTGCCTTGGGATAAAAACACTCATATCTCTGCATTGGTTGGACTTATCCATCTGAAATTTTGCATGTGTATACATCCTGGACAGCTTTCTTGATTTTATGACAGGTGGCACCACCTACATTCAAATTTACGCTGCAGACATCCAAGCTCATATCAAAAACCATTTGACCGTTGGGCAAAAATTTTGCATGTTTATAGATCTCACATAGCTCTTTATCATACACAAAAGCGGTGGCGCCACCTGCAAACATTTTTGCACAGCGTCCATCTGTTTGTTTACCCTGGGATAAAATCACTCATATCTCGGCAGTGGTTTGACATATTTGCCTAAGATTTTGCAGGTTTATACATCTTGGATAGCTTTCTGGATTTTGTGGCAGGTGGGGCCACCTACATTTATGTATACGCTGCAGACATTCAGGCTTATATCACAGAACTGGTTTGACTTATCCCCCTGAAATTTTGCATGTGTATAGATCTCACATAGCTCTTAATCATACACAAAATTGGTGGTGCCACCTGCCACCATTTTTGCACAGCATCCGTTTAGTGTTTAGTACTTGCATTGTTCATATACATGTTACACATGTTCTTGAAAAGTAATGGTCCAGCATTGAAGCATTATACCTGGTGTAATCTCGTTGCACAGGTTCACATTAGGCCTGTAGGCCTTGTTTATTAACTGATACTGTTGATGCTTGTTAGAGTTAAATTAGCAGTGATTGAGGTATAGACATTCTTTTGGGAGTATTTTTAATTTGATATTCCCTACTTTAACCCTGTATAGCTAAACAAGGGACACACATATCCTCTATTTCCATGTTGTTTGACACCTGGGTATGTTATAGGACACTACGAAACAGTCTATTTTTGTCATAAGTGACATATCCACCACAGCCCAAATGCTGTGCCCTTTTGACCTAATTATTATAATGAGCCCCCAAAATGCTCCTACACAGAAGGTCTTCCATGCCCATGGTAGCGAGAGCTGTTTATAACATAATAATGACGTCACAAAGGTTGATGAAGTATGACGTCGCATTGACTGACGTCATCAACTGATATCGTTCTCAATATTGTTGTATATATCACAGTCATTGTGCTTTGTGATATTTTGGATTATTTGTCTCATACGAATTATTTGCCAGGTAAGACATTATTATTCACTCGGCAGTCAGAGGAATGGCTCCTGCAACCTAAAGCCTAGAACTTTTTATACTTTTCTCCTTTGTATAAAAATAAATATCCCGGAAAACATGTCTACATGGGTACTGATACAGACTACACGTTTTGTTTGACAGAGCTCTGTCAAATTAAGCAAAATTTTGTTTTTGTCAGATGATTGACGCTTTACAATGTTTAAGGTCATCTGATTGGTTGCTCTTTAGTCCAATGCTTTTGATTATTCATTGAATGAATATGCCGTTAAGGTCATATAGAGTTCATGGATAGGTCAATTACAATATGCCATGCAGTCACTATTAATAATGCTCTCGCTTGGTCTCAGGCATGGATTTCTAAGTATGGATAGTATTTTCATAATTAATTCATTAAGTTATATTCCATAATTTATGATGTTTTCATAATTTGTTTATTTAAACCGAAACTGCCACTTACAAAGCAAAACCATACAGAACTGGTTTTCTTGGAACTGAAACCAATTTTTAATTTTCAAGTTGGCCCTTAGATGATGTGGGTAATGTAGGCTGGTCCCTCTATGAGAATGTGGGTAATGTTGACTGGTCCCTGTAAGATGAAGTGGGTAATGTAGACTGGTCCCTGTAAGATTTTCTGGGTAATGTAGTGTGGTCCCTGTAAGATGATGTGGGTAATGTAGTGTGGTCCCTGTAAGATGATGTGGCAAATAGAACTTCAAACAGGTTAGAAATCCAGTGTGTATGTCGAGTCCCATAGCTTGGCCCTAATTATGATCTTTAAAGTTCAATAACATCATTTCTAGTTAAATATATCAGGAATGGCTGCAGCTGTCTGCACCAAATTTTACAGGTGTATTGATCATTTGATTTGCATGTGTATGTAAGCCAAATTTGACACCAACTATGTTTAACTATTTTCTGTTAGCCAAAATGGTATATTCTATAGTTCCCTAGATAATGCAGAAAATATAACAATTTGGCTTTCATATCATTGTTAACTTTTCCTGAATGCAAATTGGGGTCAGTAATTTTGACCTATTTTCTTTGAGCCAAAATGATCTTTTTCTACTTCTGTGTATACAAGTCGTAAAGTTTGAACACTTATTATTTATCATGGTGAACTTTTCCTTTCATGAGGTCCAAATTAAGTCAATGTGATATATATATATATATATTGTATATGTGTTTGTAGTGTGTCAGATTCAGCTGAGCATCATGGCCCGTTTTTAGTGTGGCATGTCAAGCAATGTTTTATGTGAGCATTAGATTCTGGTCACTTTTAACATGCCATATGCTATAATTGTCATTTTATCCCCAGACAAAGTCAGGGATTCTATGGTTTTAGCATGGTCCACCCCTGCGGCAGATAAGTTTGTCTGCGCAATACCTCATGAAATATTTCACAGAATTTTAGGAAACTTAGATATATTGGTGAGAGGACGAAGCTTATTTAAAATGGGGTCATGACTTTTACTTGGAGAGTCACCTTGACCTTGAATAGGTCCATTTTTAGTGAAAATCACCAAAAAAATCTTAAATATCTTAAAAAAGATCCCATGGATTGGTAAAAAAAATCCAGTTAACTGAAGATCTTAGATAGCTTTGTCTTGTACTCAAGACTGGTGGCACCATCTATTATCCTTTTCTTGTTTTTGTGTCTTATAATACCTCCATCATTGCCACTCTTCAGCATTGTGAGCTTTATAAGTCAAAAAGTAATGAACAGATTTCTTTCCTATAATGCACATGTATAGATATAGGTTAGAAAGGAGACCTATTTAAATTTGGGTCGTGACCTTTACTATGAGAGTAGCCTTGACCTTGAATATTTCCATATTTGTTGAAAATCACACAAAATCTTAAATATCTCAAGATAAGATGCATGGAATGGTCCAAAAATCATGTTGACCAAAGAACTAGGATAGTTTTGTCTTGTACATGAGATTGGTGCCCCACCTACCGACAGTATCCTTTTCTTGTTTTTGTGTCTTTTTAATGCCCGCATTATTTCCACCTGACAATTCCGAGCTTTATAAGTCAAAAACTAATGGAAAGATTTCTTTCATATTATGCACTTGCAAAGGTATAAGTTATAGGATGAAGTCTATGTAAATTCAGGTCATGACCTTTATATGAGAGTGGCCTTGACCTTGAATATTTCCATATTTGGTGAAAAACAAACAAAAATTTTTTTTCTCAAGACAATAGATATATCTTTCTGAAAATCAAAATAAAAGATGTAAGATGATGAGTTATCAAAAGAGTTTGAAAATCTGTGACCTTGACCTTCAAGGTCACATATGCTGATATAAAGGATTTTTAGCTCAGCTGACTATAAGTCAACTGAGCTATAGTTGTGGTCCATTGTCCGTCGTCCATCCGTCTGGCCGTCCGTCCATCTGTAGATGTGGCAGGTTTTCAAACCGTAAGACCTAGGAAACCAAAATTCGGCATAATTTTAGTACCCCAAGATCTCTTCCAAGCCTAAAACTGGGTCTTTGCGACTTTGTTCCTTTCAGAAATAAAGGAAAAACCTCAATTTTTTATTAAAAACATATTTTCATACTTCAGGAATGCCTAATATCAAAACCAATCATCTGTTTTTCCTCATATTTACCATGAATATTTCTCTATATAGTTCCTATATACATGCCAGAAATAAGGTCTGTATTATATAATTTAAAAAAGTAATGGGCTCAAACATAATGCATTTTGTAAAAAATCAGGAAAGATATTGGATCACTTAACACAAAACATGTTAAAGCTAAGGACATTTTTCCAGTAATATAACTTTAATTAATTAAAATTAAATTGTATACCAAAAATCAGATCAAAATCTTTAAATTTTTTAAAATATTAGCAAAAAAAATTGGAACCTTGAATTTTGTCCAACTTTGGCCACGGCACATTTTTTTCCTGTAAGTACTGTGGATTTAATTTTCACAGCATGTGCACATAAGGAATTAATCTGTTAAAATCTGAATTTTAAAAATAAAAGCTGCAAAATTAGGCTAGTTATTGAATTTTTTTTGGAGGCTCTTGTTGTATTCCCATACTTTGTCAAGTTGTCCACTTTGGTCACTGTAGGTCATTGTTTGCAGCTCTTTATGCTCCCCAGGCTGTTGGCATAATGTTATGCAATCCCATCACTAGGGCAAGCCCTCTGTCCACTGAGTTGAGCTTGATCAGGCTGTCTGCAGTTAATACAATACCACAGGGAGCCTTTTTCTCCCCCCCCCCCCCCACCCCATTCTGTTGACAGACCTGTACTATGAACTAGATGAATCTTAAAATTAACATTTTTTTCAGCAACGAGCAGTAATAATGGAAACCCCTCCCCCCACCCACCCCTTCAATACACAGGACTAATAAACATGATGAATCTTATAATTTTAATGTTAAATAAATTCTTTTTGATGAGACTTTGTGGGATTAATTTTTAACTCATATAGCCATATATTTAACTTTTGAAAACTTAATTACCTTCACACCTTATTTGTTTATGGAATGTTACTTTTATATAACACTTGCCATAGGCTTATTTGTTCCCCTGGTGCATCACTAAATGGTTTAGCTCATGTCCATTATTCTATAATTTACAGTTTCATTTTTGCAGGGCCATTTTCTCATAGCTTTTCTAATGATAATATACATGAAAAACCAAAAGAAATAAAAATATTTTGCAGTTACTAATATTTTCCAAAATTCACCTGAGCGATGTGACCCATGGGTCCCTTGTTTGTGAACCCCCCTATCTTTTTCTTCAAATGTGACACACAGGTTGTTTCCCTCAAGACCTCAGACATGTTTGAAAACTGGAGACCTTAAGCCTGCTTTTCAAGGTAAAATCTGCAGAAATCATAGGATTTTTGTTTACCCCATAAATTTTGAAGTAGATCATTTCTCTTTTTCAAATTTAAAACACAAATTGTTTCCACCAAGATCTCAAACATGTTCCAAGAATGGTGACCTTTATCTTGGTCTTCAAGGTCAAATCTGTTAATATATATGATTTTTGTTTACACCGTAACTGTTGAAGTACGTACTACATCTGTTTAACACAAAAAATATTTCCACCATTATCTTGGATTTTTTTTCATGACTAGTGACCTTGACCTTGGTTTTCATGGTCAAACGTGAAGAAATGTAGGATTTTTGTGAACCCCGTACTTTTGAATTACTGCTTTACTTTTCTTCAAATTTTATACACGAATTGTCTCCCACAAGATGCCAGACAAGTTCAAACAATTGTGATCTTGAAGCTGGTGGCCTTGTCAAGTATCAGTATATGCTTCTGAATAAGGGGGCCTATTTTAGACTGGGGGGGGGGGGGTGGTATGGGTTAATTGTCTGGGGATACTATGGCATCTCAGATGCCAGAAATTTCTAGTTGTTATATTGTTAATACTTACATTTGTTTCTACCAAGGTGATGCATGGTGGTTTGTTTGAAGAAGATAATGTTACTCTAGATGATATAAGAAAAACAGATCGTGTCAGGCAGCCTCCAGATTCAGGTATGCATTGAAATATCATTGAACACATGCACATAATAAGAAATAAATGTTATTGACTGGGGATTTTATTGAAATTAATCACAGATTTTGTATTTCCTTTGTAGATTAGTAGTAATTTGAAAGAAAATATATATTTTAACAGTCCATCCTGTTAATGTCTGAGTTATTTCTGATATATAATTTTCCATTGATATAAAGTCATATTGGCCTCTGGTTGTATCATCTTAGCATCATGACCAGTCTGTGACTGCTTAATGAAAAAGTCATATATGTGAGCCATGAACCAGTAAATCCTTGGCAGATGCATCACACAAATTTAGGTAATTAACTTAATAACTAAATTATTAGCATAAATGTTAAATAATTTCCTAAAATTTTGCCAAACTTTGACTTTGATTATCCCCTTGTTGACTGATGCATTTCAATCCTTTCAGTAATACCTGCATGAATATATGCCACGCCTTGTTGGTCAGTTGCAACAATTAATTAATTAACTTAATTCAATTGTAGAGCTCATTTCATTATTTTTGTGAGAGAAATAAGGTGAATACATTCAAACTAAATTATTCTTTCCATCCTTCATTGGTGTATAGTCAGTTCAAAATATAGCAAATACTTATAAACTAGATGAATGTTATAATTCTCTATATTTAATTACCGTAAAATCTCCACTTAAAACCGCACTTCCGATAATAACCGCAACCCAGACTTTGCCGAAATTCCAGGTGAGACACCGTGAGGGGCTCAAATACTAAGAACCCCCCTTTAAAACCGCACCAACTGTCGCTACAGAATGAATTGACATAAGACACAATCAAGCCATCCTCTAGAAATCAACACGCGTAGGTTGAGACATGGCGATTCCTGTCCACTATAAAATTCCTTTGGCATTTTATTTAAACACATCAACACACTTTTTTGCAGGGTCACTCATGCATGAAGTTTGGGAAGAGGTAAGGGCCGGTGAACCTCTGCGTGTTTATACAGATTTTATATGCCGTGCAGTATTCTTGTTTGCTACTGATTTTCCATTATATTTTGGAAAAAAATATTCTGCTGATCAATTTCAAGTCACTGTATATTTTAATTATACAGGAAATATTTTGAAATCTTAATCTATGATGAAAATTCCATTTTCTTGAATTACTTGGAAGATTCAAATCATTTTCATACCGGTTACTTCGGTATATTCATCGTCACATTGTACATTGACATCGCTCCATGTCACAATTTGTTGATGTGTTTGAAAACATCGCTGGTCAACTTAACTAAATATAAAAAAATAACTGAATTTACCTTGTCGAGATATGCACGTATAGGAGGTAACAGGTGAAAACGAGTGATTTTAAAGTAAAATTAAAGTGGCCAGTCGAGGTAAGCAAGTTTTTTTTCCTGAAGCAAGTTCCTGTGCGGGGAGCCATTTTGTCAAGGCAGTGTTCCCGCTAGGCACTCTTGGACGGAATAGGTAGCCGTTCTGTTTACCACCCACCGCGTACAGCCATTAAAAATATTCTTAGCAGAATACCGGGGCGTTAAGCACATGGCGGCACTCAAACTTCATTTTAAAACGATCGTCCGCCATTGTGTGACTCTTTACGATGTCAGCTTTTTATTCATTTTATGTTTTAAACTTTGCTAAATAATGCCGCAAATGGGTTTAATGTAGACATTTATTTCAATTTTGCTTGACCATGCCAAACGAAGTGGGCCGCTATGTGTTACAGCAGGGGTGTTATAAACGTATTATTTGGTGCCAATTACCAAGATTTTTATAAAAAGTTATATATCGCACTAAAGATAATCAGCAATATTTAATTTACAAATAACAAATAATAGTAAATAAGACATTTACACACGGCTCCCATGCATGCGAGACTGCTGCTAAGGGCGGCCTTTGAAAGTCGCCATATGATCGCCCACTCGCGGGCCCAAAACGATGTATGTCAGGAATATAATCAGGAAACCCTTCTAGTATAAACCGCACAGTGCTTTCAGGAAAACAACATGATTTTAGGATTTTAAATTTCTTGATTAAACCGCGGTTTTAAGTGGAGATTTTACGGTAATTCTTATTCTAGAAGTTTGCTAGATTTTGTATTGAATCATTAGGGCTTACAGTTATTAAAGTGCACATTAATTATGTCTACAAAGTGATGTATTGCTATGAAAGCTTGTATGTTCATAAGGCCATCCTAAAAAATTTTTGTCTTGGGGCTAACCCGGCTGGTCAAAACTTATGGCTGCAACTGGAAATTTTTTTAGCAAACCTGTGAGCTAAATGTGATGGCGCAGCGTTGTCCATCCACTGTCGTCCGTATGTTTTTCTATGCTATCTCAAAAACCATCAAAAGTAGCAGCTTTAAATTGCATGTAAGAATCAGTCACACGTCATTGGATTGAGCTTATTTTTAGCGAAGCTGCGAGCTTATGCGATGGTCCAGCGGCATCCGTTGTTCGTCCGTGTGTCGTGCGTTGTCTGTATGTTAACCCTTACTATCTCAAAAATGGCAGGAGCTAGAATCACCAAACTTTATGCAAAAAAATCTGTCATCCAAAAAACTCTATTGGATTTTGTTTTTTTTCAGCTCAGCTGACTATAAGTCATCTGAGCTATAGTCGTGGTCCATTGTCCGTCCGTTTGTCCGTCCATCCGTCCGTCTGTAGATGTGGCACGTTTCGAAACCGTAAGACCTAGTAATCCAGAATTCGGCATAATGTTAGATGTCCCAAAGATCTCCTACCAAGCCGAAATCTGGGTCTTTGCGACTTGGTTCCTTTGAGAAATTAAGGAAAAACCTCATTTTTTTATTAAAAACCTATTTTCACACTTCAGGACTGCCTAATATCAAAACCACTCATCTGTTTTTCCTCATATTTACCATAAATAATCCTCTATATGTACATGCCAGAAATTAGGTCTGTATTATATAATTTTAAAAAGTTATGGACCCAAACATAATGCATTTTGTAAATAATCAAGAAAGAAATTTAAACACTTAACACAAAACTTGTTAAAGCTAAGCACTTTTTTCCCAGTAATACTACTTAAATTAATCAAAATTTAATTGTATAACCAAAATTAGATCAAAATCTTTTAAATTTTTTAAAATATTAGCAAATATAAAAATTGGTACCTTAAATTTTGCCCTACTTTGACCATGGCACGTTTTTTTCCTGTAACTGCTGTGGATTTAATTTTCAAAGCATGTTTTTATTAGCATTTCAACTGTTAACACCAAAAATTTGAAACCCGTTGATCAAAAACTGTAGGTTTTCAAGCACCATGTCACATATTGTTTACATCAAGCTAGTGTTATAGCAGTTTGCTAGGGCTCAGCTCCCGAGCTTCAGCACTTAGTTCCTGAAATTTGGCATACGGTTAGATGTCTCCAAAATCCTCTTTCATGCCAAAAATTTGGTCACTAGGACTTAATTCCTTCGAGATATTAATGAAAAACTTCATTTTTAGCTCAGCTGACTATAAGTCATCTGAGCTATAGTCATGGTCCATTGTCCATCGTCCGTCCCTCGTGCCGGACATCCATCCGTAAGACTGGCATGTTTCGACACCATTGGACCTAAGAATCTGAAATTTGCCATACAGTTAGATGTCCCCAAGATCTCCTACCAAGCCGAAAACTGGGTCTTTGCGACTTCGTTCCATTGAGAAATTAAGGAAAAACCTCAATTTTTTATTATAAACCTATTTTCACATTTCAGGACTGCCTAATATCAAAACCACTCATCTGGTTTTCTTCATATTTACCATAAATATTCCTCTATATAGTTCCTATGTACATGCAAGAAATTAAGTCAGTATTATTTAATTTTAAAAAGTTATGGGCCCAAACATTATGGACTTTGTAAAAAAATCAGGAAAGATATTTGGTCACTTAAGACCAAAAGTGTTAAAGGTAGGGACTTTTTTTCAGTAATACAACTTTAATTGATCAAAAAAAATTTAATTGAATAACCAAAAATTAGATCAAAATCTGTTAAATATTTTTAAATATTGGCAAAAATATAAAATTGTTACCTTAAATTTTGCCCAAGTTTGACCATGGCACGTTTTTTTCCTGTAAGTACTGCGGATTAAATTTTCACAGCATGTTTTTGTTAGCATTTTGTCTGTTAACACCAAAAATTTGATCAAAAACTGTAGATTTTATTCAAGTTTTCAAGCACCATGTTACATATTGTTTACATCAAGCTAGTGTTATGCAGTTTGAAAGAGCTCAGCTCCCCAGCTTCAGCTCTGTTCCTAAAATTTGGCATACATTTAGATGTCTTCAAAATCCCCTACCATGCAAAGAATTTGGTCACTAGGACTTAATACCTTTGAGATATTAATGAAAAACTTAATTTTTCTATTAAAACCCAATTGTAACTCTTTAAGACTACCTAATATCAAAACCACTGATCTGACTTCAATCATATATAATACACATATTTTTCTATACATTCTCTATGCACATGCCAGAAATGATGTCAGTATTGCTTAATTGTTTTAAGTTATGGGCCCAAACATAATGCTCTTTGTAAAAAATCAAGAAATATATTTACTCCCTTAACAAGGGGATTGCTGAAGCTAGAGATTTTTTGTCAGGGATGTAACAATATTTAATCAAGATTCAATTGAATACCCATAATTAGTTCTGAATTTTTCAAATTTCATAAGTTATTAGTATAAATATAAAATTAGTACCTTAAATTTTGCCCAACTTTGACCATGGCACATTTGTTTCCTATGAGTACTGTTGATATAATTTTCATATTATGCACACATAATGATTTCAGCTTTTTAGTTTAGAAAGCTGAAAGGAATTGGCCAAAAATTGTAGCTTTTATTAATGTTTTTTTGAGACCATGTCAGACCTTGGCTCTCTCCAGCCCCTCTTGAGTCACCTGTATGTTGACCTTGATGAACTTTCAGCAGATTATGCATGCTTGAGGCGAGGCATTCACTTGGGCGGCCAGGCAGCTTAGGGCCAGCCACAGGATTACGGTCTTAATGAGCGGGGTCTGAATGGGCGTGCTGCTTTTGAGCGTGGTTTTAATGCGCGCGGTCTGGATGGGCGCGTGACCTAATTAGGTCTTGATGGGCGTGGGCCGTCTGGCCGTGTTGCACTATGTGAATGGAGAGGAACGCTGGTATCTTTGATATTCCTTCATTTATATCAATAAACAATTCTGAAAATAACAAAGGAGTATGACTGGCCGTGTACAACCATGTAAATAGAGATTAGTGTCGGTATTTTTTTACGAACCGTCAGTGATATCGTTTAACAATCATGGAAAACAACAAAGCAGTACCGGTCGCCGTGCCTATCCATGTGAATTATGAAAAGCGTCAGTATTTTTAAAAAACTTTTAGTCATATCTTTAACAAATCGTGAAAATAACAAAGCAGCAGTTTTTAAGGTGCTATGTACTTTATACTGGATACGATCGGCCATTGACTACACTCCGTGCAGTGGGTCCAGATCCCATTTTCAGCCATGCAGCCGTGCATTGCAACCTTTTTCTCATCGTATCAGACACATTTTAAGGCCTGAAACAACCGACACCACCCAAACCCTATTCCTGAAACTGGGACCTTGAATTAGGTTTGTCATTAATCCTCCTGGGTTGAACTTTCCATTTCATAAAGCGAGAAACATGTGTTTTTCTCTTTTACTGTCCACTCATGTGGGTCAAATCCCTCATTGAAAGCAAGCGTTATTCATATGAACAATAGTGCTTAGTGTTAGAGGTTAAGTGACCGCGATGCACGCATTCCGGTGATTGCCGAAGGCAGTTCGGCTGTGCTCGGTAAAAAAACGGAAAAATCACTCAAAATTATATGTATATTAAAAATTATTTATTTTCATATCGCCTATGTCACTGCGGGGATAATAACCTTTAAAATGATGTATGGCACAATATTGAACACAACCCGGTTATAGAGAACACTGCGAACAAAGGTGAACCGAATTCCTTTTATAAGTATTAGATGTAGAGAAGTCCGCGCCAATCCTGTTTTAGTAACACGCTTTAATAGTCATGCTTTTATTGATATCTGACACAAACAATCATTAGAAGTTTAAAATAAATGAGCAATGATGGAAAGTGTGAGAAATCCTTTGCTGTTCTATTATCGCGCACCTGCCGATTCTGGGTGTCAGACGATCTTCATTTCTGCAAAATACTAAAAGTATCGACCTGTTATATTTATTAATCTTAGAGTCTTTATGATGCCCAATCACTTTTAAATAGATTGCACAACAAAACAAATGACATTTTGACAGATTAAAAAAAAAACGTATGAATGTCAAAGACGAGTGGCTAGTCATACAATTCACCTTTCCCAAGTGGCCTGTCACACTATTCTCGATGGTCATGTATGCTGCTTCAGACCTGTTTTGACCTCCAGAATGGCTTGAAAAAATTTTTACCTGATATTTACCCTGAAAATGTATACTCGACTTATATAATAAAAATAAAATATATCGAAACTTATTTTTTTCCTTTTTAGAAAATAGCCGCCAGGTGGCACTGCAGCATTCATTATTGTGCCTTATCTCCAAAACTATAGACAGTGTCACAACTTGATTGCAGCATGTGAAACTAGATTTAATGCGTTTATCCTTGTTGGGACTCTGTCATATTGTTCCATTACCATGGTGACCTTATATAGGTTACAATTCTTGAAATCAGTATATGGAGATTTATTCCTAAAGACTGTGGCTTATTTTGTTTATGCTTCCCATACTCTATGGCATAATTACATAGCCCTCACTTGGAGTTTTTCCATCTGTCTGTCTGTCTGTCTGTCTGTCTTCTCATCTGCAACTTTTGAAAATCAGCCAAACCACATAAAGATGTGTTTCAGTTTCCCCCATGATAGGGGTTTTTCCTTTGATCAGATCCTTATGTTCCCTGTCTGTCTGCCTTGTAACCCTCGGTGCCTATTGTTTTTGGTCATGATCCATCAAAGGTCAAGGTCAGGGTCACCAAAAACCTAAAAACAGTTTATTTCTGCATATCTCGTAGAATCTCGTGCCATTTCTCTACAAACGACATGTTACGAGATTTAATTAAATATGACCTAGAAGTCATAATTTTACAACAATGGCTTTGAAAGTGGTGTATTTTGTGTAATTTATAAATATCTTGAATTTTTTGTTTTTCATTTTTTGGGAATAGCCACCAGGGAGCGTGGTACGTGTCACACTGTAACATATTTTCTGCAATATCTAAAAAATTATTAAACATGTCACAATTTTTATTATTGTATCTAAAACTAGGATCATTGTCTTATTACCCTGCACATGTAGCTTTGTGCTACGGTTACCATGGTGACCAAAATGGGGTAAAACTTGACAATCTGAGAATATGGAACTTTTTGCTTCTATTTCTGTTAAATTTATACTACAGAGGTCTAGTCTTTTACACAAGGCTGCATTCCCTTGATTCTAAGTCATTCATTTTCAAGTCTCGTCAAATCTAGCTTGATTTTCCTAAAAATGAGAAAATACGAGATTTCACAGACATACTGATAACTCGATCACAGTTTATGATAAAGAGGAGTAGTTTTCAGCATTTGGTAGCATTTCAGAAGCTGAACATGGTTAAATGGCAATTCTCACCATATCTCGTATCATCTCCCGCCAAACGAGAATATTCATGATTTTGAACATGCAAATGTCTATATCTCGGTCATTTAAATGCTAGAGATTTTATTTTTCTATTGTTCAAGAATCACTAGATTAGTTTTCAGTAACAAAAGTGAATATCTCGTCATATCTCGCACCATTTCTTGTCAAATGAGAACATGGGACCATTCAAACGCCTATAATTCTGTTGTTTTTATGCTGAAGACCTATAGTTTTCAGCCATTGATAGCGTCTAACACTCTCGGTCACATTATGTGATTATATTGTAAGTTTCTTCAAAACTTGCATCGTTATTCTTCAAATAAAGAAAGTACTTCCAATTGCCATGACCATAATTGGCAGCAGTATGTGATAGTAAATGTCGGCAGGGGCATTACATTTGACAGTTAGAGCATTGTTCTATGGGTGTGCATTGGTCCGTGAAATGACACAATTGGGATTGATCCCACCTGTGCTTTTGGTTGTTGCCTCTTTCCATGCTTTGTATGGACACACTTTGAGGATTTCCCTGCATTGAGAGCTTTATGACCTGTTCTAAATGTTTTAAAAGGTAATCCCTTTAAACAAATAAAGAGAGAGGCTCCCTCTAAAGGTTACTGGATGCAGAGATTGTGTTGCTGGTAAACACAATCACAACTATAATATCAGGGACGGATTCCCGGTTTTGCAGTTGGGTGTGTTAAATCAGGTACGGATAACCGGTTTGCAATCGGGGGTTGGGGTTAAATATAAATTATATATATATATATATATATATATATATATATATATATAATAATAATAATAATAATAATAATAAAAGCATAAAAATAATATCAACATAATAATAAAATATCTCGAAGCTTACTTTTATCATTTTGGAAAATAACCACCAGATGGTGCTGCAGTAATCATCATTGTGAAATATCTCCAAAACTATAAACTGTGGTACAACTTTTATTGCAGCATGTGAAACTAGATTAAATGCGTTTATCCTCTTGGTGACTGTCATATTGTTCCATTACCATGGTGACCTTATATAGGTTACAATTCTTGAAATCAGTATATGGAGATTTATTCCTAAAGACTGTGGCTTATTTTGTTTATGCTTCCCATACTCTATGGCATAATTACATAGCCCTCACTTGGAGTTTTTCCATCTGTCTGTCTGTCTGTCTGTCTGTCTACTCATCTGCAACTTTTGAAAATCAGCCAAACCACATAAAGATGTGTTTCAGTTTCCCCCATGATAGGGGTTTTTCCTTTGATCAGATCCTTATGTTCCCTGTCTGTCTGCCTTGTAACCCTCGGTGCCTATTGTTTTTGGTCATGATCCATCAAAGGTCAAGGTCAGGGTCACCAAAAACCTAAAAACAGTTTATTTCTGCATATCTCGTAGAATCTCGTGCCATTTCTCTACAAACTACATGTTACGAGATTTAATTAAATATGACCTAGAAGTCATAATTTTACAACAATGGCTTTGAAAGTGGTGTATTTTGTGTAATTTATAAATATCTTGAATTTTTTGTTTTTCATTTTTTGGGAATAGCCACCAGGGAGCGTGGTACGTGTCACACTGTAACATATTTTCTGCAATATCTAAAAAATTATTAAACATGTCACAATTTTTATTATTGTATCTAAAACTAGGATCATTGTCTTATTACCCTGCACATGTAGCTTTGTGCTACGGTTACCATGGTGACCAAAATGGGGTAAAACTTGACAATCTGAGAATATGGAACTTTTTGCTTCTATTTCTGTTAAATTTATACTACAGAGGTCTAGTCTTTTACACAAGGCTGCATTCCCTTGATTCTAAGTCATTCATTTTCAAGTCTCGTCAAATCTAGCTTGATTTTCCTAAAAATGAGAAAATACGAGATTTCACAGAAATACTGATAACTCGATCACAGTTTATGATAAAGAGGAGTAGTTTTCAGCATTTGGTAGCATTTCAGAAGCTGAACATGGTTAAATGGCAATTCTCACCATATCTCGTATCATCTCCCGCCAAACGAGAATATTCATGATTTTGAACATGCAAATGTCTATATCTCGGTCATTTAAATGCTAGAGATTTTATTTTTCTATTGTTCAAGAATCACTAGATTAGTTTTCAGTAACAAAAGTGAATATCTCGTCATATCTCGCACCATTTCTTGTCAAACGAGAACATGGGACCATTCAAACGCCTATAATTCTGTTGTTTTTATGCTGAAGACCTATAGTTTTCAGCCATTGATAGCGTCTAACACTCTCGGTCACATTATGTGATTATATTGTAAGTTTCTTCAAAACTTGCATCGTTATTCTTCAAATAAAGAAAGTACTTCCAATTGCCATGACCATAATTGGCAGCAGTATGTGATAGTAAATGTCGGCAGGGGCATTACATTTGACAGTTAGAGCATTGTTCTATGGGTGTGCATTGGTCCGTGAAATGACACAATTGGGATTGATCCCACCTGTGCTTTTGGTTGTTGCCTCTTTCCATGCTTTGTATGGACACACTTTGAGGATTTCCCTGCATTGAGAGCTTTATGACCTGTTCTAAATGTTTTAAAAGGTAATCCCTTTAAACAAATAAAGAGAGAGGCTCCCTCTAAAGGTTACTGGATGCAGAGATTGTGTTGCTGGTAAACACAATCACAACTATAATATCAGGGACGGATTCCCGGTTTTGCAGTTGGGTGTGTTAAATCAGGTACGGATAACCGGTTTGCAATCGGGGGTTGGGGTTAAATATAAATTATATATATATATATATATATATATATATATATAATAATAAAAAAAGCATAAAAATAATATCAACATAATAATAAAATATCTCGAAGCTTACTTTTATCATTTTGGAAAATAACCACCAGATGGTGCTGCAGTAATCATCATTGTGAAATATCTCCAAAACTATAAACTGTGGTACAACTTTTATTGCAGCATGTGAAACTAGATTAAATGCGTTTATCCTCTTGGTGACTGTCATATTCTTCCCTTATCATGGTGACCTAATATAGGTTACAATTCTTGAAATTCAAAATATGAAAATTTATTCGAATAGACTCTGGCTTATTTTATTCATGCTTTCAATTCTCTATGGCATGAGTACATGACCTTCACCTGGAGCTTTTTTCCGTCTCTCTGTCTGTTTGTCTAATCGACTGCGACTTGTCTGTGACTTTTGAAAATCAACATAACCACACGAAGATGTCCATCTTTTTCCCCAACAATAGGGGTTGTTCAAATGACCAGTTCCAAATGTTCCCTGCCTTTCTGCTGCTTGTTGTCTGTCAGTTTGATTTTCTTATTTCTAGTTCCGGCAAGTTCTCGACCTATGGTCGTCTAGTCTGTCTGTCTGTCAATCCGTCCATCAAAACAAATTTGTTTCCAGTTGATAACTCTAGGTTGGATTGACATAATGATGTCAAACATGACTTACATATGGCCCACCACTAAAGAAAGAACCTGTATGATTTTGGGGTCATGAGGTCAAAGGTCAAGGTCACAAGACTCACTTATTTAAAAGATTATGGCTGCATTTTATGCCAAGCTTTTCATCCCAAACTGTCCATCTTGCAGATTTAGCTGACTTGCCAGTATGGGGAGAGCATAAATGAATTTGGGGTCACAAGGTCAAAGGTGCTGTCACAAGGGCGATCTGTTCACAAATTAGTTTCCAGATGATAACTCCAGTTTAGTTTGACATATTAGTTTCAAACTTAACTTATATATGGCTCACCACTTAGGTAAGAACCCTGTTGATATTTAAGTCCAAAGGTCAAGGTCATAGGACCATTTCTTTAAAAGGAATGTGTATGTATTTCAAGCCAAACTTTTCATCACAAACCTGCCGTCTTCAAGATATTACTCGCATGCCAATAGGGGAAGATTCTTTCCGATTTTGGGTCATTGGGTCATTGGTCAAGGTCACAGAGCCCATCCATTCACAAATTAGTGTATGGATGATAATTCTGCTTTGGCTAGACATATTGGCTTCAAACTTGATTTATTAATGAATCACAGCTTAAGTAAGAAACCTTTTGATTTTCAGGGTCTAGAGGTCAAAGGTTACGGTCACAGGAGCCACATCTTAAAAATGATTGTCGATGCACTGTAAATCATACTTTTCAACACAAACTTTCTATCTTTCACACATGGCTTACTTGCCCAAAGTGGAAGAAATCTGTAGATTTTGAGGTAACTTAGTCAGAGGTCAAGGTCCAGTACTGGACCTTTTTAGCTCAGCTGACTATAAGTCATCTGAGCTATAGTCGTGGTCCATTGTCCGTTGTCTGTCCGTCCGTCCGTAAGACTAGCTGGCACGTTTCGACACCATTGGACCTACGAATCTGAAATTCGGCATACAGTTAGATGTCCCCAAAATCTCCTACCATGCCAAAAATTGGGTCAATAGGACTTCGTTCCTTTCGAGATATTAAGGAAAAACCTCAATTTTTGATAAAAAAATCTATTTTCACACTTCAGGACTACCTAATATCAAAACCACTCATCTGGTTTTCTTCATTTTTACCATAAATATTCCTCTATATGGTTCCTATGTACATGCCAGAAAATAAGGCAGCATTATTAAATTCTAAAAAGTTATGGGCCCAAACATAATAGATTTTGTAAAAAAATCAGGAAAGATATTTGGTCACTTAAGACCAAAAGTGTTAAAGGTAGGGACTTTTTTTTAGTAATACTACTTAAATTAATCAAAATTTAATTGCATACCAAAAATAAGATAAAAAAATGTTAAATTTTTTTAAATATTGGCAAAAATATAAAATTGGTACCTTAAATTTTGCCTAAGTTTGACCATGGCACGTTTTTTTCCTGTAACTGCTGTGGATTTAATTTTCAAAGCATGTTTTTTTTTTACCATTTCAACTGTTAACACCAAAAATTTGAAACCAGTTGATCAAAAACTGTAGATTTTATTCAAGTTTTGAGCACCATGTCACATATTCTTAGCATCAAGCTAGTGTTATCAAGTTTGCTAGAGCTCAGCTCCCCAGCTTCAGCTCTAAGTTCCTTAAATTTGGCATACAGTTAGATGTCCCCTAAATCCCCTACCATACTAAAAGTTTGGTCACTATAGGACTGCATTCCTTCGAGATATTAAGAAAAAACTTCATTATTCCATTAAAACCCATTGTTACACTTTAAGACTGCCTAATATCAAAACCACTGATCTGACTCTGATCATATATAATATACATATTTTTCTATACATTAGCTATACATGAGAATTGCTGACGGTAGAGATTTTTGCCAGGGATATAACATTATTTAATCAAGATTTAATTATATTCCCAAAATTAGTTCTGATTTTTTCAAATTTTATAAGTTATTAGCATAAATATAAAAGCAGTACCTTAAATTTTGCCCAACTTTGGCCATGGCATGTTTTTTCCCTGTAAGCACTGTTGATTTAATTTTCATATCTTACACAAGTAAGGATTTTAGCTTCTTAATTTTGAAGTTATAAAAGGAATTCATCAAAAACTAGCTTATGAGACCATTTCACACCTAGGCTGTACTGAAGCCCCTCTTTTATGTCCCCACATTGACCTTTCAGGCCAATTATGCATGCTTGAAGTGAGGCACTCTGCAGCCAGCCAGCTCTTGGGTGGCTTAAGCTGGATCTAACTGTCCAACCCCCTCCTCTAGTATTTGTTTAGGCCATAAACATAACAATAAAATTTTTTTTTTAATTCTTGGTTTATGATAAAAACTTAAAAAAATAAATGGAAAGGAATTTATAGTTAATGAGTTACAGGGAATTACCTTGCAATTACTGATCATTTATGGATCTTCCATGGATGGCCAAAATTGTATTTCAAATGACACTATGCAGTCACCATTGGGTATTTTTCATTTCAACCATAAAAATGAAAAATAAATAATTAAAATAAATTGTTGTTTACTAGTAGGGATTATATGAAGCAAGATAATGATAGACAAGGATGCAGTTGATTATATTAAATTAATCTAAATTTCCAGGTCTTTTCTAGATGTTTAACTTGTTGGTTAATATTTATTACAAAATTAAAATAATAAATAAATATGTTAAAAATTTAAAATATTACTCAGACAAGTGCTCATTAAAGATTTTAATTTGTTTGACTTATAACTCATGGTTGTATCAGTTGTTACATGATACTGGCTAAATAATCAAAATTTATATTGCTGGTCCTTTATTTCAGTTCATAAAATTAAACATTCCCAACTCCAGTTGGCTCTTGGTATAATATATTGGGTGCTTTGATCCTTGCATTAATTTTAACACATGTATTAGTTTTATATCTGAGAATTCTTTTTAGCCCTCAGCCCTTAGGCTGATGGGCTATTGTCGTCACCCAAGCTGTCCGTCCGTCCGTCCGTCCGTCCGGCGTCCGTTAACTTTTACCTTGTGAGCGGGATATCTTGAAAAGGATTCACCGTCAGAATTTTATTTCCTCGGTAAAGATGTATATCGACAAAATCTAGGTCAAGTTCGAAGATGGGTGACCTTGACCTATTTTTCTACATTTTAGAGCTGATTATAGAAAAACACTTAGATGCTAATTACTCAGGAACCATTTGGTGGATTTTCACAAAACTTACTATGATTATTGGGACTGATAATCTGTACCTGCTACACAAGTTTGGTGGCGCCACCTACAATATCTGATTTTTAATGAATTTTTATCGGATTTTTCAACTTTGGGCTTGTGAGCGGGATATCTCTAAAAGGATTCACCGTAGGAATTTTATTTTTTCAGTGAAGATGTATATTGACAAAATCTCGGTCAAGTTCGAAGATGGGTGACCTTGACCTATTTTTCTACGTTTTAGAGCTGATTATAGAAAAAACATTTAGACGCTTATTTCTCAGGAACCATTGGCTGGATTTTCACAATACTTACTATGATCATAGGGAGTGATGGTCTGTAACTGCTGCACAAGTTTGGGGGCGCCACCTGCAATTTCTTATTTTTAATGAATTTTTCTTTGATTTTTCAACTTTGGCCTTGTGCGCGGGATATCTCTAAAAGGATTCACAATAGGAATTTTATTTCTTTGGTGAAGCTGTATATCGACAAAATCTCGGTCAAGTTCAAAGATGGGTGACCTTGACATACTTTTCAAGGTCACAGAGCTGATAATAGAATAAAACTTAGAAGCTTATTTTTCAGGTAGCATTTGGTGGATTTTTATGAATCATGGTACATGCCTCTCAATTTTAAATTTATAACTGAGACATGTACAGATATACATCCATGTGAGAACAGATATTTAGTACTTGTTACTGTTACCACCTCTAAACACTGTTCTTTTGGCTGAGGGCTTTTGTCAGCTTCTGCTGATATTCTAGTCTTTTTTTCCTGATACCATTTAAGCCTTTAAACTCCAATACCGCCTTGGCGGGCGCACGGTTTGTCACAGGCCTAGAATTCAAAGGCGCCCGCCAGGGCGCGCTAAAGCCCATTTTACATACCCGTATTTGGGGCAAGTTTTGGGGGTGAAATGTCTATTGTCATCCATCATATTTGTACTTAAATGAAAGAGCAGAACATGTGACCAAGATCCAAACTGGCGCGGACGCCGACTTGTTGGAAAAAAATAAAAATGATTGACTTTCACTCACGTGGCCTTGTTACGTGGGCCCTGGTAACATGTCGCCTGCGAGAGTAAAATCAGACACTTTCGCTAAATTCATCAGAAATCGGTAAATCACTAAATGTTGGCTATCAATTCCAGTGAGAAAACCAAGTGCAATGTGTTTACAGAGTTAACTTCCGTTAAATATTTCCAAGATCATATATTATCCCTTTTTTTATTGGTTTAACTTGTGACCAATGATTGCCGTCCGACTGACTGACGCGTTTGACAGACACCACGCACGTGATCTGAGTGACCTCCTAATTGTGTCATGTAATGGCACTGGAAAACCATGTTTTACTGATATCATATAATAAGATGAGTATTTATTTTAAATATTAACATATTTTCATAAATAAAAATCGAAGATACTGTCATATATCATGTCGTATATATATGTGATGTCTGATTGTTTACTAGTGATCATTTCTGTGCCTAACATTCTATGTACAATCGTTATCGGGCACAATCGGCCGTGCACAAGAACTGTCAATCATTCTAAGAGACTTTATGAATTGAAAATAAAATTGATACCGTCTTAACTTAGAAAGAGCCAGATAATTTATGGATATAGTTAATTTTCCAGTGTAAAATATAGTGATAATATACTTCATGAAATATTGATGTAATTATTATACGACGTACGTGGAACTGCACGCTTACACCCAGATCCTTGAATATGTAAGACAAGACAGTAAGTGACTTATACGCTTGAACAAATATGTATTAATACGGTTTCAACACATACTGAACAGATTTTACAAATTTGTATATGTGTAGTACTTTCTGTATATGTATAGGCTACATGTGTACGTGCATGTGTGCGCGCTTTTGTGTGTGCATGTGTGTGTATATAGGCCTATATATATATACACATGTATATAGTATGTGCGTATTATAATTGTCATTGGTGATTGAAAAAAGCACTGTCACTGCCAGTGAAACAGATTTTGGGAGGAGCTGCAAAACATCCTTAAATATATATGGCACATAGCAAATAAAATTATAGAACTATAACCTATTATATTATGAATTGAAGTAAATAATTTTTTTTGGTAATACATGTTTGCCTATAACAGGCTATTCATTGTTGTAAGGAATAGTACTGCGTTAAATGTTTGTACCTTTTAAACATAAAATCTTACCACTGATACCAGAACTTATAACTCCTTTTAACATTTCATCCATGTCAATTTCTCAAATCGGTTTCATTCGCTGCCTATATTCATAAAAAATACATAGTGTATACCGCAGACCGCCTGCATATATATCGCATATACCGTGCGCCTGGTATAAACGCCGCTTTATATTGATATCGCTCTCAAAACCCAGTCACCGTGCATGCATGGCCCTGGGATTAAATATGGAAAATGTGTCTTGGTCATGATAATCCTTTAAAGTCATACGGCGGAGTCAGTCTCAGTCATGATACATGCAGGACAAATGAATAAAATGCATTTGCCAATCATAAATTAGAAGCTATAGCGTGTATATATATAGTGACGGTGACACAGTGAAAGTAAAATATAAAGACCGAAGATGCGGACTTTCAATATGCATGCGCATGGTGTATTCAAAATGACGAGAAACCATGCAGGTGGACAAATTAGACTGAAATATAATTGTACCTTTCCATTGCTGTAAGATAGATTTAAAAGACGCAGGTATACAAATATATCTATATTGCAAAATGTTTGATGGCTTTGTCTCAAACTTGCCCCTTTCGAAGACCTAAAATACCACAAGGTGTCGGCTTCTATTTTTACCCACCAGACCTTGTCATTTTCACGTTTGATTGACAGTTTTATTAGCACACGGAAATTTTCTTATCACACAGAAGATTTTAGCGGAAAGACAGCACACATCATGTGGCCAACCAGGCAGGGATTCGGAGTGGAAATTACTACTTTAAATTGGCATCTATTACATTAATCATCAAAGGATATCATTTACAATGTTCGGGAACCGAACGACATGTATAATTGCAAGGTGTAGGTCATGGTCCGCGTCTCTACAGCTGACGGGACTGGTGAATACAAAATAAATAAATAAACAAACACCCAAGGGATCATAACTTATTAGAAGTTTTTGGAACATTCCAGGCGCTTCTTTAGAATTATTGAATTATTGCTGCATTGTGTTTTATGATTAACTGGAACTCTGCATCTCCGTGAAATCACCACCTTGCAGCCTGGGGAGACCGCATGCATTCCTGCTGAAGCTGAAGTTTTATCAGCAGTGCATGACTTATGCATTCTGACTATATGAAGGCTTAAATGTACAAAGTTGCATACGGAGGTTACCAGATTAGATATATGATTTGAAGTTAGGTCTCGTGTATACATCTAGTTAACCAAGGAATTGTGCGTCTCAAAATTATTAAATAAATTTCCTACTTTTCTTCAAGTGAAGTTGAATTGAATAAATGTAATTATATATTATATTTCCATTTTATATTAATTTCATAACGTAATTATGCTTCATTTAAATGTCACTGAAATAAAGTGCAAATTGAAGACCTGGATAAGTAAGTGCATAAAGATATGTACGTGCAATTTTCCTCTAAGATGAAATAAAGTGCAAATTGAAGACCTGGATAAGTAAGTGCATAAAGATATGTACGTGCAATTTTCCTCTAAGATACCAGAATGTACTGCTATGAAATCATAGTAACTAGGCATAATTTTGATAGGCATTGTTGGATATAAGTAGGCCTATATATTTGAATAACATAACATACATTAAAATGTACTGTGAAAAACATGTTTCTTTGGTGTTACTTCACAGTTTAGTATCGTTTTCCCACGTTTATAAACTTTGGTATTATGTGCATTATCCCAATAGCACATTTTTTAAAACACCTTTCCAACAATAAAAAATATTGATTTTGCGTTATTTTATATTCTTGTTAATAACGATTTGTTTACATTAATGTGCATATATATTATATATGTAATGAATTATTGTTCTACTATCTAAGTACTATCAGTACGTGTTCTCGTTGTTTCTGATCCCTGCGGGAAAGAATCCCTTCTAATGCATATACATATATTGCATGACGTGAAAGGATGTTTCCAGGTAACTCCAACAAACAACCCCCCCCCCCCCCCCCCCCAAAAAAAAAGAATAATTCGACCGCCAGTCGGCACTGCATCTCATGATGCCTCTTATAATAAACACGCCAGACTTAGTCACGTGAACCTTGTCCATTTAAAAGACTTTACAAAGTAAACACGCCAGACCCAGTCACGTGAACCTTGCCGATGTAAAAGTAGACGCGATTGGGTGAGAAAAGTTTGCAGCGTCAGTGCGTCATCGCTGGCTGAGGGATGACGCGGTTGAATTGGACCATTCAGGAAAGAAACCCAAACAGACATGTCGTCTTGCATCTTAATTGCCCAGTAAAAGTTTTAATTTATTTTTATTTTTCCGTTATATTGATTAGATAGGTTAATCCTGCGACTAAAGTCAGCAAAACCGCGCCATTAATGTACCTTGTGTGCTACACATTGCTGAATTCACTCATTATCGCTCAATCACCGTCAGCCGCGAAGGGGCGGGTACTTCAAAAGAAATTGCATGGATACCCTCAATTAGGAAAATAACAGTTTTCACAAGTGTAAGACATATTTGTTTTGATTTTTATTTCAAATTTTAGTACATTTGCACTTTTTAGAATGGGAAAGATTTGGATATATCAACGTTTATTAAGGCTAATCGTTGATCGAACCAAGTGCACACCTGTTTACCTGTCGCACCTGGATTTTTACCCGTGCAGATAAACGCGACAGACCAACTTAACAGCAATTTTATTATTGCATGAAATGTAAACAAACAGAGTAGACACAATTTTCCAGATTTTATTTTATAATCCGTCGGCGATTTGTTTTTGCCTGCACATGTTAAAATATATTAATTTGACATAAAAAGGTATATTACAGGTAACCAGATAATTTGTGCATTTTACACCCATAAATTATATTTTTTTTTTTTTTTTTTTTTTTTTTTTTTTGTTGGAGGTAACCGCCTCCATTTTTTAATGCTAGCTTAACTAAGTATATGTACATCTGCAGATTTCCATTCCGGTTTCGGACTACGTGACAGGGCAGTATCACACGCTTCCTCTCATTTTATATCCTGGCGTTAACCAGGCCCG
Organism: Sipunculus nudus; assembly: GCA_026874595.1. Lineage (NCBI taxonomy): Eukaryota > Metazoa > Annelida > Sipuncula > Golfingiida > Sipunculidae > Sipunculus > Sipunculus nudus. Next base: position 97,852,256 of record CM049308.1, read on the forward strand.
GTGACTACTGCACCTGCGGGCCCTGGGTTGGTAATCATACCACCGAGGACCCCCGAAAGGCGCACTCGTTTGTGAGTGAAACACGGCCGTTGGGCACGACCTTCCCATTAAGCCTGCAGAGCGCTCACCCTGGGTGGGGGCAGACCATGAAAAACCTCACCGCCTCGGCTGAGATTCGAACTCACGATCTCCCGGCTTTGAGTCCTGCGCTTTACCCCTGAGCCACAGAAGCCGGTAAAATTATATATTTTGCACATTGGACAAAAGTAAATAGTTTTTATTGCGATGTTCCTTATAACAAGTGCAATATATAATTTAAATTTAAAAAATGAGAATTTACCTTTATTTACCTGATCTTACCTGTGCAGGTGAGTAAACTTTTACAGGTAGCAATTGGCAAAATTGAAATGCACAAGTCTCATGGCTGTGCAGTTAATTAAAAGATAGCTTCTGCATATTGTTTTGACTCCTTCAAAAATTTCCTTTCCACTTTTAAAATGAATAGTTGTCTTTATATTCTGTACTTACAAAGGTAATTAAATCTGTTTAAGATCAAAGGTATCATTTCAGGTAACCCAATAAATAGTGCAGTTAGTACCTGTAATTCATAAATTTTACACATGGCACTCAAAATTAAGTTGTTTGTTTTTTTTTGTCCTCCCTAATTACATGTATAAAATATATACTTCATTAAAAAATAATTTACCTGGATTTACCTGAACTCACCTGTACAGGTGAGTATGTTTTTATGTGTACTGTAACCAAAATTATCAATTTATGTTTTACATGTCTGAAAAATAAAAATATAATGGTTTTACACAGTTGACACTTGTTTATCCCTATTCTCACCAGCCACTTTTCAGCATGATTTTGTCACTGTCACAGGTAATTATAATTAGATCAGTTGAAGAACAAAGGTACTATTCACATAGGTAACTTAATTACTGTATTAAAAGCACCTGTTCTTATATCAAAATTAATTATACAGTCCATAAATAGAGAAGGTATTAATTTATAGTAACTATAATGATGAACAAGGTGTTTGCGTACATATTCAGAAAAAAAAATAATTTACCTTTTCTTACCTGTACAGGTAAACATATGTGTTATATGTCAATAGTCATCGAATGTGCTCTTTTGGTCAGCAAGCTTTTCAGGTGAAAAATATATGATTCCCACAGAAAAATCCAATTTTACTAGCACATTCTGGTTCGTCGGTGGTTCCCTTTCCAGTGTTAAACCAAATCATTTACCTTTTTCTTACCTTTAATATATAATTACCTTAGAGTGAAAAAAATCCTTACATTTCCCTTTTTTTATCAAATGGTTCATGGGTTACCTGAACAGGATGAAAGGGGTCATTTTTGTGATATACCAGTGAGTGGAAATACAGGTAGTACAGATTTACCTGTTTTTACCTGTATTTACCTTGGTTACATACATATCAAACCAGGTATGTAGAAAATAAATAAAATAACATGAAGGACATATACCTGACAGTAAAAGCTGAAAATTTCACAAAGATACCTTTAACGGTTACTGAGTAAATGTCTCTTATATAGATTCATGTCAAAATGTGGAAAAAATGCAAAATAAATCTGAACAGTAGGAGTGTGACAATCCACAGGCTAATCTGAACAGTAAAGGGTTAAAAAAATATATATATTCAAATTTTTCCTGTTAGTGCTGTGGATTTAATTTTCACAGCATGTACACATTAGCATTTCATCTGTTAAAATCTGAAATTTGAAACCAATTGATCAAAAACTGTAGATTTTATTCAAGTTTCCAGGTACCATGTCTTCATTGTTTACATCAGGTCAGTATAAATGCAGTGTACTGGGCAGTTACATAACACCTTCAGGTCTGACCTACTGCCACTGTGAGTGTCTGGGTCAGGCAGTAATTACCAGAGAACCTCTCTCTCTCTGGCAGTCTAGCTCTCTCTCTCTCTCTCTCTCTCTCCTCTCCTTTTTCTCTTTGTCTCTCCATCTTTCTTTCTCTCTTTCTCTCTCTCTCTCTCTCTCTTACCCTAATTGCCTCCCTTCCTCCCTCCATACCATTCTGTTGACAGGTACTATAAACTGGATACATTAGCTATAAATGTTGATGCAATTTAGAAATGTGAATCAACTGAAATATTCACAATCACATGTATGTTATACTGTAAAGTTATAGTAACATTCGTAAACTTGAATTAAAATTATGTAATGAAAAATAGGAATAAATGCAAATATTGTTATTTTTTTCTTGGCTCAGAATGAGGAAAAAATGATCTGCTTTGTTTCTCCATCTTTCTGCCTGTTTTAAATATTTAATGTTCATGAATAAACTTTTTTTTATAAGCACTATTGAATTAAATTTCATATCCTGTATGTATATGCAAGGGTGTTGTAACTCTCACCATCCCCATCTTCATCCCACTGAGGCTTTGCTCCATGGCACTGTGAACAATAGTTCTATGGCTATAGCATAAAATTTAATAATTAAAGAAATTATCTACAGAGAGACAGAGGCGTTGTAACTCTGATCATAACACCCCCCCCCCCCCAACACCCCCCCCCCCCCATCAAGTCATTGCACCTGTGGAGTGGGGACGTTATGGCAACTGTATACATATCATAAAATTGATAAAAAAGGTTTACCAAATAAATTGGATCTCATCAGACAAATGTGTAAAATGTTGAACTCTCAACAGCTTATCAAAAAGGTAACCAATGGAAAGGCATGGTCAGATCTCAAATATTATTTGCAACATTTTCTTCAATCATATAAACCAACCATGGCCTAGATTACCTCTTCCTCTCAAACTTTATCTACATTTCATCATATTTTTTAGATTTTAACCTTCCAGGTGGTTCAGTACTGTTGACCATTTGTCCATAGGTACCTATGTACATGCCAGAAATTATGTCAATATTGTGAAATATGTAGACGTGAGGGGCATCAAAATAATGTACCTTGTCAAGACCGATCTTGTCAAGATATCATGTCATACAGTCACAAATTCATAAATCCCCTCATCAGCATAGTTAATCATAACCTTGTATCTGTCAAATTGAAATCTTGCAGTTTTCCGTACACTGTAGATCCTTCAACAAATAGCCTTATCATCATTAAACCACTGCTTAGTATACTGTCATTGCATTCATATTTGCTCAAATAAATTGCTTTTTTCGACCCCTCCCAAATAAATAAAAAATAAACCACTTTATTTTACTCCATATTAACTCATCAGTCAGGTTATTTCATATATCATTTACTCACATATTACATTATATTCCTACGAGCTATAGTCGTCGTCCATTGTCTGTCGTCCGTCCGTCTGGCCATCCATCCATCCGTCAGTAGATGTGGCACGTTTTGAAACCGTAAGACCTAGGAATCCAAAATTCCGCATAATGTTAGATATCCCCAAGATCTCCTACTGAGCTGAAAACTGGATCTTTGTGACTTCGTTCCTTTGAGAAATTAAGGAAAACCCTCAATTTTTTTATTAAAAACCTATTTTCACACTTCAGGGCTGCCTAATATCAAAACCACTGATCTGTTTTCCTCATATTTACCATGAATATTCCTCTATATAGTTCCTATGTACATGCCAGAAATTAGGTCTGTATTATATAATTTAAAAAAAGTTATGGGCTCAAACATAATACATTTTGTAAAAAATCAGGAATGATATTTGATTGCTTAATACATAACATGTTAATGCTAAGGATTTTTTTCCAGTAATATAACTTTAATTAATCAAAATTAAATTGTATACCGAAAATTAGATCAAATTCTTTTAAATTTTTTAAAATATTAGCAAATATAAAAATTGGTACCTTAAATTTTGCCCTACTTTGACCATGGCACGTTTTTTTCCTGTAACTGCTGTGGATTTAATTTTCAAAGCATGTTTTTGTTAGCATTTTGTCTGTTAACACCAAAAACTTGAAACCAGTTGATCAAAAACTGTAGATTTTATACAAGTTTTCAAGCACCATGTAACATATTGTTTACATCAAGCTAGTGTTATGCAGTTTGCAAGAGCTCAGCTCCCCAGCGTCAGCTCTCAGTTCCTAAAATTTGGCATACAATTAAATGTCTCCAAAATCCCCTACCATGCCAAGAATTTGGTCACTAGGACTTAATACCTTTGAGATATTAATAAAAAACTTCTTTTTTTTCCATTAAAAACCCATTGTTACACTTCAAGACTGCCTGACTTTAATCTTATATAATATACATATTTTTCTACATTCTCTATGCATATGCCAGAAATGATGTCATTATTGCGTAATTGTTTTAAGTTATGGGCCCAAACTTAATGCACTTTGTAAAAAATCAAGAAATATATTTACTCCCTTAACAAGAGGATTGCTGAAGCTAGAGATTTTTTGTCAGGGATGTAACATTATTTACTCAAGTTTCAATTGAATACCCAAAACTAGTTCTGAATTTTTCAAATTTTATAAGTTATTGGTATAAATATAAAATAAGTACCTTAAATTTTGCCAAAATTTGACCATGGCACATTTGTTTCCTGTGAGCACATAAGGATTTCAGCTTTTTAGTTTAGAAAGCTGAAAGAAATTGGCCAAAAATTGTAGCTTTTATGAAAGTTTTTATGAGACCATGTCAGACCTTAGCTCTCCCCAGCCCCTCTTGAGTCACCTGTATGTTGACCTTGTTGACCTTTTATCAAATTATGCACGCTTGAGGCGAGGGGTACACTGGGGCAGCCAGGCAGCTTATGGCCAGCCACAGTTGATCCAGGTGTCCAACCCAACTCATCTAGTAGTTTTAACTAACAACATAACAATAAACAATAAATAATAAAATTTTATTGGTTTTTAATAACAAATTAAAGAAAAATAGAAAAGGAATTTGTTAGTTGATAATAACAGGAAATTAACTTGCAGTTACTGATGATATAAGAATCTTGTATCGATTGAAAGAATGTCACGTATTCCAAATAACACCATGCAGTCACCTATGGTATTTTTCAGTTCAATTTTAATGATAAAAAAAAATTTTATTCATTACTAATCATTAGGGATCATATGAAGGAAATTAATGATAGCAAAGATGCAGTTGATGATATTAATCTAGATTCCTGCTGTGTCTAGTGTGTACATTGATGTGAAATTAGTCCAAAATGAATATATAACAATTATTTTTTTATGAATAAAAGCCATATAAAACCAGGTACTTATGATAATTATTTAAATGTGTTAATTTTGTATATTCTTGATTCTCAACATCATTGTTTGGTGAAAACTGAATAAATACCAGACATGGTGCGAATACTTTGCAAATGTATTTGAATACGAATATGAATATGTACTCTATTATAAATTTTCTTGCATAAGAATGGGAATTTAGGTAAAAATGAAAGTATATGAATACCAGTGCAAATACCTTTAAAATGTATTCATGAATGCATTCATGAATATATTCTTTGATATTATTTTGATAATCATTTCAGTTATATTTTAATTTAAAAAATCCTATGATTCTCTTATTATTTTAAAAAAATTAAATTTTGGACAATTTGTAATTATTTTTAATGAATAGTTGAACTCTTATATTATATGTTCTGCTTATAAGTTATAAGGACAAGTCAAAATCTGTGTGACAATAGCATTCCATTTATTAATAAAATAAATTAAATCAATCCTCTTCCCTGTCTCCAAAGATACTATCAAAATCATACATAAGCTAAACACCACCAACTCATAATACAGCTTATATTTATTACCACACAAAACAAGCATGTGCCTCATTTCTAAATCATATTTTTTACCATATATAACAGCTGAGCACACTTAACAGACTTAATTTCTGGCATGTACATAGGAACTATATAGAGGAATATTTATGGTAAATATGAAGAAAAACAGATGAGTGGTTTAGATATTAGGCAGTCCTGAAGTGTGAAAAAAGGTTTTTAATAAAAAATTGAGGTTTTTCCTTAATTTCTCAAAGGAACGAAGTCGCAAAGAGCCAGTTTTGTGTTTGGTAGGAGATCTTGGGGACATCTAACAGTATGCTGAATTTTGGATTCCTAGGTCTTACGGTTTCAAAACGTGCCACATCTACGGACAGACAGACGGATGACGGACAATGGACCACGACTATAGCTCAGATGACTTATAGTCAGCAGAGCTAAAAATGCTTTTTTTATATTTTTCAGTGACAAAAGACTGTCATGTTGAAAATTGCAATATAAAAAATAGGCCTAAGTATTTAAAGTGAAAGAAAAGTAGATTATGCTGCCAGTTTCAAAAAGGTATAAATAACAGAATGTTGCTTTTATAGTCATTAAGAATGCATCATTGTTATCCTGTAAGAGATTCCAACGCCCCTGTTTTCCAGGAGTCTACTGAGTTTTAATGCCAGATCCCTGCCCTCCTGGGTCTTCTATTGCATCACGAATTAATAATGTCCATACCCCAAGCACTCTTGTGTACTCTTAAAGGTTAGCACTCTTAAAGTTCATAACTAGACAAAAACCAGATTAATATTATATGTACTTGTAAGGAAGTCTTATCAAATATGCCAATGAGGCATCATGTGGGCACGTGTAACATTTCTTAGCCTGAGGCATTTCAAACCTTGATGCCTACACCTGTATTCACTGATTCGACCCTAGGGGCAGAACCAGAGGGGGGGTTGGGGCGGGGCAAGTTTGTTCAAATGGTTTTGGAACAGTGCTTTTTGGCTGAGTTATGGGAAGTTTGCTGTATCTTCCTATATGAGTTATAAACCTGCAAAAAGTTTTTCGACTGACGCAACTGAAGTCATTGTGTTTAATATTTTACAAGAATAATCCTCACAATAATTCTTATAATAATTGTCTTTAATGGTTCCACATGAATGATGTTTGGCTGAATTATGGAGACTGAATTGAGACATTTTACCATATATGTTTGGTATGTGAAGCAGTTACATCTAGACTGGCACCAGTTTATCACCATCTACTACCGTAAAAAACCGCATATACGTCGAGAAATTTGTTCCCAAAAAATTAATCCAAGAAAGGAGAGTCGACTTATGTGCGGGTCTAAGCCTGAAAGGCAAAATTTTGCACGAACTTAGTCAGACTGCCGGCCTGAATGTCTTAACTGATCGACAACTAGATCTCCATTTCCGGTGAAGTCAGGTACACAAGTCCCCCTTTCGGTCCAAAAATACAGTCTAATAAGGTTTCTGAATATTTTTTTTTCAGATTTTGACCATTTACACTGTTCTTTCATTTGGATAATGCAGTATATTAAAATGTTAGCAATTTACATGGTTGATGACAACCAGGAAATGACCCGCGTCTAGCTATAATGAGCTTCATTCACTGGTGATTAAGTACGAGTGCAAGAGGCACGGGCATTGTGTAATCAGTTGGGATTTTATCCAGGGCATCGACCCCTTTGTATTTGACATCCAATTATGTTACAGTATTTCCCCACAAAAACATTTGGTGCTTGCGTAAGTTTGCAAACATGTGACAGTAAAAGCCTGTGGGCCGTGGTATCTGATCTACAGATAGGTGACAAATGGCTGATTACAGCACCAATTAGCGCTCACTCGGTACGAGGATAATGCTGCATGTCCCAAGAAGCCCAAAACTAGGTCACGCTGTTCACCTGTGTACTTACACGCGGGGGAAATTATCACTCCGTTCAGAAGTTCCTACTTAAAAATCACCACAAATTGTAGTGAATGACTGCAGCCCTGAGCAAAGCTTGGGAATAAAATAGGCCGAAGTTCAACCTGACATCAATATCGCAATGAACAAACGAACACAAAACCTGCAAGACTTTGTCCATAGAATGTGAACTATATGATTCATTCACGAAAACTTTCATCAAAAAGAAAGGAAAACGGAGTTTGATCAAAGAACGACTGACGTAATGTCCACGTGTTGCCCTGGCTTTCATGCTCTCACTCTGCGGTTCGCTATGCTGGATACCTACCGTGCATATATGCAGTTATATCGCATGTAATTGTTCATTAGTGCATCCGTCTGTGGAGGCAAGGAAGACCGGAGTTAATTAAAACTTGAATAAAATTGTCGTTTACGGCCTTGTGTTTTCTCAGAATGTATAATAAAAATCTCTGATAATAAAATTCCTGCCCTTGATCCACGGATATGACCAAGCTGAGGACAGCTTACACTGTCACGTGGCCTTTTCAGGCGACTCTGACTTGGTCCCAACTTCGCACGTTCTTTTCATTTTAGATTATGTAAAATATAGAGAAGTCCGCGACAATCCTGTTTTAGTTACACGCTAAAATATCATGTTTTTATTGATATCTGACAAAAACAATCATTAGAAGTTTAAAATAAATGAGCAGTGACGAAAGTGTGAGAAATCCTTGGCTGTTCAATTATCGTGCACCTGCCGAATCTGGGTGTCAGACGATCTTCATTTCTGCAAAATACTTAAAGTATCGACCTGTTATATTTATTAATCTTAGAGTCTTTATGATGCCCAATAACTTTTAAATAGATTGCACAACAAAACAATTGACATTTTTACAGTTTAAAAAAATTGTAGTGGTATGAATGTCAAAAAAAAAAAAAGCCAGTCATACATATTCTCTTTTCCCCAATGGCCTGTCACATTTCTCTCGATGGTCATGTATGCTGCTTTAGACCTGTTTTGACCTCCAGAATTGCTTTAAAAAATTTTTACCTGATATTTACCTTGAAAATTTATACTCGACTTATATGCGAGTTTTAACGGTACATCATGCCACTTGACATTTAAATGTCAGGTTTAATAGCTTGGCAGATTGCCAACTATTTCAGATTTGGCAACAGACCAAAGGTCAGCCTGGATCTATTTATAGCTTTGGCAGACTGGCAACTGTATCAGATAAGGCAACAGGTCAAGAGTTCACTCAGTGCAGCCAGGTATAGGTCAAGAGTTCATTCAGTGCAGTAGCTGCATTCTATTTATAGCTTTTGCAGACTGCCCGCTGTATCAGACAAGGCAACAGGTCAAGAGTTCACTCAGTGCAGCCAGGTATAGGTCAAGAGTTCACTCAGTGCAGTAGCTGCATTCTATTTATAGCTTTGGCAGACTGCCCACTGTATCAGATTTAGCACCAAAGGTCAGTCTCGATCTATATAAAGCTTTGGCAAACTGCCAACTGTGTCAGATTATACAACAGGTCAAGAGTTCACTCAGTGCAGCCAGATACAGGTCAAAAGTTCACTCAGTCTAGCCAGGTGCAGGTCAAGAGTTCACTCAGTGTAGTAGCTTGAGCCAGCAATTTGTCACAGGTCACTTGGGGCAACTGCCTTTCTAACCTAAGCCTGGTCAGCCCAGTGCCTCAAATTCAAGAGAAGTTTGATGTATTGGCCTGACATTTTGACCTTTTTATGTGTCTTTGATTGCTTTCTCCTTCACAAGACAGGTGTCACCACCTACAATGGCTTTGCACAATGTATGTGCCTGCTTATTTCTCCAGAGGAATTTGATATATCAGCCTGAAATTGGGCAAATACATATCGTAAAGCTTTGTCATATACAAGACTGGTTGCACCACCTACAATAATTTTTGCACAGTGTATGTCCCTGCTTATTTCTCAGGAGGGGATATCAGCCTGAAATTTGGCTTATATAATCCATGTATATACAACTCTGATACCTATGTTGTATATACAAGACATGTAGGCCTGCTGGAAAATTAATGGCCCAGCATTGAAGCATTATACCTGGTGTATTAACCATTGCACAGGTTTCATTAGGCCTGTAGGCCTTGTTAGCTCAGCTGACTGTAAGTCATCTGAGCTTTAGCAATCACTCTTTGTCCGTCGGCCGTCCGGTCGTCCTGTCGTCCTTAACCGCTGGACCTAGAATCTTCTTACTTGACATGTAGAGAGGTCCATGAAAAATCTCTTTGGAAACCTGAAATTAGGTCTCTGTTACCCATATTCACCCAGCTATGAGGCTCCGAAGTACCCCCCCCCCCCCCAGAATAATGGAAAATTTCATACAAAAGCTCAACTATCTGAACTACTAATGCAGTGATCCCCATGATTCTTTGCATGGATATTGATCATGGAGTGTTTCATCAGTTTCTGCAGACTGGTGGCGCCACCTGTATTTTTTCAAATTTTTACAATTTTTTTTCTTTATTTTTGAGACCTTTAAAGATGCTGTCATCTGTGAACAGGGCACAAATCGTAACTGCTGTACCTAGAATCTTCTTACTTGACATCCAGTGAGGTTCATGAAAAATCTCATGGAAAACCTCAAATTAAGTCTCTGTTACCCATATTCACCCAGCTATGAGGCTCCAAAGTACCCCCCAGAATAATGGAAAATTTCATACAAAAGCTCAAGTATCTGAACAATTAATGCATTATATCACCATGATTCTTTGCATGGATATTGATCATGGAGTATTTCATCAGTTTCTGGAGATTTGTGACGCCACCTGTATTTTTTCTATTTTTTACGATTTTTTTTTCTCTATTTTTGATACCTTTAAAGATGCTGTCGATCCTGTTGACAGGGCACAAATCATACTTCTGGACTTAGAATCTTTTTACTTGACATCCAGTGAGGTCAATGAAAATTCTCATGGGAAACCTCAAATTATGTCTCTGTTACCCATATTCTTACAGCTATTGGGCCCTGAAGTACCCCCCAGAAAAATGGCAAATTTAATAGAAAAAATCAAGTATCTGAACAACTTACGCATCGATCACCATGACTTTTTTGCATGGATATTGATCAAGGAGTGTTTCCTCAGTTTCTGCAGACTGGTGGCACCACCTGTATTTTTTATTTCTTATGATTGTTTTCTCTATTTTTTAGACCTCTTTTGAAACCTCAAATTAAGTCTCTGTTACCCATATTCTTCCAGCTATTGGGCCCAGAAGTACCCCCCCCCCCCCCAGAATAGTTGAAAATTTCATAGAAAAGCTCAAGTATCTGAACACTAAAGCATTGATCACCATGATTTTTTTGCATGGATATTGATCTTGGAGTGTTTCATCAGTTTCTGCAGACTGGAAGCGCCACCTGTATATTTTTATTTTTACAATTTTTTTTTCTCTATTTTTGAGACCTTTAAAGATGGTGTCATCTTTTAACATGGCACAAATCGTAACCCCTGGACTAAGAATCTTCTAACTTGAAATCCAGAAAGGTCCATGAAAAATCTCCTTGGAAACCTGAAATTAGGTCTCTGTTACCCATATTCTTCCAGCTATGGGGCTGCAAAGTACCTCCCAGAATAATGGGAAATTTCATAGAAAAGCTCTAGTATCTGAACAAATAATGCATTGATCGCCATGATTCTTTGCATGGACGTTGATCATTGAGTGTTACATCTGTAGACAGGTGGCGCCACCTGCATTTTTAAAAAAAATTTTCTCTATTTTTAGCTCAGCTGACTGTAAGTCATCTGAGCTATAGTTGTGGTCCTTTGTCCGTCGTCGGGCCGTCCGTTAACAGGGCTCATTTTAAAACCATTGGACCTACGATTTCAAAACTTTGCATACCATTAGATGTCCCCAAAATCTTCTACCATACCTAAAATTGGGTCACTAGGACTTCGTTCCTTCGAAATATTAAGGAAAAACCTCCGTTTTCCATTAAAAAGCCATTGTCACACTTCAAGGCTGCCTAATATCGAAACCACTGGTCTGTTTTTGATTGTATTTAGTATTCATTTTCTTCCATACATTTTCTATTAAAGTACCAAAAATTAGGTCAGTATTGAGTATTGTTTTGAAGTTATGGGTCCGAATATAATGCAATTTTTAGCGAACCTGTGAGCTTATGCGATGGTGCGGCATCGTGCGTTGTCTTTACGTTTACCATAGCTATCTCAAAACGGCAGAAGATAGCATCACCAAATTTTTTGCAAATAATCAGTCATCTGAAAAACTCTATCGGATTTTGTTTATTTTTTTCTAACTGCATTTTCTTAGATTTTATAGGGAAAAAGCTAAAAAAAGCTTTAAAAATCTTCTTCTCCAAAACTGTCCGGCCAAATTGTCCAATATTTCACAGAAATGATCCTTTGAACAATCTTTCTCAAGTTTGTTCGAATGGTTCCAGTTCGGAGATTTTTGGCAGAGTTACAGGAGGTTGAACTTTGTTTACTGTGCAAAAAAGCATATTAAAATTAAAATCTCAGAAACGGCTGGAGCTATCATCACCAAATTTTATGCCAATGTTGGTCACATAGGTCATATCTGAAATTGAGGTATTGGTGGCGCCACCTGCATCGGCCTTTTTTTTAGCTCAGCTGACTATAAGTCATCTGAGCTATAGTCATGGTCCATTGTCCTTCCGTCTGTCCGTCCGTCCGTCCATCTGTCCGGATGTCCGTCTGTAAGACTGGCACGTTTCGACACCGTTGGACCTACGAATCTGAAATTCGGCATACAGTTAGATGTCCCCAAAATCTCCTACCATGCCGAAAATTGGGTCAATAGGACTTTTTCGTTCCTTCGAGATATTAAGGAAAAACCTCAATTTTTTATTAGAAATCTGTTTTCACACTTCAGGACTGCCTAATATCAAAATGACTCATCTGGTTTTCTTCATATTTACCATAAATATTCCTCTATATAATTCCTATGTACATGCCAGATATTAAGTCAGTATTATATAATTTAAAAAAGTTATGGGCCCAAACATAATAGACTTTGTAAAAAAATCAGGAAGATATTTGGTCACTTAAGACCAAAAGTGTTAAAGGTAGGGACTTTTTTCCAGTAATACAACTTTAATTAATCAAAATTTAATTGTATAACAAAAATTAGATCAAAATCTGTTAAATTTTTTTAAATATTGGCAAAAATATAAAATTGGTACCTTAAATTTTGCCCAACTTTGGCCACGGCACATTTTTTTCCTGTAAGTACTGTGGATTTAATTTTCACAGCATGTATAGATAAGGATTTAATCTGTTAAAATCTGAAATTTGAAAATAAAAGCTACAAAATTAGGCTAGTTATTGAATTTTTTTGGAGGCTCTTGTTGTATTCCCTTACATTGTCAAGCAGTCCACTTTGATGACTGTAGGTCATTCAGTGCACATCTCTATGCTCCCCAGGCTGTTGGCATAATTTTAGATGTCCCCAAAATCTCCTACCATACAGAAAATTGGGTCATTAGGACTTCGTTCGTTTGAGATATTAAGGGAAAAAAACTCTGTTTTCCATAAAAAAAGCCATTGTTACACTTCAAGGCTGCCTAATATCAAAACCACTGATCTGTTTTTGATGGTATTTAGTATTCACATTCTTTCATACATTTTCTATGAACATACCAAAAATAAGGTCAGTATTGGGTATTATTTTGAAGTTATGGGCCAAAACATAATGCAATTTTTTTAAAAATCAGGAAATATATTTACTCACCTAACATGAGAATTGCTGAACCTAGAGACTTTTTTTCAGGAATGTAACTTTATTTAATCAAGATTCAATTGTTTACCCAAAATTAGATCTGAATTTTGCAAATTTTTCAAGTTATTAGCATAAATAAAAAATCAGTACCTTAAATTTTAACCAACTTGGCACTGTTGATTTAATTTTCACAGCATATATACATAAGGATTTAATCTTTTAAAATCTGAAATTTCAAAGAAATTGATTGGAAAGAATAGCTTTTATTCATGTTTTCATACACCATGTCAAGTGTTGTTTACATCTAGCCCACCTAGTAGTACAGCCTTCACTTGCATTATGTAACCCACCCCAGGCAGCTTGCCTTGGGTCAGCCTGGCCACTACCAGCAGGCTTCCCTCTGCCCTGCACTCCCCCCCCCCCAGATGGTGCATAAACTAGATGAATGTTATTATTTTCTGTATTTGATTCTTTCTTATTCTAGGCTATGCTACATTTTAGATTTTGTATTGTACCACCAGGGTTACAATGATTAAAGTGTACATTTAATTGTGTCCACAAAGTGGTGTATTGTTATGAAAGTGTGGATGTTCATCAGATAAGTAATTCCTTACTTCAGAAGAGTAAAAACTTCACCAGGTGTGAAATTGACTATTAATTCCAGTAATAAATTAAAACTGGGATAGTAATTAGCACAATGATATTGTTTGTCCCTCATTCAACCAACAGTGTGTATACTTTATTTGAAAAGATGTTTTATTTTATCAAATTTACTTTTATTTTATTTTGGTGAATAAAATTAAGCATGTACTGAAAACTCCAATGTGCAAAACTTTTTAATAGTGATTCAAGGAATATTCTTGTAGATGCAATGTTGTGGCATTATTTTCTTTTAAATTCAGTTTAAACATTTTTGATTTAAAAATAATAAAATATATGTGTATGCATAATATGACCCAATATGAGCTAGACTCTGGATATATGATGATTGCAACTTTTGCAACAATTCTAATATTTTAACTTATAGTTTCAGTTTTTTACTCTGTATATATAATGATTGCAACTTTTGCAACAATTCTAATATTTTAACTTATATTTTCAGGTTTTTTTATTAAAAATTTATAAAACCTGTAAATAAAAAAATGATTCAGATAAAAACTTCTTAATGGAAAAAGTGGATATGCTTAAAAAAAATAGGATTATATATAAACTTAATGCATTATTCCCTTGAGGGTTAAATAAAGGTAATAGTCCATTCTGTCCACTTGCCTGTCCATCTGTAAATTTTCATATGCATCACAGTATCTCAAAATTTTACTGTTTTTCTTCATGACAGTCTTGTCAGAGTATTAGTTTGCAATCATATATTTAGAACTTTACTATAACGAAGTAGGAGGGCCTCTTTCCTCTTAGCTTTTCATATTCTTATATAAATGATAAACATTACAATAGAATATTTCTACATCCAGCTTCGTGCTGCCCTCACTTTTCCCTTCTCCGAACCCCATCCCAAAAACAGCCTCAGTAAGCAAGAACAAGATGAATCAGATATATTCATACTTTAATATTTTATATAACTATTCGTCCATAGGTACCTATGTACATGCCAGAAATTATGTCAGTATTGTGTAATATGTAGACATAGTGGGCATCACAATAATGTACCTTGTCAAGACTAAAGAGATATTGTGTCATACAGTCACAAATTCATAAATCACTTCATCAGCATAGTTAATCATAACATCATATCTGTCCAATTGAAAGCTTGCAGACTACCATACACTTTAGATCCTTCAACAAATAGCCTTATCATCATTCTACTACTGCTTATTACTGCTGTCATTGCATTCATATTTGCTCAAATATATCACAATTTTCAACCCCTCCTAAATAAATAAAAAATAAACCACTATATTTTACTCTATTAATCCATCAGTCAGGTAATTTCATTTATCATTTACTCACATATTACATTACATTCCTTTATAATAGCCCAACATGTCCATGATATTTATAAGCTTTATCGACTCGATATAGTATCACAGTGGAGAAACATTTATAGTACAATCATGATCAGCTGAGCGCCGTGACCCATGGGTCCCTTGTTTGTACGGGGTCATCAGTGCCTGTATCGCACTGAGGGCTACAAAAAACTTCTTCTCTGAAACCATATGGCCAAAATGTTTAATATCCCACAGAAATGATCCTAGGGTAGTGCTTTCTGAAGTTTGTTCAAATGGTCTCTTTTCAGTGACTTTTGGCTAAGTTATGGGAAGCTGAATTTAGTCATATGCCATAACAGCCCATTTTAGCTCAGTGGCTACAAAGATCATCTTCTCAAAAACCACTGGGCCAAATTCTTAAATCTCACACATTAATTATCCTCAGATGTTGATAATTCAAGTTTGTTCAAATGTTTTTGGTTCAGTGCTTTTTGGCTGAGTTACGGGAAGCTGATCTTAGCCAGTTTGCTGTATCTTCCTACATGAGTTATAAACCTGCGAAACGTTTTTCTACTGATGCCACTGAAGCCAGTTTGTTAAATATTTTTCAAGAATAATCCCTACAATAATTCTTAAAATAATTGTCATTAATGGTTCCACATGAATGATTTTTGGCTGAATTATGGAGATTGAATTGAGTCATTTTACCATATATGTTAGCTGTGTGATGCTGTTACATCTAGCTTGGCACCAGTTTATCAGCATCTATTACATCATGCCACTAGACATTTAGATTTCAGGTTATCTTTGGTTAATATTGACAAGAAAGTTTTTTAAAAGCTTTAAAAAATTTAGATTTATGATTATTCATCATACCAGGCAATGTTACAATCATGGATATTCAGCTCACTGTGGCTATATAAAGACAACTGTATGTGGATTATAAATGATTGGTATCCCTACTCAACTTAATTCAAGAATTTGCCATCAATGAGATATATCTGTATTTTAATTTTGCATTTAGTATGCATCCGTAATAATTTTACATATATTCCTGATTTCTTTTTATAAAAAGTCAGCTGAAAAGCATTTTGTATTGGGAAAATAAATTTCAAAGTCAATTCAAGTAGGGACCACTTTTGTGTACAGATGGCAGCACTTGGTTTACCATTGGCAGATTTGCCAGTGCCTTGATGTTGGCCATTAGCCAAGATGATGTCAGCTCTATAAATAGTTTTGGCACAGTGCCAGGATTGGAAGAAGTGCAGCCAGGTATAGGTCAAGAATTCACTCAGTGAAGTAGCTGCATTCTATTTATAGCTTTGGCAGACTGCTCACTGCATCATATTTGGCACCAAAGTGCAGCCTGAATCTATTTATAGCTTTGGCAGACTCCCAACTGTGTCATATTATACAACAGGTCAAGAGTTCACTCAGTGCAGCCAGGTACAGGTCAAAAGTTCACTCAGTCTAGCCAGGTGCAGGTCAAGAGTTCACTCAGTGCAGTAGCTTGAGGCAGCAATTTGTCACAGGTCACTGGGGGGGGGGGGGGCAACTACCTTACTCACCTAAGCCTTGTCAACCCAGTGCTTCAAACTCTGGGGAAGTTCGATTTATTGGACTGATATTTTGACCTGTCTATGCATCTTTGATGGTATTCTCATTTACAAGACAGGTGGTGCGACCTACATTGACTTTTGCAGTGTATGCGATTGCTTATTTCTACAGAGGAATTTAATACATCAGCCTAAAATTGGGCATGTTTATACATATCGGGTACCTTTCTAGTGTGCAAGACTGGTGGCACCACCTACAATAATTTTTGCACAGTGTATGTCCCTGCTTATTTCACAGGAGGGGTTTGACATATCAGTCTGACATTGGGCCTATGTATATATCTCTTCGTTGTATACAAGACTGGTGGTGCCAGCTAAAATAATTGTATCCGCCAAAACAGAGTTTTGCGGATACTATGTTTTCAGTCGGACGCCAACGCTGCCGCCATTGCCGCATAGGTTTCTGGAGAACTCCTCTATAACCACTGGGCAAAATTTTTTAAAATTCAGAATTAAGATTGGTCACATGTGAACTGCTGCGCCCTCATTAGCTCAGCTGACTATAAGTCATCTGAGCTATAGTTGTGGTCCTTTGTCCGTCGTCCGGCCGTCTGGCCGTTAACAGGGCACGTTTTAAAACTGTTGGACCTACAAATCCAAAATTCTGCATACCAATAGATGTCCCCAAAATCTCCTACCATACCAAAAATTGGGTCATTAGGACTTCGTTCCTTCGAGATATTAAGGAAAAACCTCCGTTTTCCATAAAAAAGCCATTGTTACACTTCAAAGCTGCCTAATATCAAAACCACAGACCTGTTTTTGATCATATTTAGTATTCATATTTTTCTATACATTTTCTGTGCACATACCAAAAATTAGGGTAGTATTGGGTATTATTTTGAAGTTATGGGCCCAAATATAATGCAGTTTCTTAAAAATCAGGAAATATATTTGCTCACTTAACATGAGAATTGCTGAAGCTGGAGACTTTTTTTCAGGAATATAACTTTATTTAATCAAGATTCAATTATTTACCCAAAATTAGATCTGAATTTTGCAAATTTTTCAAGTTATTAGCATAAATAAAAAATCAGTACCTTAAATTTTGTCCAACTTTGGCAATGGCACGTTTTTTCCCTGTAAGCACTGTTGATTTAATTTTCACAGCATATATACATAAGGATTTAATCTTTTAAAATCTTAAATTTCAAAGGAATTGTTTGAAAAGAGTAGCTTTTATTCAAGTTTTCATACACCATGTCAAGTGTTGTTCACATCTGGCCCACCTAGTAATACAGTCTTCACTTGCATTATGTAACCCACCCCAGGCAGCTTGCCTTGGCTAGGCTTGGCCACTACTAGCAGGCTTCCCCTCTGCCCTGCACTCCCAGCCCCCAGCTGGTGCATAAACTAGATGAATGTTATAATTTTCTGTATTTTATTTTATTTTTGGCTATGCTACATTTTAGATTTTGAATTGTACCACCAGGGTTACAATGATTAAAGTGCACATTTAATTGTGTCCACAAAGTGATGTATTGCTATGAAAGTGTGGATGTTCATCAGAGTGCTCATTAAAGATTTTAATTTGTTTGACTTATAACTCATGGTTGTATCAGTTGTTACATGATACTGGCTAAATAATCAAAATTTATATTGCTGATCCTTTATTTCAGTTAATAAAATTAAACATTCCCAACTCCAGTTTGCTCCTGGTATAATATATTGGGTGTTTTGACCCTTGGATTAATTTTAACACATGTATTAGTTTCATAGTTGAGAATACTTTTCTTTTTTCCTGATACGATTTAAAAAAAAAAAAAATTTTCCTGTTAGTGCTGTGGATTTAATTTTCACAGCATGTACACATTAGCATTTCATCTGTTAAAATTTGAAACTAATTGATCAAAAACTGTAGATTTTATTCAAGTTTCCAGGTACCAAGTCTTCATTGTTTACATCAGGTCAGTATAAATGCAGTGTACTGGGCAGTTACATAACACCTTCAGGTCTGACCTACTGCCACTGTGAGTGTCTGGGTCAGGCTGGGTCAGGCAGTAATTACCAGAGAGCCTCTCTTTCTCTTTCTCTTACTCTCTCTCTCTCTCTCTCTCTCTCTCTGGCAGTCCAGCTCTCTCCTCCTCTCTCTCTTTCTTTCTCTCTCTCTCTCTCTTGCTTTTTCTCTTTCTCTCTCCATCTCTGTTTCTCTCTCTCTCTCTCTCTCTCTCTCTCTCTCTCTCTCTCTCTCTCTCACTCACTCACTCACTCACTCACTCACTCACTCACTCACTCACTCACTCACCCTTATTGCCTTCCTTCCTCCCGCCATCCCATTCTGTTGACAGGTACTATAAACTAGATACATTAGCTATAAATGTTGATGCAATTTAGAAATGTGAATCAACTGAAATATTCACAATCACATGTATGTTATACTGTCAATTTATAGTAACATCCGTAAACCTGGATAAAAATTATGTAATGAAAAAAAAGAATAAATGCAAATATTGTTAATTTTTTATTGGCTCAGTAGAATGGGGAAAAAAATGATTTTCTTTGTTTCTCCATCTTTCTGCCTGTTTTAAATATTTAATGTTCATGAATAAACTTTTTTTATAAGCACTGTTGAATTAAATTTCATATCCTGTATGTATATGCAAGGGTGTTGTAACTCTCACCATCCCCTTCTTCATCCCACTGAGGCTTTGCTTCTTGGCACTGTGAACAATAGTTATATGGCTATAGCATAAAATTTAATAATTAAAGAAAATATCTACAGAGAGACAGAGGCGTTGTAACTCTGATCATAACACCCCCCCCCCCCCCCCCATCAAGTCATTGCACCTGTGGAGTGGAGACGTTATGGCAACTGTATACATATCATAAAATTGATAAAAAAGGTTTACCAAATAAATTGGATCTCATCAGACAAATGTGTAAACTGTTGAACTGTCAACAGCTTATCAAAAATGTAACCAATGGAAAGGCATGGTCAGATCTCAAATATTATTTGCAACATTTTCTTCAATCATATAAACCAACCATGGCCCAAATTGCCTCTTCCTCTCAAACTTTATCTACATTTCATCATATTTTTAATATTTTAACCTTCTAGGTGGTTCAGTACTGTTGACCATTTGTCCATAGGTACCTATGTACATGCCAGAAATTATGTCAATATTGTGTAATATGTAGACGTGAGGGTCATCAAAATAATGTACCTTGTCAAGACCGATCTTGTCAAGATATCATGTCATACAGTCACAAATTCATAAATCCCCTCATCAGCATAGTTAATCATAACCTTGTATCTGTCAAATTGAAATCTTGCAGTTTTCCATACACTATAGATCCTTCTACAAAAAGCCTTATCATCATTATACCACTGCTTAGTATACTGTCATTGCATTCATATTTGCTCAAATAAATTGTTTTTTTTACCCCTCCAAAATAAATAAAAAATAAACCACTATATTTTACTCCATATTAATCCATCAGTCAGATTATTTCATATATCATTTACTAACATATTACATTATATTCCTTTATAAAAGCCCAACATGACCATGATATTCATAAGCTTTTTCTACTCAATATAGTATAACAATGGTGATACATTTATAGTCCAATCATGATCAGCTGAGCGCCGTGACCCATGGGTCCCTTGTTTTTGGTTGACCTCTGACCTTTCTCTCTGCCCAGCGTCCATTTGTGTGTCTGTTTCCACACATAAACCCACATATCTAGGGAACCATTTGACCGATAAGGCTAAAGATTTTGCACAAATGTAGCCCTTGGAAAGCTTTCTAACATGCACTAAAATTGGTGGTGCCACCTGCATCCATTTTTGCACAGCGTCCATCTGTTCATCAGCCTTGGGATAAAAACACTCATATCTCTGCATTGGTTGGACTTATCCACCTGAAATTTTGCAGGTTTATACATCCTGGACAGCTTTCTTGATTTTATGACAGGTGGCGCCACCTACATTCACTTTTTAGCTGCAGACATCCAAGCTCGTATCACGGGAACCGTTTGACCAGTTGGGCCAAAATTTTGCATGTGCATAGATCTCCTATAGCTCTTATCATATGCAAAACTGGTGGTGCCACCTGCAACCATTTTTGCATAGGGTCCATCTGTTCATCTGCCTTTGGATAAAATCACTCATATCTCGGCAGTGGTTTGACTTATCCACCTGATATTTTGCAGGTTTATACATCCTTGACAGCTTTCTTGATTTTATGACAGGTGGCGCCACCTACATTCAAATTTATGCTGCAGACATCCAAGCTTATATCTCAGGAACCATTTGACCAATTGGGCCAAAATTTTGCATGTTTATAGATCTCACATAGCTCTTTATCATAAGCAAAACTGGTGGCGCCACCTGCAATCATTTTTGCACAGCATCCGTCTGTTTGTTTGCCGTAGGATAAAATCACTCATATCTTGGCAGTGGTTTGACATAACTGCCTAAAATTTTGCAGGTTTATACATCTTGGATAGCTTTCTGGATTTTGTGGCAGTTGGTGCCACCTTCATTTATATATATGCTGCAGACATTCAGGCTTATATCTCAGGACTGGTTTGACATATCCCCCTGAAATTATCATTTTTGTGTATAGATCTCACATAGCTCTTAATCATACACAGAATTGGTGGCGCCACCTGCCACCATTTTTGCACAGCCTCCGTCTGTTTGTCTGCCATAGGGTAAAATCACTCATATCTCAGTAGTGGTGTGACATATCTGCCTAAAATTTTGCATGTTTATACATCTTGGATAGCTTTCTCGATTTTGTGGCAGGTGGCGCCACCTATATTTATGTATATGCTGCAGATATTCAGGCTCGATATCAGGACTGGTTTGACATATCCCCATGAAATTTTGCATGTGTATAGATCTCACATATCTCTTAATCATACACAAAATTGGTGGCGCCACCTGCCACCATTTTTGCACAGCGTCTGTCTGTTCATCTGCCTTGGGATAAAAACACTAGTATCTCTGCATTGGTTGGACTTATCCAACTGAAATTTTGCATGTGTTTACATCCTGGACAGCTTTCTTGATTTTATGACAGGTGGCGCTACCTACATTCACGTTTAAGCTGCAGACATCCAGGCGATTATGCAACACACCTCACTCTATTTCCCCTTGCCACTCAATCCATACCTCACTTCACCTTTCCCACTCTGGGAAAATTTTGCATGTGTATAGATCTCCCATAGCTCTTTATCATATGCAAAACTGTCTGTTCTTCTGCCATGAGCTAAAATCACTCATATCTCAGTAGTGGTTTGACTTATCTGCCTAAAATTTTGCATGTTCATACATCTTGGACAGCATTCTGGATTTTGTGGTAGGTGGCGCAACCTACATACACATTTCGGATACAGACATCCAGGAGATTATGCAACACACCTCACTCTATTTCCCCTTGCCACTCAATCCATACCTCACTTCACCTTTCCCACTCTGATTTTGGCAGATACATGTCATCGCTTGTTGAATACCCATATTCTAGTTTTTGTGTTGTGTACACCCATGCCAGAATTGCAGCAGTGATGTTTTTTTTTAATTGTTTCTTGTTCTAAGTGTTTAGTACTTGCATTGTTCATATACATGTTACACATGTTCTTGAAAAGTAATGGTCCAGCATTGAAGCATTATACCTGGTGTAATCTCATTGCACAGGTTCGCATTAGGCCTGTAGGCCATGTTTAAAAATCAGGAAATATATTTACTCACTTAACATGAGAAATGCTGAAGCTGGAGACTTTTTCTTCAAGGATGTAACTTTATTAAATCAAGATTCAATAGTTAATCCAAAATTAGATCTGAATTTTGCCAATTTTTTTCAGTTATTAGCATAAATAAAACATTAATACCTTAAATTTTGTCCAACTGTGGCTATGGCACATTTTTTCCCTGTAAGCACTTTTGATTTTATTTTTTACAGCATATATACATAAGGATTTAATCTTTTTAAAATATGAATTTTCAAAGGAATTGATTGAAAAGAAACGCTTTTATTCAAGTTTTCATTCCCCACGTCAAGTGTTGTTTTCATCAGGCCCACCTAGTAGGATTCCATGCCAGATGCGCCACTCCCAAATGCGCACCTGTCAGTTACGCTACTGCCAGATGCGCAACTGCCATATGCGCCAAATTCCAGTTGTGCCTCATGCCATATGCGCAACAAAGCTAAATTAAGCCATATGGAGTTATATTACGCTTTGCTTATAGTAAGTGTGTATCTGTCTCACACGGCCCCTTCATAATTTTATTGAATGCGGTATATTTTTGCAACAAAATACGAGCTTAGAAACCCTTTCCATTTTGAGCGACAATGTGCGGTCAGGACACGTGCGATCGATCACCATGACACAGTCGCGTTATCGGTCAATAAAAACTAATGAACATTGAATTTTTTTATTTATTCGTCTCCGTTACTTAAGAAACACTAACAATGAACTATCATTTAGATTAAAGGTATATATTTATATGAAGGGCGATATTTATTGTGTTATATTGTCCGGCCTTCGTGGGTAATAGTACATGTTGACGTACAAACGTAATTTGTGAAAATGACCGGTGTTGTTATCGTTATGTATGTGGTCTTATTTGATATTTGATTTTATTTTGCCATATTTGGCATTAAAAAAAAGAATTATGTCGAATATGATATAATTGGCACTGGTGTATTACTGATTAACAGGAAACCACTCACCACTTTATAGCTTAATTGACCCGGAAAAACCCGCTGGGTTTGGTCTCCGAACTTCAAAGGGAAGTGTCGCGGCGGTGAGCACATTAAAAGGATTATGAGCCGTTATATAGCCGCACTTGCATGCTATAACTGCGATATCATAACATCAGCTTAATTTTTGTTGGATTTTTAATGAAATTCACTATTAACTGTAAATAATCAGATTTAATCGACATCTTTTTATTTTGTTTTATCCTACTTACAACTGAACATTGCATCTTGCTTGAGAGTAGCGGCACGTTTTGACGATTCTAGAAGGAAGACGCCAGATCGACATTAATTTATGAGTTTGATTTTCAGGAATTTTTACCCGTGTCTTTTTAATTATCTGCACAATATACCATGTACTATTTTTTTTTAGTTCAATGTTTTGCATATAAACAGATGTTTCTATGGTGCATGTGCCCAGACCGTCTAAATCATATAGGCAGAAATGAAATCATATATAAATCAAACTGAACTACTAATTCAAACTTAATTTTTTTCATCCTGACCAATAGGAGCTGTAGAATCTGTTGTGTTGAAACAACAGGTTGCGCAATTTTTTTAAAGGCATGTTAAGTCTGGGCCCAGTCAGTAGTAAATATGTCACCTGTGAACATAACCATAGCCTGGCACCTATAAACTAACAAGTCCCATTAATTTAAAATTATACCTGAATGGAATATTTTTTCAAACACAAATTTTTTCATGAATTACATAATTTCTATTTCTGGAAAAGAAAAAAAAATATTTAGTTAAGCTTTTTTAATCATAACGATAATAAGTGATTTAAATCAAATTATTTAAATCAACCAACCCTTCCCTGGGTTTTATAACCCTGCCATTATACCAGCAAGGCAAGATTTTAAAATTAAGATAGTAAGTTATTTTCATGACATTTTAGGGTGGAATAAAACAGTTAACTCAGAGATAAACTTCAAATCAATGAGAAAATCATTAACAAGTTCAGAAACATTCAACATTTCTGTAGGGTCAACAAAACCTATATTGTAGAGCATCCGATATATTGCTTATGTGGCTGTCCAATACGACTTTCGGATACGAAAATTCCATGGTCGGTAACCAAAAATATTGTTTGGGTTTGGTGTGAAACCACCTTTAGCGTCACCGCTTGGTTGTATTTAGGAGCGGAAGAATCCGCACTAACACATTTCTATAAGGAAGATTTGGCACGTCGTACATCATTTTTGATTACGGAATCTTATTAGTTTTAAACTCAAATGTCTTTGGAGACTACAACATGGAACAGTGTTCATGTTTTTTTGTACAAACTGTATATTATAGATACTGTTTTGTATGTATATAATAAATCTCTAGTAACATTGTATGATATTGTGTATTTGCTTTTGCATGATGCCTTTATTCGTTAATCTGTGAGTGAGATGATGCATGGACAGCACTGCATGATATTTATGTTTTGTGTACAGTGTACACAAAGATATTCATCTGAACATAATACATGTATAAAATAAAACTATATAGCACTTCCTTCTTTGTTAATGAGAATAAAATATAATACAATACAGAAAACTAATATATAGCCATACATTTAAAATCCACGTGAATCCTTAGGGTATCATTCTATCTTCCGTATTAAAACAATATATATCCAGACATAAGTACAAAAATTATCTGAAATGTAGAATGGATTATTAGCAACGATAATCCTGACCGTATCCGAAAGCGACAGTATGCAGTTCTGAAATAACACTATTTTTACTTTAAACAATATAAAAACATTACAAAAAAGTGTAACAATATCTGAAATGTAGAATGGATTATTAGCAACGAAAACCCTAACAATATTCGGGAAATGACAGTATGCAGTCCAGAAATAATATTATTATTTGTATACTTTCTGATGATAATAATAATAATGTGATTAAAAATAAATATTTCCACGTTTACTTTCTCGTAACATGGGATATAATTGATGAAAATGAAAAAAAACACACTATGACAAAAGCAATAAAAACCTAACGACGATGTTGTTATTATATCGCAGGTATAACATGCGAGTGCTGGTATATAACAGCACATAATCCTTTTAATATGCTCATTAACAATGGACCGCCGCCACACTTTCCGTTTGATGTTCGGAGCCCAACCCAGGCGGGGTTTTCCGGGTCAATTAAGCCATAGTGGTGAGTGGTTTCCTGTTAATCAGTAATACACCAGTGTAAATTATATCATATTCGACAATTCTTTTTTAATGCCAAATATGGCATAAATAAAATCAAATATCAAATGAGACCACATTAGTAACGATAACAACACCGGTCATTTACACAAATTACGTTTGTACGTCAACATGTACTATCACCCATGCACGAAGGCCGGACAATATGACACAATAAATTTGCCCTTTATTTAAATATACACCTTTAATCTATATGATAGTTCATTGTTAGTGTTTCTTAAGTAATAGGGACGAATAAATAAAAACATTCAATGTTCATAGATTTTTATTGACAGATAACGCGACTGTGTCATGGTGATCGACCGCACGTGCATGTCGTGACCGCACATTGTTGCTCAAAATGGAAAGGGTTTCTTAGCTCGTATTTTGCTGCAAAAAATATACCGCATTCGATAAAATTATGAAGAGCCGTGTGATACAGATACACACTTACTATAAGCAAAGCGTAATATAACTCCATATGGCTTAACATAGCTTTGTTGCGCATGTGGCATGAGGCGCAACTGGAATTTGGCGCATATGGCAGTTGCGCATCTGGCAGTAGCGTAACTGACAGGTGCGCATTTGGGAGTGGCGCATCTGGCATGACACCCCTAGTAGTACAGCCTTCACTTGTATTATGTAACCCTCTCCAGACAGCTTGCCTTGGCTCAGGTTGGCCACTACTACCAGGCTTCCCCATTGCTCTGCACTCCCCCCCCCCCCCCCCCCCCTGCTGCCAGATGGTGCATAAACTAGATGAATGTTATAATTTCTGTATTTGATTCATTCTTATTCTAGGCTGTGCTACATTTTAGATTTTGTATTGTACCACCAGGGTTACAATGATTAAAGTGCCCATTTTTTTGGTAATTGTGTCCACAAAGTGGTGTATTGCTATGTGAAAGTGCGGATGTTCATTAGATAAGTAATTCTTTACTTCAGAAGAGTATAAACTTCACCAGGTGTGAAATTGACTATTAGTTCCAGGAAAAGTTATTGCTGAGATAGTAATTAGCACAATGCTGTTGTTTGTCCCTCATTCAACTAACAGTGTGTATACTTTATTTGAAAAGATGGTTTTATTTTATCAGATTTACTGAATCTTTGGTGAATAAAATTAAGCATTTACTGAAAACTCAAATATACAAAACTTTAATAGTGATTCAAGGAATAATCTTGAAGATGCCATGTTGTGGCATTATTTTCTTTTAAATTAAGTTTAAACATTTTTTATTTAAATATTATAAAATATATGTGTATGGATAATATGACCCGATACGAGCTACACTCTGGATAAATAATGATTGCAACTTAGAATTCTGATATTTTAACTTATATTTTCATATTTTTTTTTATTACAAATTCATAAAACTTGTAAATAATAAAAAAAATGAATCTGATAAAAACTGTCAATGGAAAAAGTGAATATGCAAAAAGTAGGCTTAAATATTAACTTAAATGCATTATACCCTTGAAAGTGAAATAAAGGTGTTAGTCCTTTCTGTCAACTTGCCTGTCCATCTGTAAATTTTTCATATGCATCACAGTATCTCATAACTTTTAATGTTTTTCTTCATGACAATCTTGTCAGAGTATTAGTTTTACAATCAAATATTTAGAACTTTACTATAACCAAGTAGGAGGGCCCCTCTTAGCTTCTCATATGCTTGTATATATGAAAAACCTTACAATAGAATATTTTGCATATTTTGCATTTGCAAAAATTTCAATCTTCAGCTGAGCGCCGTGACCCATGGGTCCCTTAATTGTTATATAAAGGAAGGACGAATTAATGCAAATAAATGTGTCACATGGTTTCTATGCCAACATAGGCCAGTTGACAGTATGAATGGTTAGCATTATAATGCAACAGCGATGAGCCTGTGCTTTATTTATAATAAAAAGAGAATGATTTCTAATTGCTCCGTGATTCTCCTTTTTTTAGCCCTCAGCCCTTAGGCTGATGGGCTATTGTCGTCACCCAAGCTGTCCGTCCGTCCGTCCGGCGTCCGTTAACTTTTACCTTGTGAGCGGGATATCTTGAAAAGGATTCACCGTCAGAATTTTATTTCCTCGGTAAAGATGTATATCGACAAAATCTCGATCAAGTTCGAAGATGGGTGACCTTGACCTATTTTTCTACATTTTAGAGCTGATTATAGAAAAACACTTAGATGCTTATTACTCAGTAACCATTTGGTGGATTTTCACAAAACTTACTATGATTATTGGGACTGATAGTTTGTACCTGCTACACAAGTTTGGTGGCGCCACCTACAATTTCTGATTTTCAATTAATTTTTATCGGATTTTTCAACTTTGGGCTTGTGAGCGGGATATCTCTAAAAGGATTCACCGTAGGAATATTATTTTTTCGGTGAAGATGTATATTGACAAAATCTCGGTCAAGTTTGAAGATGGGTGACCTTGACCTATTTTTCTACGTTTTAGAGCTGATTATAGAAAAAACATTTAGAAGCTTATTTCTCAGGAACCATTTGGTGGATTTCACAATACTTACTATGATCATAGGGACTGATGGTCTGTAACTGCTGCACGAGTTTGGGGGCGTCACCTACAATTTCTGATTTTTAATGAATTTTTCTTGGATTTTTCAACTTTGTCCTTGTGAGCGGGATATCTCTTAAATGATTCACAATAGGAATTTTATTTCTTTGGTGAAGATGTATATGGACAAAATCTCCGTCAAGTTCGAAGATGGGTGACATTGATCTACTTTTCAAGGTCACAGAGCTTATAATAGAATAAAACTGAGAAGCTTATATTTCAGGAAGCATTTGGTGGATTGTTATGAATCATGGTACATACCTCTCCATTTTAAATTTATAACTGAGACATGTACAGATATACATCCATGTGAGAACAGATACTTAGTACTTTTTACTGTTACCACCTCTAAACACTGTTCTTTTGGCTGAGGGCTTTTGTCAGCTTCTGCTGATATTCTAGTTCATTAATGTTAGATTTCATTGATCTCGGGCTGATGCCTGCAGGCTGTTTCGCTGGAGAGATGAAATTTGGGAGCTGTGTACTGGCAGTTTTTTTCCTCTGACATACGAATGTACAGTTGTTCCACGAATATAGGCACAATCAGTCTAATTTTAAAGGCTCAAATTAAACTATGTCAGCTACTCAGCTATGTCCGGTAATATTTTCATTATGGATTTTAAAAATATCTTCCACATGGAAACTGAGGGAGTTTAAGAATGTAATAGTAGACTATTATTCTAGCACATAAAGGCAGACTTTACGGGCCCAACGAGGCTTGCACCTTGACATTTTCCGGGCCCAAGCAAAAAAATACTGGCAATGGGCCCACTGGCCCCTTAAAATTTCTAACCCTGCTCTCCTTATTGCATCATTAAATGGTTTCAGGCCAAAAGTTTTCATTTCTTACACAGTGCAAATGCAATTTATACCTAATTGGCTTGTTTTTATATGCTTATCAGATCTAGTTTATGCTCATTTGAGTTTTTTTTACAGCATTTTCTTTTAGTCAATAAATTAATGTTTATTATAATATCTTGGCTCATGTCCATTATTATATAATTTACAGGGTTTCATTACTGCCCCCGGCGTATATTTACATGCATATTCCAGTCCCTCAGTAGAAATACTGAAACTCTTACAATAATGTGATCATGAGGCTTCTACATCTTTCATGTAGTCCATAAAAGTGCACAGTCAACACAACCACTAGGATTTTATGCCAGTATTCTCAGAATCAATTTCAGCTGAGAGCCGTGACTCACTGGTCGCTTGTTGAATTTGCAGGTATCATGTGTGACCTGTTGTGGTCAGACCCACAGCCATTATGTGGACGTTCTCCCAGTAAGAGGGGAGTTGGCATCCAGTTTGGACCAGATGTAACCAACAAATTCCTGGAGGAGAATAACCTTGATTACATCATCCGCAGTCATGAGGTCAAGAATGATGGTTATGAGGTCACACATGACAAGAAATGTATCACCGTGTTCTCTGCACCCAATTACTGGTAAGTAATTTTCTTTGTAAGAATATTAAACATACATGGGTCTCAAAATTAGCCAATAATCAATATTTAGGGATCTAAAACTGTTAGGGTTAACCCTAAACCCTATATGGTATGAAGACAGCTCAGGTTAAAGATTTTAGCTGAGTCTTCAATTAGTCAGGAACCACTTACCTTAAGCCACAGTAATACTGAATCGTACGACTGTTTAATCATGCAATTGACCCACAATCATGTAGTCGCACGACCAGTCTCCACAGAATTGTCCTGATTCTGAAATGGTCACACACTCGGTTGCATGATCAACCAGAACTAATGACAATCGGTCGCAAGATCAGTTGTGCGACAAGTCGTTGCGATTAATAATGCTTTTATGACAAGTCTTAGTGACCAGCGACCAATCGTACGACTTGTCGTAAAGACCTGCAACTAGTCATTCAACTGGTCGTGCCACCGATTGTATTGATATGTATTCCTTGGCCCAATATCATCTGTAGTAATTCGTTCCTTGTACTTGCGTTTCTTCTTTGTCTTGGCTGGCTTCTTTGGTGCAGACGTGCAGCTGCGGCAAAAGCGCCAATTTGTTGTTGTTGCTCCAGATGTAGCATTAAACTCGAGTCTACAGGGTGGCATCAGCTGATCCATACTGACAATAGGAGGTAAAAACGGCTGACTGAGCTTAGCCTTAGATCACAACAATTTTATAAGAGTTGCAGAGCTGATAGCACGACCAGTAGTATGGTCGTGCCAAAAATCTGGAGAGATCATTGCAAGTCACAATTCTGCTCACAAGGTCTTACGACCAGTGGTGCCACCAATCGCGAGGTGGCACGACCAATCATGCAACAAGTCGTCGCACAATAATGCACGACTTGTCATGCAATGACCAAAGACTGGTGGTACAACCTTCTTGCGAGCTCCTATAACCTCAAAATTTACAAATCAGTCGCAACTTGATTTTGAACATGTTTAAAAACCACCTGCGACCAATTTTTCACCCAGTGATCAGCTACGACCTCCGTGATTGATCGCACGTTCTTGTCACGATTGTCTGGCAATTCCTCAAAATTTCAGTCGTGGACAGGTCATAACCTGGTCGTATCTGTAGTGTGACGGTGGCTTTACTGTATTCACATGGGTGTGCCTGAAACCCAGAGACACCGGCCAGAGACAAGATTATTACCTGGAGATGTCAATATCTTTCTTTCCAGAGCCTTGATATGCCTTATATATATCACCATCCTATTTATTATTCACGTTTTTATTAAATATTATTCCTATTTTGCAAGTCCACACAGTATTCATTGTATCCCCAGACAAAGTCCGGATACTATGGTTTAAGCACTGTCGCGCCCCCGCTGCAGAGATTTTGTTTGCACGTGATAACTAAAAAAATATTGCACGGATCTTTACCAAACTTGACATGTGCATAGATATGGGTGAGAGGATGAAGCCTTTTTTAAAATGGGGTCATGACTTTTACTAGGAGAGTGACCTTGACCTAGATCCATTTTGGGGGAAATCACACCAATTCTTAAATATCCCAAGAAATCTTACATGGATTGATAAAAAAATCAACTTGACTGAAGATCTTAGATAGTGTTGTCATGTACCGGAAACTGGTGGTGCCACCTAGTATCCTTTTCTTGTTTTCTTGTGCCATTCAATACCCTCTTCATTGCCACTCAACAGTACTGTGAGCATTATAAGTCAAAAACTAATTAACAGATTTCTTTCATATTATGCATATACATTGACATGGGTTATAGGATGATGTATATTTAAATTAGGGGCATGACCTTTCCTATGAAGGTAGCCTTGACCTTGAATATTGCCATATATGGTGAAAATCACACAAAATCCTAAATATCTCAATACGGGATGCATGGATTGGTCCAAAAATCAAATTGACCAAGATCTTTGATAGCAGAAAACAGGTTGCGCCACCCTCTGTCTTTTACTTGCTTAATTTGTGCCTTTATATACCCCATCATTGCCACTTGACAGTACTGTGAGCATTATATGTCTAAAACTTATGGACAGATGGGGCTGAAATTGTGCATGTCCAATGATCTTGGACTCCTCCATCTTATACTCAAGACTGGTGGCAACATCTGCAATCATTTTGCCGTGGTGTCCATCTGTACATGTGCTTCAGGTGAAAATTGCTCATATCTCCTGAGTGGTTCAAGGTATTGGTCTGAAATTTGACATGTCCATCCATCTGTGAAAGTTTTCTGGTAAACCAGACAGGTGGCGCCACCTACCTTTCCGTTTATTTTAGAATAAATTAATGCCCTTTTCTGAGGAGTGATATGTCCTATTGGCCTGAAATTGTGCATATCCACACATCTTGGACTATTCCATCTTGTACTCAAGACTGGTGGCGCCATCTGCAATCGTTTTACTATGGCATCCATCTGTATATGTACTTTGAGTGAAAATTGCTCATATCCAGGGTATGGTTCAAGGTATTGGTCTGAAATTTGGCATGTCCATCCATCTCTAAAAGGTTCTAGTTAACCAGACAGGTGGCACCACCTACCTTTCCGATTTTTTTAGAATAAATTAATGCCCTTTTCTGAGGAGTGATATGCCCTATTGGCCTGAAATTGTGCATATCCACACATCTTGGAATATTCCATCTTGTGCTCAAGACTGGTGGCGCCATCTGCAATCGTTTTACTATGGCGTCCATCTGTACATGTACTTTGAGTGAAAATTGCTCATATCCAGGGTGTGGTTCAAGGTATTGGTCTGAAATTTGGCATGTCCATCCATCTCTGAAAGTTTCTAGTTAACCAGACAGGTGGCGCCACCTACCTTTGCGTTTTTGAGGAATAAATGAATGCCCTTCCTGAGGAATGATTTGCCTTAATGGCCTGAAATTGTGCATGTCCATTGATCTTGGACTCCTCTATCTTTTACTCAAGAATGGTGGCACCATCTACAATCGTTTGGCCATGGCGTCCATCTGTACATGTGCTTTTAGTGAAAATTGCTCATATATCCTGAGTGGTTCAAGTTATTGGTCTGAAATTTGGCATGTCTATCCATCTTGGAAATTTTTTTCATAAACCAGACAGGTGTCCCCACCTACCATCCCAATTCCATAGAATAAATTAATGCTTTTTTCTCAGGAGTGGTGTGCCCTATTGGTCTGAAACTGTGCATGTCCATAGATCTAGGCTTCCCCCATCTTGTACTCAAGACTGGTGGCGCCATCTGCCATTTTTAGCTCAGCTGACTATGAGTCATCTGAGCTATAGTCATGGTCCATTGTCCGTCGTCCGTCTGTCCGTCCGTCCGTCCGTAGATGTGGCACGTTTTGAAACCGTAAGACCTAGGAATCCAAAATTCGGCATAATGTTAGATGTCCCCAAGATCTCCTACAAAGCCGAAAACTGGGTCTTTGCGACTTCGTTCCTTTTAGAAATTAAGGAAAAACCTCAATTTTTTTATTAAAAACCTATTTTTACACTTCTGGACTGCCTAATATCAAAACCACTCGTCTGTTTTTCCTCATATTTACCATATTTATTCCTCTATATAGTTCCTATGTACATGCCAGAAATTATGTCTGTATTATGTAAATTTAAAAAGTTATGGGCCCAAACATAATGCATTGTGTAAAAAATCAGGAAAGATATTTGCATGATCACTTAACACAAAATATGTTAAAGCTATAAACTTTTTTTCAAGTAATATAACTTTAATTAATCAAAATTAAATTGTATACCCAAAATTAGATCAAAATCTTTTAAATTTTTTAAAATATTAACAAAAATAAAAAATTGGTACCTTAAATTTTGCCCAACTTTGACCATGGCACGTTTTTTTCCTGTAAGTACTGTGGATTTAATTTTCACAGCATATTTTTTTTTAGCATTTTGTCTGTAAACACCAAAAATTTGAAACCAGTTGATCAAAAACTGTAGATTTTATTCAAGTTTTCAAGCACCATGTAACATATTGTTTACATCAAGCTAGTGTCATGCAGTTTGCAAGTGCTCAGCTCCCCAGCTTCAGCTCTCAGTTCCTAAAATTTGGCATGCAATTAGATGTCTCAAAAATCCCCTACCATGCCAAGAATTTGGTCACTAGGACTTAATACCTTTGAGATATTAATGAAAAACTTCATTTTTCCATTAAAAACTCATTGTTACACTTCAAGACTGCCTAATATCAAAACCACTGATCTGACTTTAATCATATATTATATACATACATATTTTTCTGTACATTCTCTATGCACATGCCAGAAATGATGTCAGTATTGCGTAATTGTTTTAAGTTATGGGCCCAAACATAATGCACTTTTTAAAAAATCAAGAATTATATTTACTCCCTTAACAAGAGGATTGCTGAAGCTAGAGATTTTTTGTCAGGGATGTAACATTATTTAATCAAGATTCAATTAAATACCCAAAATTAGTTCTGAATTTTTCAAATTTTATAAGTTATTAGTATAAATATAAAATTAGTACCTTAAATTTTGCCCAACTTTGACCATGGCATGTTTGTTTCCTGTGAGCACTGTTAATATAATTTTCATATCATGCACACATAAAGATTTCAGCTTTTTAGTTAAAAAAGCTGAAAGAAATTGGCCAAAAATTGTAGCTTTTATTAATGTTTTTATGAGACCATGTCAGACCTTGGCTCTCTGTAGCACCTCTTGAGTCACCTGTATGTTTCAGCAAATTATGCATGCTTGAGGCGAGGCATAAACTGGGGCTCCAGGCAGCTTATTATATAATGGCCAGCCACAGTTGATCCAGGTGTCCAACCCAACTCATCTAGTAGTTTTAACCAACAGCATAACAATAAATTAATAAATTTTTATTGGTTTTTAATAACAAATTAAAGAAAAATAGAAAAGGAATTTGTTAGTTGATAATAACAGGAAATAAACTTGCAGTTACCGATGATATATGAATCTTGTATCGATGGATAGAATGTCACGTATTCCAAATAACACCATGCAGTCACCTATGGTATTTTTCAGTTCAATTTTAATGATAAAAAAGTAAATCATATTATTCATTACTAATCATTAGGGATCATATGAAGGAAATTAATGATAGACAAAGATGCAGTTGATAATATTATTATCTAGATTCCTACTGTGTCTATAGTTAGGCCAGACTTTTTTAATTTTTCGGTTTACGAACCCGCCGACCTCCGATTTTCTCATTTCAGAAAAAAAATAAAATTGGCATTTTGACTTTTTTTTCCTTTTATATTGTGTCGCCGTATCCAACACGGTTGTTGACAAATGATATGTTTATTGACCGTGTGTATTAGATCACCTCAAACGTTAGAACTCTTATGATTGGCTAATAAGGTCACTTTCGTAATGACAGATGGCGGGTTTAAGCCAATCACAGTAGGGTATCCTTGGGCCATAAATGCAATTGATTGGCCATCAAGTAGTCAAAAGATTCAGCAGGGAAAATGAGAATTCTTGGAGAGTTTTCAAAGTTTGTTTTCTGCACTACAGTTGCATTTTCAAAGCAGCGTTTATGTCATATTTACCTAGTTAAACATATTTGTTTTAGATAGATGTGAATGAGAAAAGAAAATTATTTTGGTTGCATAGCGGCTTTACTTGCTTGCCACCGTTAATAACTTGCTGGATATACAAACAAATTTACTTCTTAAGACTAATTATTGCATTCAAAGTCAGACGCTATTTACTACTGCAAATTGGCTAAGTTTCACAAGTTTACTCTTAAAAAATATTATAACTTGTCAAATCTTTAAATTTAACGCTTAAAAGAAAATTACTGAACAGATGAAATTATATGTACTGCAGGAGGTCGTCGTGTATTCTTTGAAAACTCCAGGAATTCTCAGGGTTTCTGCAGGAATTCCAACTACCTGTAGTCTTAGTGGCGCGGGTTGAAGCGTATGCTTTGTGGGTATTTTTTATAGTCAAAACAAAAGCAAGCTAAAACCAAAGCCATTTAAAATTCAGAAACTTTGAAAGGATTCATTTAATTGTTCCAAGCTGGAAGCTTTAATGTGTATGGATGCCGAAAAGCAGTACCTGACTGACAGTGGCCAAGTGACGGCATATTAAACCGAGTACGGTACGTACTGTCACGGCTGTGGTAAGAAATGCAGATCTTTATTAATAAATATTAAAAGATTATTAATACTTTTGTAAACTTTTAAAATACTTGAATTATTCAATGTGATCTCCAATGGAAATCTCACTTTATTAGCAGTTGTTGTATAATCATTCAATGTGATCTCCAATGGAAACCTCACTTTATTAGCAGTTGTATAATCAAAGTACTATCAAACATGCGCAACACCAAAATGGAAAGGTCATGGTTATGAATCAAACAACTCGAGTTCCATGTTGTTGACATTTGATAAACAATAGGCGAATAGCTGCAAGTTGCTCATTGATATTGTCATTTACGACTGAAAAATAAAACTTCAGTCTATCATGCTAGCAGTGAATATTTAGTTTTCTCCTTGCATGTCTGACAAAAATATATTATTTTGTATTTGTATAAGTATTTGACTGGTCTTAAATTTGTAAAACTTTATAAAATAGGCAGTTCACTTGGCAGGGACAGTGACTAAAGTTTTATTTCAGGTGTGTATGAAATCATATATAAGTTATACTGTTTAAACTTTTATTTGTCATTATTTTACCTTCGATGACATTTGAATGGCTTAAAATAACATGGCACACGCATGATTCATGTGGAAAACTCAAAAGGATGATGATAATATTTTAATTTTAATATATTGTTTTATATATTTTATATAGGTTTATAAAGTGCCTTTTTAAAGGGACATAATCAGGATAAATATTATGCCTATTCTTTCACACTATCAGTTCAGTTTTGCTTTAAACAAAGGTTTCCCAGCATAACCATCCCAGAAATCATTTCCTCGCATACGACTGTTTAACACCTTGTTATGAACGTGCGTGTTGGTAAACACAGTCCACGTGTGTTTGTTTACAATAACAAGGCCGCAATACCAGAGGTCCAGTTAATAGGGGCAACACGCGGTTTTTCAGCCAGGGGGAACATGTATTATATTTTTTGGCCAAGTCAGTGAGGGCATCTCCTGATTGACACGTGTTGAGGTTCCGCGCTACACACGGCCCTACGCATTGTGTTTATGTTGACACCTGCCATCGCGCCCGGTCCACTGTTTTCAACACTCGTTTACAGGAGTAAGCAAACGGTTTCAAGGCAATGTTTTGGCAGGTACAGATTTTTTTTTTAAAGGGAAGAAACTATTTTTTGTGTCAACTTAACATGCTTTAAAGGTGATTGGGCCTCT
Organism: Sipunculus nudus; assembly: GCA_026874595.1. Classification (NCBI taxonomy): domain Eukaryota; kingdom Metazoa; phylum Annelida; class Sipuncula; order Golfingiida; family Sipunculidae; genus Sipunculus; species Sipunculus nudus. Next base: position 97,889,414 of record CM049308.1, read on the forward strand.
TTAAAAATGAATTTTATAACCCAACTGTACAATACAGGATTCACGAACACCAGTATCCAGGTTTGTTCCAATTTTTTTTTTTTTTTTTCCTATCTCCTACCTATCACTTTTGTCAAACATGTTCATAAACCAAAGAATTAAAAAAGTCTGGCCTTAGTACATTGATGTGAAATTAGTCCAAAATGAATATATTACATTTTTTTTAATATAAATAAAAGCCATAAAACCAGGTACTTATGATCATTATTTAAATGTGTGAATTTTGTATATTCTGGATTCTCAACATCATTGTTTGGTGAAAACTGAATAAATACCAGACATGGTGCGAATACTTTGCAATTGTATTTAAACATGAATATGAATATGTACTCCATTATAAAATTTCTTTCATAAGAATGGGAATTCAGGTAAAAATGAAAGTATATGAATACCAGTGCAAATACTTTCAAAATGTATTAATGAATGCATTCATGAATATATTCTTTAATATTATTTTAATAATCATTTCAGTTATATTTTATTTGAAAAAATCATACTATTCTCTTATTATTTTTAATAAATAGTTAAACTCTTATATTATATGTTCTGCTTATAAGTTATATGGCCAAGTCAAAATCTGTGTGACAATCACACTCCATTTGTTAATAAAATAAATGAAATTAATCCTCTTTCCTGTCTCCAAAGGTACTATCAAAATCATACATAAGCTAAACAACAACAACTCATAATACAGCTTATTTTTATTACCACATAAAACCAGCATGTGCCTCATTTCTAAATCATATTTTTTTATTATATATAACAGCTGAGCGCCGTGACCCATAGGTCCCTTGTTTTCATGTGGTGTCCATCTGTCCATTGTTTTAGGTGAAAATTGCTCATATCTGAGGAGTCGTTTAATGTGTTGGTCTCCAATTTGGCATGTACATCCATCTTGGAGAGTTTTCTCGTCAACCAGACAGGTGGTGCCACCTATCTTACCATTTTTAGCTCAGCTGACTATAAGTCATCTGAGCTATAGTCGTGGTCCATTGTCCGTCGTCCGTCCGTCCGTCTGTCCGTCCGTCCGTCTGTCTTGCCGTCCGTCCGTCCGTCCGTAAATGTGGCACGTTTTGAAGCCATAAGACCTAGGAATCCAAAATTCAGCATAATGTTAGATGTCCCCAAGATCTCCTACCAAGCCGAAAACTGGGTCTTTGCGACTTCGTTCCTTTGAGAAATTCAGGAAAACTCTCAATTTTTTATTAAAATCCTATTTTCACACTTCAGGACTGCCTAATATCAAAACCACTCATCTGTTTTTCCTCATATTTACCATAAATATTCTTCTATATAGTTCCTATGTACATCCCAGAAATTAAGTCTGTTAAGTATAAATTCTTTAAGTTATGGGCCCAAACATAATGGACTTTGTAAAAAATCAGGAAAAATATTTACTCACTTACCATGAAAAATTTTGAAACTAGAGTCTGTTTTCCCAAGTATATAACTATGTTTAATTAAGATTCAATTGTTTACCCAAAATTAGATCTGAATTTTGTAAATTTTGTAAGTAATTAGCATAAAAATAAAATCAGTACCTTAAATTTTTCCCAACTTTGACCATGGCGCGTATTTTTCCTGTAAGTACCATTGATTTAATTTTCACAGCATGTAAACATAAATATTTAATTTGTTTAAATCTGAAATTTGGAAGTAAAAGCTTGAAAATTAAGCTAGTAATTGATTTTTTTCATGAGGCTCTATGGTAGTCATTTGCTTTGTTTACAGATTACAGATGCAGGGTCCCACTCCAGGTCACTGGAAGTCAGCTATGCCAGGGTTTCTGATTTGTTACAGTCACTGGGGGAGATCCCCTGCTGTGACAGGTGTACAGTTACTCTCATATCACCACCCCAATAACCCCCCCCCCCCCCCCCCCCGCACACCCAACCCACCAAGTGTTATGCAGTATTGTTATTGTTTTCACTGTTTTTCTCCTTAATTGTAATGCTGTTTCCACTCTGATATGCAAAAACTTTCCTTGAAAAAGTAATTCAAGGTGTAATCCAGAAGATGCAATGTTGTGTAATGTAGCATTTTTAAAGAAATCATTTTTCTTTTAAATGATTTTACCAATCATAATGGAACCCATCAGTATGCTTAAATTATGATAAAATATGAAGCACATTATGGATAAATAAAGACACAATTAAAAAATTGTGAAATCTTAATCAAGTATTTTTTTTAGATATTTATTGTTTTGCAGATTTAAAAGATATATTTTTGTGGTAAAAAATAAATAAACATTTGTATGCATGATGTGGTGTTATCTGACAAGATTGAGATTTATGATGATGCAATTGAGAATTATGAATAAACTTTTATATTCAGATATATAGTTATATTGAAAATGTATAGAAATATAAACTTAAATTTTAAAAAAATTGGTGTGATAAAAAAATGAGGATTTATTACAAACATTTGTTCATTATTTTCCTGCATCATCAGAATTTGAGATCAGGCTTTGTTTGCCATGTTTTATGTTGTTAATTAGTCATATTTCAACTGTATACATTTCATAAAAAAGCATATATTTAATAATTTATATTATACAAAAAAAAGATTCGATTGAACAAATGTGTAAACTACTGAAATGTCAACAGTTAATCGAAAAGCCAACTAATGATCATGGTAATTGTACAGATCATTTGTTCACAAACTGCTCACATGCTTCAGTTTCAACATTAGGAAACACATGGTCAGGTCACAAAATATTATTTGCAACAATTTCTTGCTCATCAATACAAACCAATCATATAAACCAACCATGGCCTTTATTACCTCTTCCTCTTACACTTTATCTCCATTTGATATTATTTTAGATTTTTACCTTCAAGGTTAACGTCAGCTGAGCACAGTGACCCATAGGTCCCTTGTTATAGTATGAATTAATTCCCTTTTCTCAAGAGTGATTCACCGTATTGGCCCCCATATTTGGGGAAAAAATATTGTTTCTGAAGTTGATAGATGGTAGAAACCATAGTCGTTGCCAAGTGCCAGTATATGAACCTGAAAGAACCTGTGGTCGCCATATTGTACTTTTTACTCTCCACAACAGGGGCTACCACCTGCATGTCCAGGTCTGCCGAGTTTGGCAAACTGACAGAAATAGCTAGAGTATGGATTCATTATTTATAGGTAATGGGTATTTAGAGAAACGTTTATTTATTAGTACCAACTTTCTAATATACACCAAATTCTGAGGAAGCTGCATGGTTATTTTGATATTATATTATCATACTTCTTCAGTATATACTTAATTAAAATTTATTTTGTTTGAAAACAATGGAGTAACTAGGACTTAGAAGTTTCTGCAGCAACAGTGTTCCCTTTGGAAATGTCTAAGTCCTATCTTGCAGAAGAATTAGCCTCAAAGTATACAAACTTATAACTGACATATACAGAGCTCCTTAATGTGCATATTCCCTTATATCTCCTATACAAGTCACATATAACTGAAATATACAGAATGGCTTCATGTGCAACTCCCCTATAACTGACATATAACGAACATACAACTCCCTTATAACTCACTTATAACCATGCCTGACTAAACATATAGCTGCAATATAAATATATCTCCCATACATAGCATTTATATGGGAAATATATGTCCCTTGTAAGGGACATATATTCCATTTAAGGGACATATAAGGCACCTATATGTGAGTACTTTTAATTTTGGTAAGGGATGTCCATTTTGCTACTTATTACTTTTTGTGGTTGATTTAGGTATAAGAATTGTGCTATATCTGTAGCGTGTATATTTGTTACATTTTCTAGAACCCCTATACCCGACAACAAATTGGGAGTCAGAAGAGAGACTAAGAACTGTCGTTTACATATTTACTGTTAACCTCACCAAAATCCTTACTCTATTCCATGATGAACTGTTCAAATTTTATTTTGAGGATTTTTGTCTGTAATGTCAACATAACTAGGGCCTATAGTAGGTGTTTTTATTGGAGTTGTTTGCTTCTTTGTGTTCTGATTAATAGCTTTACTAATTTGTGGATATCCCTATTTTTGATGTTTTGTGTTTTGAATTGATTCATATGCTGTGTGTATGTGAGAGAAATGAGATGCATTCCAAGTGAGAAAAAGTATATAATAAATCTAAATGATTCGTAACCAGACTTTTTGTACTGAGTATATAGTTTCCAATAATATGCCCTTAGCTTGCTTATATTACACATGTATAATAAATTTGCATATGTGTATACATAATGCAGAATGTATATTTATTAAATCTACTGCTTTGAATTAGAAAAGCACTATATATTGTCATTTATACCATTAAAATGTCCCTGGTTTAGACAATCTGTGTGGAATGGAACTTCATATAGAATTAAATAACAGTAAGGTGTTGAATGTATTAAACTCCAAGTTAAATTATGGAATGGTTATGTGAAATACTGGAGGTTGTATAGACCTGGAATGAGTACAAAAAAACTTTGTGGAATCAATTATACCTTTGGAATTTTTTCTTACATAAAATGTTTAAAAAATTAAATTCATGAAGTTAAAACCCGTCCATGAGCTATACATACTGCTAATTATACTATCTAAATGCTGGCACCTATAATGTAAGCCCATGCATTCACCCCCTTACCATGCACAGTGGAATGGATCTCAAGTGATTAACAGCTATTCAATTAACTTTGATTCCACACCCCTAGCTGTTTATCATAACAGTGATATTTCAATAGATTAATCAGTTATATCAGTTATAACAGTTAAATAGTGCTCAAACAACTACTGAACTCTTGCATGCCCTTCACCTTGGAATTAAAGCATTCTTGAAGGACCATATTTCAAATAAATCACTTTAATTATGATTATTACAATTGTTTTAAATAGGAACACTCAATTTGTCTATAATATTTTATCATGTCTTTACAGAATATATATTTTAGTCACATGCCTAAAACCTATAAGAATATACATACAAAACAGCTGAAATTTGGTATAGCCTATACAAAACATATTATGTATATTATATATATATATACATATTATAAAACATGTATATTGCATAAATATATATTATTATTATTAATAATAATAATAACCACAACAATAATAATAAAATATGTAACAAAAGTGTAATAAACAATATAAAATATTTTCATTTTAGGCAATAAACTACTACTACTATAATCTGTGTGACACAAAAAAGAGAAATTTCATGATAAGATCATTTATTTTATAATTTGTATTAGCAGTACAAAAGAAGAGGATTAATAAATGGGAAACCTAATTTCAGGTTCTGATTTTTAGTGAACCTGTAAGCTTATGTGATGGTGTGGTGTCAGCCATTGTCCGTCGTCTGTACGTTAACCCATACCATCTTGAAAACGGCAGGATTTAGCTTCACCAAATTTTATGCCAAAAATTAGTCATCTAAAAAACTCTATTGGATTTTGCATATTTTTTGGCTAACTGTGTTTTCTTAGATTTTATAGGGAAAAAGCTAAAAAAACCTTTAAAAATCTTCTTCTCCGAAAAGGTTCAATATTTCACAAAAATTTCCTTGAACAATCTCTCTCAAGTTTGTTCGAATGGTGTAAGTTTGGTGATTTTTGGCCGAATTACATGAAGTTGAACTTAGTCACCTGTCGAAAAAAAGCATACTTAAAAGCATACTTAAATTACAATCTCAGAAACGGCTGGAGCTATCATCACCAAATTTTATGCCAATATTGGTCACATGAGTCATATCTGAAATTGAGTTATTGGCGGCGCCAGCTGCAGCAGCCTTTTTTGTACGGGGGTCATCAGTGCCCGTATCATACTAAGGGCTACAAAAAACTTCTTCTGTGAAACCAAATGGCCAAATTGTTTAATATTGCACAGATATGTTCCTAGGGTAGTGCTTTCTGAAGTTTGTTCAAATGGTCTCAGTTCAGTGACTTTTGGCCAAGTTATGGAAAGCTGAATTTAGTCATATGCTATAACAGCCCATTTTAGCTCAGTGGCTACAAAGATCTACTCAAAAACCACTGGGCCAAATTCTTAAATCTCACACCTTAATTATCCTTAAATGTTGATAATTCAAGTTAGTTCAAATGGTTTTGGTTCAGTGATTTTGGGCTGAGTTACGGGAAGCTGAACTTAGCCATTTTGCTGTATTTTCCTATACGAGTCATAAACCTGCAAAACGTTTTTGGCCTGATGCCACTGAGGCCAGTTTGTTTAATATTTTATAAGAATAATCCCCACAATAATTCTTATTTTTATTGTCTTTGAAGGTTCCACATTAATAATTTTTGGCTGAATTATGGATATTGAATATGTTAGCTGTGTGAAGCAGTTACATCTAGCCTGGCACCAGTTTATCAGCATCTATTAAATCATGCCACTAGACATTAAGATGTCAGGTTAAATAGCTTGGCAGACTGCCAACTATTTCAGATTTGGCAACAGGCAAAAGGTCAGCCTGGATCTTTTTATAGCTTTATCTGGTAACTGTATCAGATTAGGCAACAGGTCATGTGTTCACTCAGTACAGCCAGGTATAGGTTAGAGTTCACTCAGTGCAGTAGCTGCATTCTATTTATAGCTTTAGCAGACTGTCCACTGCATCAGATTTGGCCCCAAAGGTCAGTCTGGAACTATTTATAGCTTTGGAAGACTGCCAACTGTGTCAGATCAGGGTACAGGTCCAAGGTTCACTCAGTCTAACCTGGTGCTGGTCAAGAGTTCATTCAGTGCAGTAGCTTGAGCCAGCAATTTGTCACAGTTCACTTGGGGCAACTGCCTTTCTCACCTAAGCCTGGTTAGCCCAGTGCATCAAACTCAAGGGAAGTTTGTAGTATTGGCCTGATATTTTTACATGTCTATGCATCATTGATGGCTTTCCGTTCACAAGACAGGTGTCGCCATCTACAATGACTTTTGCACAGTGTATGTGCCTGCTTATTTCTATGGAGGAATTTGATATATCAGCCTGAAATTGGGCATATTTATCCATATCGGATATCTATATCATGTACAAGACTGGTGGCGCCACATACAATAATTTTTGCACAGTGTATGTCCCTGCTTATTTCTCAGGAGGGTTTGACATATCAGTCTGAAATTTGGCATATGTAGGCCTTGTTTCTAAAATACACCAGTGTATAGCTAAATTCAACTCTGTCACAAGAAAAAAGAAGTAGACCTGGAAGTCAGACAGGCAGGTGGCAGCCCCTGTTGTGGAGTGTAAAAAGTACCCACATGGTTTTGGTCAAGGCAATATGGAGACCACAGGTTCTCTCCGGGTCATCTCCAGCTAGGGTGTCATAGGATTTCTTAATGAATACTTTGTGGACTTGCAAAATAGGTATCATATTAAATCAAATGTTATTAATAAATAGGATGATGAGATATAAGGCATATCAAGGCTCTGGAGAGAAAGATATTGACATCTCATTAGGTAATAATCTTTTATTTTTTTACAGTTTATTGCTCAAAGCTGCCTTTAACAAATTGGAACCGATCTGGTTCCGACAGCTAGAACCTAGGACCTTAGGATACTACATATGGTACAATGTACAATAACAGTATAAATTCTATTTTCCATTTCTACTTCAAAGACAAATTTCAGGTTGCCTGTATTGCCATATTTAAATTTACTGATACACATTTTTGCTATGAGAATAATGTGATTGACTTTTGATGTGGTCTCACTATTATCTTCACATTTGTATCTGAGTATTACGTCAGCTTCCGATAATTTGACACTTTTGCCAGCTATTACCAAAATTTTGCTTTCTACTTCCAACCAAAAATGTTTCAGTTTTCCACATTAATAGAAAAAGTGTTCAATGTAGCCTGTTTCGTCACAAAAACTACATTTAATAGAGTCCTTTATACCCATTTTATGTAGCAGCACATTGGTGGGAAATATATAATGAAGTATTTTCTAGTGGAGTAGTTGTAACCTGACCTCTTAACAACATTTCTTTGCTGTATACCAGTCCGCTGATGTTAGGCATCTACTTGGATATTTATTTAGCCAATCTTTTCAGAGTAGGGAGTCACGATGTTATCCTGCTTTATTAAATTACGAATAGATTTCACATTAAGCACTGTAATTGGCAGGCCTCGGAACTGATTATCTTGTGTCTCGAAAACTGGGGAACCATTCTTGCGTATAAAATTTTTAACTGCCGTCTGTACTACATTATACTCCAGCATTCTTGCTGGACTATTGCCTAGTTTTCTGACCACATCTTCAAAACTCATGATAAGACCATTTTGTACTATATCAGAGAGGTAACCCTAACCCTAATTATACCCTTAGAGAAAAAAAACATAGTTTAAGCACAGTCAAGAAGCACATAAAAAGCACAATAGAAGTATAAATGGAGCATGCTTTAAGCACAGCTGGGGCATATAAAAAGCACCTTTGAAGCATATTCAGAGTGTGCTTAAATGTTACTGGAATTGAAATGGCACTTAGAAAATATTTGATCAGGAGCACTATAAAAGCAGAGAAAAAGCATGCCTGGAGCATTCTGAAGCACATGTTCAGCACATTAGAAGTACTAATGGAAGCACAGAAAAAGCACACCTGGAGCACTTTTTTAGCAGATATTCAGCACATGAGAAGTATTCAAGAAAGCACACAAAAAGCATACTTGAAGCACTTTTGAAGCACAGTTTCAGCACATGAAAAGTATTCATGAAAGCACGGAAAAGCCATAGCTGGAGCACTTTTTAAGCACATATTTAGCACATGAGAAGTATTCATGGAAGCAAAGAAAAAGCATACTTGGAGCACTTTTGAAGCATAGTCTCAGCATATGAAAAGTATTCACGGAAGCACACAAGAAGCATACCTGGAGCACTTTGAAGCACTCATGGAAGCACAGAATAAGCACACCTTCCATACCGAAAATAGGGTCAGTAGGTCTTCAGTCCTTTGAGATATTAAGGAAAACCCTCAATTTTTTTATTAAAACCGCACTCTTACAATTTCAAGGCTGCCAAATATAAAAACCGTTGATCTGTTTTTGATCATATTTCATATACATATTACTGTATATATTTTGTATATATATATATACAAGAAATTGTAGCAGTATTGTGTAATTTTTTAGCTCAGCTGACTGAAAGTCATCTGAGCTATAGCGATCACCCTTCGTCCGTCGTCCTGCCGGCTGGGCGTCAACAGGGCCCAAATCGTAACTGCTGGACCTGGAATCTTCTAACTTGACATTCAGGGAGATCTATGAAAAATCTCCCTGGAAACCTGAAATTAAGTCTCTGTTACCCATATTCTCCGAGCTATGGGTCTCCTAAATACCCCCCAGAATAATAAAAAATTTGATACAAAAGCTCAAGTATCTGAATAACTACTGCATTGATCAGAATGATTCTTTGCATGAATATTGATCATGGAGAATACCATCAGTTCCTGCAAACTGGTGGCACCACCTGAATTTTTTTTAGCGAACCTGTGAGCTTATGCGATGGTGCGGCGTCGTGCGGCGTCTGTCGTGTGTCATCTGTACGTTAACCATAGCTATCTCAAAAACAGCAGGAGCTAGCATCACCAAATTTTTTGCAAATAATCAGTCATCCGAAAAACTATATAGGATTTTGTTTATTTTTTTCCTAACTGCATTTTCTTAGATGTTATAGGGAAAAAGCTAAAAAAGCTTTAAAAATCTTCTTCTCCTAAACTGTCCAGCCAAATTGTCCAATATTTCAAAGAAATGATTCCTGGAAAAATCTTTCTCAAGTTTGTTCGAATGGTTCCAGTTAGGAGATTTTTGGCCGAGATACAGGAGGTTGAACTTTGTTAACTGTGCAAAAAAGCATATTAAAATTTAAATCTCAGAAACGGCTGTAGCTATCATCACCAAATTTTATGTCAATGTTGATCACATAGGTCATATCTGAAATTGAGGTATTGGTAGCGCCACCTGCATCGGCCTTTTTTGTACAGGGTCATCAGTTCCTGTATCACACTGAGGGCTACAAAAATCTTCTTCTCTAAAAAAACCATAAGGCCAAAATGTTTAATATCGCACAGAAATGACCCTAGGGTAGTGCTTTCTGAAGTTTGTTCGAATGGTCTCTTTTCAGTGACCTTTGGCTAAGTTATGGGAAGCTGAATTTAGTCATATGCCATAAGAGCCCATTTTAGCTCAGTGGCTTCAAAGATCTTCTCAAAAACCACTGGGCCAAATTCTTAAATCTCACACATTAATTATCCTCAGATGTTGATACTTCAAGTTTGTTCAAATGGTTTTGGTTCAGTGCTTTTTGGCTGAGTTACGGGAAGCTGAACTTAGCCAGTTTGCTGTATCGTCCTATATGAGTTATAAACCTATGAAACGTTTTTCGACTGATGCCACTGTAGCCCGTTTGTTAAATATTTTACAAGAATAATTTCTACAATAATTCTTATAATAATTGTCATTAATTGTTCCACATGAATGATTTTTGGCAGAATTATGGAGATTGAATTGAGTCATTAGCTCAGCTGACTATAAGTCATCTGAGCTATAGTCATGGTCCATTGTCCGTCGTCCATCCGTCTGTCTGTCCGTCCGTCCGTCTGTCCGTCTGGATGTCTGTCCGTAAGACTGGCACGTTTTGACACCGTTGGACCTACGAATCTGAATTTCGGCATACAGTTAGATATCCCCATAATCTTCAACCATGCCAAAAATTGGGTCAATAGGACTTCGTTCCTTTGAGATATTAAGGAAAAACCTCAATTTTTTATTAGAAATCTATTTTCACACTTCAGGACTGCCAAATATCAAAACCACTCATCTGGGTTTCTTCATATTTACCATAAATATTCCTCTATATAGTTCCTATGTACATGCCAGATATTAAGTCAGTATTATATAATTTAAAAAAGTTATGGGCCCAAACATAATGGACTTTGTAAAAAAATCAGGAAGATATTTGGTCACTTAAGACCAAAAGTGTTAAAGGTAGGGACTTTTTTCCAGTAATACAACTTTAATTAATCAAAATTTAATTGTATACCAAAAATTAGATCAAAATTTGTTGAATTTTTTTAAATATTGGCAAAAATATAAAATTGGTACCTTAAATTTTGCCCAACTTTGGCCATGGCACGTTTTTTTCCTGTAAGTACTGTGGATTTAATTTTCACACCATGTATACATAAGGATTTAATCTGTTAAAATCTGAAATTTGAAAATAAAAGCTGCAAAATTAGGCTAGTTATTGAATTTTTTGGAGGCTCTTGTTGTATTCCCTTACAATGTCAAGCAGTCCACTTTGATGACTGTAGGTCATTCAGTGCACATCTCTATGCTCCCCAGGCTGTTGACATATTTTTAGATGTCCCAAAAATCTCCTACCATACCAAAAATTGGGTCATTAGGACTTTGTTCCTTCGAGATATTAAGGAAAAAAAACTCTGTTTTCCATAAAATAAGCCATTGTTACACTTCAAGGCTGCCTAATATCAAAACCACTGATCTGTTTTTGATCGTATTTAGTATTCACATTCTTTTATACATTTTCTATGAACATACCAAAAATTAGGTCAGTATTGGGTATTATTTTGAAGTTATGGGCCAAAACATAATGCAATTTTTTTTAAAATCAGGAAATATATTTACTCACCTAACATGAGAATTTCTGAACCTAGAGACTTTTTTTCAGGAATATATTTTTATTTAATCAAGATTCAATTGTTTACCCAAAATTAGATCTGAATTTTGCAAATTTTTCAAGTTATTAGCATAAATAAAAAATCAATACCTTAAATTTTGTCCAACTTTGGCACTGTTGATTTAATTTTCCCAGCATATATGCATAAGGATTTAATCTTTTAAAATCTGAACTTTCAAAAGAAATTGATTGGAATGAATAGCTTTTATTCATGTTTTCATACACCATGTCAAGTGTTGTTTACATCTAGCCCACCTAGTAGTACAGCCTTCACTTGCATTATGTAACCCACCCCAGGCAGCTTACCTTGGCCCAGCTTGGCCACTACTAGCAGGCTTCCCCTCTGCCCTGCACTCACCCCCCCCCCCCCAGCTGGTGCATAAACTAGATGAATGTTATAATTTTTCTGTATTTTATTTTATTCTTGGACATGCTACATTTTAGATTTTGTATTGAACCACCAGGGTTACAATGATTAAAGTGTACATTTAATTGTGTCCACAAAGTGGTGTATTGCTGTGAAAGTGTGGATGTTCATGAGATAAGTAATTCCTTACTTCAGAAGAGTAAAAACTTCACCAGGTGTGAAATTGACTATTAATTCCAGTAATTAATTAAAACTGGGATAGTAATTAGCACAATGATATTGTTTGTCCCTCATTCAACCAACAGTGTGTATACTTTATTTGAAAAGATGTTTTATTTTATAAAATTTACTTTTATTTTATTTTGGTGAATAAATTTAAGCATTTACTGAAAACTCCAATGTGCAAAACTTTTTAATAGTGATTCAAGTAATATTCTTGTAGATGCCATGTTGTGGCATTATTTTCTTTTAAAATCAGTTTAAACATTTATGATTTAAAAATAATAAAATATATGTGTATGCATAATATGACCCAACGTTTTTTACTCTGTATATATAATGATTGCAACTTTTGCAACAATTCTAATATTTTAACTTATATTTTCAGGTTTTTTAAATAAAAATTTATAAACCTGTAAATAAAAAAATGATTCAGATAAAAAATTCTTAATGGAAAAAGTGGATCTGCTTAAAAAAATAGGATTATATATAAACTTAAATGCATTATTCTCTTGAAAGTGAAATAAAGGTATTAGTCCATTCTGTCCACTTGCCTGTCCATCTGTAAATTTTCGTATGCAACACAGTATCTCAAAACTTTTACTGTTTTTCTTCATGACAGTCTTGTCAGAGTATTAGGATGCAATCATATATTTAGAACTTTACTATAACCATGTAGGAGGGCCCCTTTCCTCTTAGCTTTTCATATTCTTATATAAATGAAAAACATTACAATAGAATATTTCTACATCCACCTTCGTGCTGCCCTCACTTTTCCCTTCTCCAAACCCCATCCCAAAGTCAGCTTCAGTAAGCAAGAACAAGATGAATCAGATATATTCATACTTTAATATTTTGTATAACTATTTGTCCATAGGTACCTATGTACATGCCAGAAATTATGTCAATATTGTGTAATATGTAGACATAGTGGGCATCACAATAATGTACCTTGTCAAGACTAAAGAGATATTGTGTCATACAGTCACATATTCATAAATCACTTCATCAGTATAGTTAATCATAACATCATATCTGTCAAATTGAACGCTTGCAGACTACCATACACTTTAGATCCTTCAACAAATAGCCTTATCATCATTCTACTACTGCTTATTACTGCTGTCATTGCATTCATATTTGCTCAAATATATCACAATTTTCAACCCCTCCTAAATAAATAAAAAATGAACCACTTTATTTGACTCTATTAATCCATCAGTCAGGTAATTTCATTTATCATTTACTCACATATTACATTACATTCCTTTATAATAGCCCAACATGTCCATGATATTCATAAGCTTTATCGACTCGATATAGTATCACAGTGGAGAAACATTTATAGTCCAATCACGATCAGCTGAGCGCCGTGACCCATGGGTCCCTTGTTTTACCATATATGTTAGCTGTGTGATGCTGTTACATCTAGCCTGGCACCAGTTTATCAGCATCTATTACATCATGCCACTAGACATTTAGATTTCAGGTTATCTTTGGTTAATATTGACAAGAAAGTTTCTTAAAAGCTTTTAAAAAATTTAGATTTATGATTTAAGTTATTCATCATACCAGGCAATGTTACAATCATGGATATTCAGCTCTCTGTGGCTATATAAAGACAACTGTACGTGGATTATAAATTACTGGTATCCCTACTCAACTTAATTCAAGAATTTGCCATCAATGAGATATATCTGTATTTTAATTTTGCATTCAGTATGCATCCGTAATAATTTTACATATATTCCTGATTTCTTTTTTATAAAAAGTCAGCTGAAAAGCATTTTGTATTGGGAAAATAAATTTCAAAGTTATTTCGAGTAGGGACCACTTTTGTGTTCAGCTGGCAGTACTTTGTTTACCACTGGCAGATTGGCAGATAGCTTTGGCAGACTGCTCACTGCATCATATTTGGCACCAAAGTTCAGCCTGAATCTATTTATAGCTTTGGCAGACTGGAAACTGTGTCAGATTATGCAACAGGTCAAGAGTTCACTCAGTGCAGCCAGGTACAGGTCAAAAGTTCACTCAGTCTAGCCAGGTGCAGGTTAAGAGTTCACTCAGTGCAGTAGCTTGAGGCAGCAATTTGTCACAGGTCACTCGGGGGAAACTGCCTTACTCACCTAAGCCTTGTCTGCCCAGTGCATCAAACTCTGGGGAAGTTTGATGTATTGGACTGATATTTTGACCTGTCTATGCGTCTTTGATGGTATTCTCATTTACAAGACAGGTGGTGCCACGTACATTGACTTTTGCACAGTGTATGTGCCTGCTTTCTTCTACAGAGGAATTTGATATATCAGCCTGAAATTGGTCATATTTATACATATCGAATAGCTTTGTCGTATACAAGACTGGTGGTGCCACCTACAATAATTTTTGCACAATGTGTGTCCCTGCTTACTTCTCAGGAGGGGTTTGATATATCAGTCTGAAAATTCGGCATTTGTGTATATCTCTGATAGCTTCGATGTATACAAGACTGGTGGTGCCAGCTACAATCGTTTTTGTGTTGTGTGCACCCATGCCAGAATTTCAGCAGTGATGTTTGTGTAATTGTTTCTTATTCAAAATGTTTAGTACTTGCATTGTTCATATACATGAAAAGTAATGGTCCAGCATTGAAGCATTATACCTGGTGTATTTCCCAATGCACAGGTTCGCATTAGGCCTGTAGGCCTTGTTCCAAATTTTACGAATTTTTTTCTCTATTATTTAAACCTTCAAATTAAGCCAAATCTTGTAATTGGGCACCAATCATAAACCTTTGACCTAGAATCTTCAAACTTTACATCTAGGGAGGTCTATGAAAAGTCTTCTTGAAAATCTGGAATTAAGTCTCTGTTACTCTTATCCTCTGAGCTGTTTGGCTCGTAATTCCCCCCCCCCCCCCCCCACGAATGATCAAAAATGTGATACAAAAGCTCCAGTGTATGAATAACTAATGCATTGATAGCCATGATTCTTTGGATATATATTGATCATGGAGTGTTCATCAGTTCCTGAAGACTGGTGGCACTACCTGTATTTTTTCAAATTTTTACACATTTTTTTTCTATTTATGAGACCTTCAAATGAAGTGGTCATCTGTCAAAAAGCCCACTGAAACCCATTTCTAAGGACTCTTCACAAAATTCATGATTTTTTTGCACTCTGGCTGTCATTTTGCTCATCGTTCAAACATTCCTTGAATTCAGCTGAGCGTCATGGCCCATGGGCCACTTGTTTAAGTTATGGGCTTAAACATTATTCACTTTGTAAAAAATCAGGAAATATATTTACTTACATAACATGAGAATTGCTGAAGCTAGAGACTTTTTAGCGAACCTGTGAGCTTATGCGATGGCGCAGCATCGTCTGTCTGTCGTCAGCCGTCCGCTGTCCAGGGCTGGCTTTCCGCCATCAATGGCTGTAAGTCAGAAACCGTCTGAGCTAGCAGCTCCAAATTACATGTAAGAATTAGTCTCATGTGAACTTGGTGCCCTGGAGCTTATTATTGGATATCTGCATTAATTTAGATTTTATAGAGAAAAAGCTTAAAAACATTTAAAAATCTTCTGCTCTGAAACTGTCCATCCAAATTGTCCAGTATTTCACAGAAATGATACCTGGAACAATCTCTCTCAAGTTTTTTCGAATGGTTCCAGTTTGGAGTTTTTTTGCCGAGTTACAGGAGGTTGAACTTATAGTCATCTGTCCAAAAAAGCACTCTAAAATTAAAATCTCAGAAACGGCTAGAGCTATAATCACCAAATTTTATACCAATGTTTGTCACATATGTCATATATGATTTTGAGGTATTGGTGGTGCCACCTACATTGATGTGTTTTTTACAAGCAAAAATGTAATTTTAAACTCTTCTAGCTTATACACTGATTTATGGTGAAACTGTTTAGCTGATTGGTTTAAACTTAATATAATAGGTGATTGGTACCTATGAGGGCTCCAGATCTGTTAAATTACAGACCTGTTGGAATTCCAAAATGGCCACCACAGCCAGATCGCTGAATTTCTTTCACGCGCCATAACTCAACAACAACCTGTTGCAGCTTTCCAAAATTCACAGGGATGATTGGTACCTATGAGGGCTCCAGACCTATTGAATACCAGACCTCTCGGAATTCCAATATGGCTGCCACAGCCTGATCCCTGATTATCTTTTGCGCGCGATAACTCAACAACAACCAACTGCAGCTTTCCCAATTTCACAGGGATCATTGGTGACTATGAGGGCTCCAGACCAATTGAATTACAGACTTGCTTAAAATCAAATATGGCCAACAGACTACATTCGGTGATTTTCTATTGCACACATTATTTCAGACATATCTTCTTTAATATCATTTGATCCAGTCGGATTTTATCCTTCATGCATGTGGATAAAAACCTGTTTTTGTTTGTCATATTTTTCAAATTTAACTTAATTTTTCACCCACATGTAAACTAGTCCAGCACTACCAGAAATGCGGGGCCCTCTGAGGACCATTGTCCAACCACATCTAGTTTTATGGTAGGGTTCTGCCAGTTTCATAAGAATAGATTGGGTAAATACAGTTTTAAAAAAGCATTGTAGCCAATTGAAAAAGGCTTTCTGTATTTGAAAAGAGATTTGACAACATGCTGAGTTTCAGCAGCCAAGTGAAGAGGGCACTCAGTACAAACAGGTGGGGTCCAGACATCACCATGGCAATTGACCTGGCTCTGGGGGGTGTCTAGACACAATGTTTAGATGCAGAATTCCCAGATTATTGGAACTATATCTTTCAACTGTTTGAAATACTTGGTTTGCATTTTAAGCGAATCGGGTTTATCATCAGGTCACATGTAAACTGCTGCACCCTCATTTTTGGTTGACCTCTGACCTTTCCTGGCTGCCCAGCGTCCATTTGTGCGTCTGTTTCCACACATAAACCCGCATATCTCGAGAACCGTTCGACCAATCAGGCTAAAAATTTTGCACAAATGTAGCCCTTGTATAGCTTTATATCATTCACTAAAAATGGTGGCACCGTCTACAACCATTTTTGCAGTGTCCATCTGTTCATCTGCCTTGGGATAATATCACTCATATCTAAGCAGTGGTTTGACTTATCCAACTGAAATTTTGCAGGTTTATACATCCTGGACAGCTTTCTAGATTTTATGACAGGTGGTGCCACCTACATTCACGTTTACTCTGCAGACATCCAAGCTCATATCTCGGGAACTGTTTGACCGATTGGGCCAAAATTTTGCACGTGTATAGATCTCACATAGCCCTTCATCATAGGCAAAACTGGTGGTGCCACCTGCAACCACTTATGCACAGGGTCCATCTGTTCATCTGCCTTGGGATAAAATCACTCAAATCTCAGAAGTGGTTGGACTTTTCCACCTGAAATTTTGCAGATTAATACATCCTGGACAGCTCTCTTGATTTTATGACAGGTGGCGCCACCTACATTCAGGTTTACTCTGCAGACATCCAAGCTCATATCTGGGGAACCATTTGACCGATTGGGCCAAAATTTTGCTTATGTATAGATTTCACATAGCTCTTCATCATAGGCAAAACTGGTGGCACCTTGCAAACACTGCTGTGCATCTGTTTGTCTGCCTTGGGATAATATCACTCATATCTCAGCAGTGGTTTGACTTATCCACCGGAAATTTTGCAGGTTTATACATCATGGACAGCTTTCTCGATTTTATGACAGGTGGCGCCACCTACATTCACGTTTACTTTGCAGACATCCAAGCTCATATCTGGAGAACCATTTGACCAATTGGGCCAAAATTTTGCATGTGTATAGTTTTCACATAGCTCTTCATCATATGCAACACTGGTGGCGCGTCCTGCAACCATTAATGCACAGCACCCATCTGTTCATCTGCCTTGGGATAAAATCACTCGTATCTCAGCAGTTGTTTGACTTATCCACCTGAAATTTTGCAGGTTTATACATCCTGGACAGCTCTCTTGATTTTATGACAGGTGGCGCCATCTACGTTCAGGTTTACTCTGCAGACATCCAAGCTCATATCTCGGGAACTGTTTGACCGATTAGGCCAAAATTTTGCTTGTGTATAGATCTCACATAGCTCTTCATCATAGGCAAAACTGGTGGTGCCACCTGCAACCACTTATGCACAGCGTTCATCTGTTCATCTGCCTTGGGATAAAATCACTGATATTTCAGCAGTGGTTTGACTTATCCACCTGAAATTTTGAAGGTTTATACATCCTGGACAGCTCTCTTGATTTTATGACAGGTGGCGCCACCTACAGTCATGTTTACTCTGCAGACATCGAAGCGCATATGTCGGGAACCGTTTGACTGATTGGGCCAAAATTTTGCATGTGTATAGACCTCTCATAGCTCTTCATCATAGGCAAAACTGGTGGCGCCACCTGCAACCACTTATGCACAGGGTCTATCTGTTCATATGCCTTGGGATTAAATCACTCATATCTCAGCAGTGGTTTGACTTATCCACCGGAAATTTTGCAGGTTTATACATCCTGGACAGCTCTCTTGATTTTATGACAAGTGGTGCCACCTACATTCAGGTTTACTCTGCAGGCATCCAAGCTCATATCTTGGGAACCATTTGACAGATTGAGCCAAAATTTTGCTTGTGTATAGATCTCACATAGCTCTTCATCATAGGCAAAACTGGTGGCGCCACCTGCAACCACTTATGCACAGGGTCCACCTACATTCACGTTTAGGCTGCAGACATCCATGCTAATATGCAACACACCTCACTCTATTCCCCTTGCCACTTAATCCATGCCTCACTTCATCTGTCCCAGTCTGATTTCTGAGGATACACATAGTCGCTTGTCGACTACCCATATTCTAGTTTCAAAATGTCCTAGTCTGAAACTTGCAGGTCAGAAATGCCCATTTTGCTGAAATCATAATGACTAAGGTAGATATGCAGGACTTAAAAGGATCAATATTAAATTTTAAAAATAAACCTCTATTCTGTAGGCCTTGTTTTCAGGGAAATATCTTTATTTGATCAAGATTCAATTGTATAATGAAAATTAGATATGAATTTTGAAATTTTTTTAAGTAATTAGTATAAATATAAAATCTGTACCTTAAATTTTGCCCAAATTTGACCATGGCACATTTTTTCTGTAATGGCTGTGGACTTAATAATCACAGCATGTCTTCATAAGCATGTCATCTGCTAACATAAAAAAATTGAAACCAGTTGATCAAAAACTGTAGATTTTATTCAAGTTTTCAAGCACCATGTCAAGTATTGTTTACATCAAGCTAGTGTAATGCAGTTTGCTAGAGTTCAGCTCTCCAGCTTCCCAGGCCAGCTCTAAGCTCCCAGAATTTTGCATACTATATTTTCCATTAAAAACCCATTATTTTGGTTCAAGACTGCCTAATATCAAAACCACTGATCTGACTTTGATCATATATAAATACATATTTTTCTATAAATTCGCTTAAACATGCACATGCCAGAAATGATGTCAGTATTGTGTAATTGTTTAAGTTATGGGCCCAAACATAATGCAGATTGAAAAAAAAACAAGAAATATATTTACTCCCTTAACAAGAGGATTGCTGAATCTAGAGATTTTTTGTCAGGGATGTAACATTATTTAATCAAGATTCAATTGAATACCCAAAATTAGTTCTGAATTTATCAAATTTTATAAGTTATTAGTATAAATATAAAATAAGTACCTTAAATTTTGCCCAACTTTGACCATGGCACATTTGTTTCCTGTGAGCACTGTTGATATAATTTTCATATCATGCACACATAAGGAAAGAAATTGGCCAAAAATTGTAGCTTTTATTAATGTTTTTATGAGACCATGTCAGACCCAGGCTCTCCCCAGCCCCTCTTGAGTCACCTGTATGTTGACCTTGATGACCTTTCAGCAAATTAATGCACGCTTGAGGCGAGGCATTCACTAAGGCAGCCAGGACAGCTTATGGCCAGCCACAGTTGATCCAGGTGTCCAACCCAACTCTTCTAGTAGTTGTTTTAACCAACAACATAACAATAAACAATAAATTAATAAATTTGTATTGGTTTTTAATAACAAATTAAAGAAAAATAGAAAAGGAATTTGTTAGTTGATGAGTAACAGGAAATTAACTAGCAGTTACTGATGATATAAGAATCTTGTATGGATGGATAGAATGTCAATGTCAATGTTATTCCAAATAACACCATGCAGTCACCTATGGTATTATTCATTACTAATCATTAGGGATCATATGAAGGAAATTAATGATAGACAAAGATGCAGTTGATAATATTAATCTAGATTCCTACTGTGTCTAGTGTGTAGATTGATGTGAAAGTAGTCAAAAATGAATATATTACATTTATTTTTTTTAATATAAATAAACGCCATAAAACCAGGTACTTACGATCATTATTTAAATATGTGAATTTTGTATATTCTGGATTCTCAACATCGTTTGGCTAAAACTGAATAAATACCAGACATGGTGCGAATACTTTGTAAATGTATTTTAATACAAATATGAATATGTACCCCATAATTTCATTTATAAGAATAGGAAAACAGGTAAAAATGAAAGTATATGAATACCAGTGCAAATACTTTCAAAATGTATTCATGAATGCATTCATGAATATATTCTATAATATTATTTTAATAATCATTTCAGTTATATTTTATTTTGAAAAATCATATGATTATCTTATTATTTTAAAAAAATTATATTTGGCACAATATTTGTTATTAACTTTTAATAATTAGTTAAACTTTTATATTATATGTTCGCTTATATGTTATATGGCCAAGCTAGTCAAAATCTGTGTGACAATAGCACTCCATTTGTTAATAAAATAAATGAAATCAATCCTCTTCCCTGTCTCCAAAGATACTATCAAAATCATACATAAGCTAAACACCTACAACTCATAATACAGCTTATATTTATTACCACACAAAACCAGCATGTGCCTTATTTCTAAATCATATTTTTTATCATATATAACAGCTGAGCGCCCTGACCCATGGGTCCCTAGTTTCAAGGTAACAGCAGCTTTGCTGAAATGATATAAGGGCAATAAGTCAAAAAGAATTTTCGGTACAATCACCAAACCTACAGTTTAGATGCATCTTATCATGGGCTAGGCCAAGTTCGAATATGGATGACCCTGGTGCATTTTTCAAGGTCACAGAGGCGATAACGCTGAAATGATGTTAACTTTAATATCTCAGTGAGGGATGCATGGATTGGTCCAAAAATCAAATTGACATAAGATCTGTGATAGCATTGTTTTCTGCAGAAGACAGGTTGGGCCACCTTATGTTGTTTTCTTGCTAAAATGATGTTTAAAGGGCTAAGTCAAATTTGAAAAGAAACCATGGTGGCTTGCCAAGTGTCAGTCTCTGCATCTGAATTCAAGATGGGATCCTATTCTTCGAGGCTGGGGGGGGGGGGGGGGGGGGTAATCGTCTGGGGATACTCTGGCTCCTGCGATGCCAAGAAATATCTAGTTAACATTACTGATAATGGACAGTTTTTCAAATACGTCTACTGCAATGTAGATAAAGTTATATGGCCAAGTCAAAACCTGTGTGACAATAACACTCCATTTGTAAATAAAATAAATGGCATTAATCCTCTTCCCTGTCTCGAAAGATACTATCAAAATCTTACATAAGCTAAACACCAACAACTCATAATACAGCTTATATTACCACACAAAACCAGCATGTGCTTCATTTCCAAATCATATATTGTGATCATATATAACAGCTGAGCGCCATGACCCATGGGTCCCTTGTTTCTACCGGTATTTAGGCGAAATGTTTCCTCACTGTTTAATATCTTTCCATGAAATTTCGTTTACTGATGAACAATTACAGTGCCCAGACACAGTCAATGAGAATTTTCACATTGTTTATTTCTAGGTTTATAATTAGCACTTAATTGATACTACTTAAAATTGCTTGACTGAAGTGGTGCATACGTCATTGTCAGTTTTGTTGCTAAATTTGCTGAGCTATAGTTCAACCTGCTTATCATTACTTTTGATGATGAAGAACATGGAAAGTATCTAAACCCTGCTGTCCTAGCCATTGGCAATGAAGAACAGTATCTAAACCCTGCTGTCCTATCCATTGGCAATGAAGAACAGTATCTAAACCCTGCTGTCCTATCCATTGGCAATGAAGAACAGTATGTAATTTGTATCATTTTCAGATGTATTGAAGAAACATTCAATTCCTGGGTATTTCTTGCCTGAGGCATTAATGTTTTATCATGTAAAATATTATACTTATATATAATAATAATATTTGAGCAGGTATTGGTTTTACATCTGTTTATCATTGACTTGCTTATTCTTTGTAGTGATACTATGGGAAATAAAGGTGCCTTCATCACATTAAGAGGAGGTGATCTCACACCTAAATTCACAAGTTATGAAGCAGTGGTAAGTTTGTTATATAGAATAATATTTTCACAGCATGTAAACATTAGTATTTAATTTGTTTATATCTGAAATTTTAAAATAAAAGCTTGAAAATTAGGCTATTTAGACTCATTGTTGTGTGCTAAAAATAAATGTGTCTTAAGAGAGTGTTTAAATGTGTCTGTCAACTGAACTGGAGTCTCTGACATGGAATGGTAGGTTGTTCCACAGACTAGATGTACTCCAACTAAAACATCTATTGCCATAAGTAGCAGTTCTATCACGAGGAGAGACTAGAGTGAGAGAGTTTTGTGACCTGAGCTTTCTGGTTGGAGAATACACACTGAACATATCCTGGGGCCTGGCCGTTTAGGGCCTTGTAAGTACATCCCAGTATCTTGAAGTCAAGTCTGCTCTGAAAAGGCAACCAACATAAGTCCTTCAGAACTGGAGTAATGTGACTGTGACGTGATGTTCTAGTGATGATTCTGGCAGATGTATTCTGAACGTGTTGCATTTTATTTATCAGTATGTTTGGCAATCCTTGCAGAAGCATATTACAATAATCCAACTTGGATGTTACTAGCCCATTAACCAAAGATCTAGTAGCATCATTTGTCAGGTAGCGTCTGATGCGACTAATATTACAAAGTTCAGTGAACGGCAGATGCTGTTAACATGTCTTTCCATGGTCAAGGCCAAGTCATACATCACTCCAAGACTCCTGATGTGTGATGTAGCTGCGACAACGGGACCACCCACTTTGACAGAAAAGTTCTCCAGTTTACGCTGGTTGTGTTTTGATGCAAAAAGCATAATCTCTTGTCTTCTCGCTGTTCAGCTTGAGCTTATTTTGTGTCTTCCATGACTGAATGTCCACTAAGCACAGCTCTATCCTACTTATAGACATGGTGTCCACAGGCTTGAAAGACAGGTACACCTGAGTGTCGTCAGCATAGAAGTTATGACCTGATCCATGTTGACGAATAATATCACTGAATGGTTTTGTGTACATCACATACATCTTGGGACCTAGGACCGACCCCTGCAGTTCTCCATACCGTAGTAAAACCTGTTTAGACAACTCACCATGTATTGACACAGCCTGGTACCGATTATATGACAAGATTGAGATGTATGATGATGCAATTTAGAATTAAGATTCAACTATTATATTCAGAAATATATGTTATATTGGAAATGTATAGAAATGTAAACTTAAAATAAAAAAATGAGGATCTAATACAAACATGTGTTTATTATTTTCCAGCCTCAGCAGAACTGGAGATCAGGCTTTGTTTGTCCTGAATGTATATGTAGAAGTGTTAAATCAACCATCCCCCCCTCCCCCAAGCTGTCCTTGATTCCTTTGCACCTGTGCAATGGGACATAAGTTTTAATTGCAAATGTGCACAATATATTTTATTTGAAAAATAATTGGAAAGAAAAAATTAAGATCTAATTGAAACATATTCTTGCCTCAGGAGAATTGAACATAAAGTGATCAGCTCTGTCTGTCCATCATCTATCCATGATCATTAAATTTATATATTAATTATGAAATTTTTCCCTTTAAGCATTGTTGAAATAACTTTCATATGCTGTATGTGTATGGATTTAAGCTATTAAAGTCTGAAATTTTAAAGCAACTTATATATTAAGATGTGTAATATTGCAGATGAAAAGATTTGATATAATAAAGTAAATTAAGAAATAATTGAAAAGTCATATATTATCAGCTTTTTTGGTGTAACAGTCTGTCTGTCCTTTTTAGCGTACCTGTGAGCTTATGGGATGATGTGGCGGCATCTGGCGTCTGTACGTTAACCCATACTACCTTGAAAACGGCATAAGTTGGCATCATGAAATTTTATGCAAAAATTAGTCATCTAAAAACTCTATCGGATTTTGCTTATTTTTTTGCTAACTGCATTTTCTTAGATTTTATAGGGAAAAAGCTGAAAAAGCTTTAAGAATCTTCTTCTCCAAAACTGTTCAGCCAAATTGTCCAATGTTTCACAGAAATGATCCCTGGAACAATCTCTCTCAAGTTTGTTCGAATGGTTTAAGTTCAGTGATTTTTGGCCTAGTTACAGTTAAGTAACTTTTGGCTGAGTTATGGGAAGCTGAATTTAGTCATATGCCATAACAGCCCATTTTAACTCTGTGGCTACAAAGATCTTCTTCTCAAAAACCACTTGGCGAAATTCTTAACTCTCACACATTAATTATCCTTAGTTGTTGATAATTCAAGTTTGTTCTAATGGTTTTGGTTCAATGATTTTTGGCTGAGTTATGTGAAGCTTTACTTAGCCATTTTGCTTTAATTTCCCATATGAGTTATAAACCTGCAAAACGTGTTTGACTGACGCCACTGAGGCCAATTTGTTTAATATTTTACAAGAATAATCCCCTGAATAATTCTTATAAGGCTAAAAAATAAAAAAAAGGTATGCTTCTCAGGCACTTTTTTTCAGAAATCAATGCTGGCGGGCGCTTTTTTTATTTTAAAATTTTTGGTATGTTTCGATAAAAAATAATAAATGATAAGGGAAAAGCATGAAAATAACAGTTTCATTTTGCTAAATAAGTGAAAGCACTACAAAACTAAGGAAATTGTATGGTGTTAATTTCTTGAAAGAATTATGGGAGCGGCAGCAGCTCAAAATTGGAAAGTTTTTGTTAAAAATCAAAATAAAAAGTTTTGATGTGGGGGTTTAAAATTGATGCGGGCGGTGCCTGAGAACCATACCTTTAATTTTTTTTGGCCTAATAATTGTCTTTTATGGTTCCAAAGAATAAATTTTGGCTGAATTATAAAGATTGAATTGAGTCATTTTACCATATATGTTAGCTGTGTGAAGCAGATGCATCTAGCCCGGAACCAGTTTATCAGCATCTGTTACATCATGCCTCCAGACATTTAAATTTCAGGTTATCTATGGTTAATATTGAAATTTAATGCAAAAAATTAGCTATATGAAAAAATCTGCATTTTTTTCAGATTTTATAGAGAAAAAGCTAAAAAAACCTTTAAAAATCTTCTCCTCCAAAAATGTCAATCCATTTTGTTCAATATTTCGCAGAAATAATCTTTTATACCATCTCTCTCAAGTTTGTTCAAATGGTTCAAGTTTGGTGAATTTTAGCCTAATTACAGGAAAATGAACCTAGTCATCTGTCAAAAAAAACCACTAAAATCAGAAATGATCCCTGGAACATTCTTTCTCAAGTTTGTTCAAATGGTTTCAGTTTGGAAATTTTTGCTGAGGAGGTTGAACTTAGTCATCTGTCCAAGAAAGCACACTAAAATTAAAATCTCAGAAACTAGAGCTATAATAACCAAATTTTATACCAATGTTTGTCACATATGTCATATCTGAAATTAAGGTATTGGTGGCGCCACCTACATTGATGTGTTTTTTACAAGCGAAAATGTAATTTTAAACTCTTCTAGCTTATACACTGATTAATGATGAAACTGTTAAGCTGATTTGTTTAAACTTTACAAGATTTATTCTATGGTAGGGTTCTGCCAGTTTTATAAGAAAAGATTGGGTAAATACAGCTTTAAAAAAGCATTGTAGCCAATTGAAAAGGTTTTCTGTGTTTGACGTCTAGACGCAGCGTCTAGATGTCTAGACACAATGTCTAGATGCAGAATTCCCAGATTATTGGAACTATATCTTTCAACTGTTTGAAAAAACTTAGTTTGCATTTTAAGCAAATCAGGTTTATCATCAGGTCACATGTGATCTGCTGCGCCCTCATTTTTAGTAGACCTCTGACCTTTCCTCGCTGCCCAGCATTCATTTGTGCATCTGTTTCCACACATAAACCCATATATCTCAGGAACTGTTTGACCAATCAGGATAAAAATTTGGCACAAAAGTAGCCCTTTGATAGCTTTACAACATACACTAAAATTGGTGGTGCCATCTGCAACCATTTTTGCACAGCGTCCATCTGTTCATCTGCCTTGGGATAAAATCACTCATATCTCAGCAGTGGTTTGACTTATCCAACTGAAATTTTGCAGGTTTATACATCCTGGACAGTTTCCGATTTTATGACAGGTGGCGCCACCTACATTCAGATTTACTTTGCAGACATCCAAGCTCATATCTTGGGAACCGTTTGACCAATTGGGCCAAAATATTGCATGTGTATAGATATCACATAGCTCTTCATCATAGGCAAAAATGGTGGCGCCACCTGCTACCATTTATGCACAGCTTCCATCTGTTCAACTGCGGTGGGATAAAATCACTCATATCTCAGCAGTGGTTTGACTTATCCACCTGAAATTTATAGTTATATTTCAAAAGTATACATTTTATAAAATAAAAAATACATATATTTAATAATATATATTATATTAAAATAAATCCAATTGAGCAAATGTGTAAACTACTGAACTGTCAGCAATTTATCAAAAAGCCTGCCAATTTATAATCATGGTAATAATATACATCTTATGTTCACAAACTGCTCACATGCTTCAATTTTGACATTAGAGAATGCATGGTTTGGTCACAAAATATTATTTGCAACAATTTCTTATTCATCAATATAAACCAATCATGTAAACCAGCCATGGCCTATATTACCTTTTCCTCTTAGACTTTATCTACATTTGATACTATTTTAGATTTTTACCTTCAAGGTCAACTACAGCTGAGCACAGTGACCCATATTTTAAGCACCATGTCTTGATTGTTTACATTAAGTCAGTGGTTAACAGTGTGCTAGGCTGTTACATAACACCTTCACTCCTTGCCTACTTCTGTGAGTGTCTGGGTCAGTAATTACCAGAGAGCCTCTCTCTCTCTCCCTATGCTTCCCTTCCTCCCTCCACCCAATTCTGTTGACGGGTACTATAAACCTGTTTTATTAGCTTTATATGTTGATGTAATTTAGAAATGTGAATCAACTGAAATATTCACATATATATGTTATACTCTAAATGTATAGTTACATATTTAAACCTGGAAAAAAAAGTTGTTATAAAAAAGGTATTTATGTAAAAATGGTTCATAATTTCCTGGCTCAGAAAAATAAGAATTAAAATTTTTTGTTTTTTAGCTCAGCCGACTTTGAGTCATGCTGGGCTATAGCGATGGGTCTTTGTCCGGCGTCCTTCCGTCTATCCATACGGCCGGCAGGCCGGCCGTTAGCAGGGCACAAATCGTAACCATAGGGGCTAGGGCCATGGACCCTATGCAGTCTTAGAGGTTCTAAAAAGATCTCCTTGCAAACCTGAAATTAGGTCACTGCGACCTATATTCTCAAAGTTATGGGGTGTGTTTGCACCCCCCAGAAATAATTCTTTTAGCCAAAATTTTCATCCTAAACCTTCCATCTTTCACATACAGCTCACCTACCAACAGGGGAAGAACCATAATTATTTTGAGGTCACAAGGTAAAAGGTCAAGGTCACAGAACCAACTTCTTTGAAAAGCCTCAGGATGCATTTTAAGCCAAACCTTTCATCCCAATTCTTTGATCTGTCACATATAGCTCACCTACTAAGTGGGAGAAGAATCCTATAGATGTTGAGGTCACAGGGTCAAAGGTCAGGGTCACAGGATCCACTTCTTTGAAAAGGTTGTGGACACATTTCAAGCTAGACCTTTCATTCCAAACCTTTCAGCACTGATATCGCTTCTCTGCCAACAGGGGAAAAGACCTGTTGATTTTGAGGTCAAAGGTCAAGTTCACAGCACCCTCTTCTTGCATGGAGTCATTTTCAGCAAACTTTTCAATCTATACTTTCCATCTGTCATATATGGCTTACCTACCAATAGGAGAAGAAGCCTATTGATGTTGAGTTCAAAAGGTCAAAGGTCAAGGTCACAATATTGTTCTAAATGCTTGTGAACATATTTCAAGTGAAAATGTTCAACCCAAACCTTCAGTCTTTCACATATTCCACATCTATGCATCACTGAATTTGATTCAAACTTCATATTTATGGGTCTTTTTGCATGAAGAAATAACTAATTGATTTTGAGGTCAGCTGGTCAGGAGTTTAAAGGTTGCAGGTCTAAGTTATTCACTCATTGGTTGCCAAGTAATTACACCCGGCCAGATGTAAGTGGTTAGTAGTTACCCATCATTTAGAAAGAATCCAGTTGATATGTTGGCAAAAAGCCAAGGTCATAGGTCAGGGATGTTCACAATAATTTATTTTGTAGACCATCTCTATTTTTCTTGTTTTCTTGTATATATAACCATATGGCACTCACAACTGGTACATCTCACTATGTGCCCATAATTGTCAGTGACACTTGTGATATATGACTCCCTTTTGTATCAGCTCATGGAGTGATAAGGATATATCATTAGTGCATAACAAAAACAATGTTGCCGGAATGCTTTGGCCAGGCATTAAGACTATGAGAGTTAAGTGTTAAGTTTAGCTACTGATTTATAAAATGATGGGAACATTTTGCAGTTTATATCATGGAATCATAGCAATAAACTTAGTTTTCTAGATATCTGAATATTTTTATATAAATCATCAGATATACCAGCAAGTGTTTATTCTGATAATATGTGGGTCTGTACCTGGATTTAGGATGGCTTTATTTGATTACAAGACTCTTAGTGATGCTTTCTGCATTTCTTTTCTTTTAGGTTTTGCAGTTTACCTACCCTGCTGACCCCATTGAATAGCAAGCTGATAATTAAAACAAATTGGACTTGCACTTTTTACATTTGCATGTTCATTAATCTGATATGAGAGCTCTCCAACCTGATCATGCCTTTTGAATTGTTTTGGACATTCATAACTGTTACATTCTTTGAAGCAATTGATACAAGTTTAGTGTCTTATTGGAGGATGTGTGACTTGTCAGAAAACCATTATGTCTGCCAGGTAGCCATTTTAGAAATCCTTTTGCCAGGACAGTTTCTGTGATTTTTTTATGATGTTTGGTCCCTTTAAGAGGATGTTTGTTGTTAAATTTCCGACCTGTCAGAAATCCAATATGGCCACCAGGACACCATCTTTAAATTCCTTTAGAACATATTATCTCAAGGACTATTAAAGTGAATGCAGTGGGATGTATATTAATGTAATCTTGCATTGGGTCAAAGATTTCTTGATAAATATGACCATCATTTATGAAAGCTCAGTACAGTTGGCTTGTATTGAATAAAAATTAATATGGAAGCACCCGTTTTACAATAATTCTTGCATGGATTTCCTTGATCTTTTGCTATATTTTGATCTTATATGTGGCCTGTGTGGTATTCCTTTTGAGACTGACAGGTATCGAGCAAGCTGTGGGATTAGTTCCTGATAGCTCAACAACCATACATTTTGCCTCAGACCATCATTCACTATGTTTTAACCAGACATATATGATAAGAATTTATGGCAATGTAGAAAGTTTAAACAAAATTGGCATATAGGCTCTGCAACAATTTTACTAGAAGTTGTGAATTGCAGCCCATGATGTCTCAGGTCATGCTTGGCAGCTGAGTGTCATGACCCATGGGTCACTTGTTTTCTCTAGCTTTCTGCCTGTTTTAAATATTTAATAATTATGAATACATTTTTTTCTCCTGTAAGCACTGACTAATCAAATTTCATATCTTGTATGTATATGCAAGGGTATTGTAACTCCCACCATCCCCTTCCCCCACCCCACTGAGTCCTTGCTCCTTGGCACTGTGAACAATAGTTCTATTGCTTTAGCATAAAATTTAATGATTTGAAGAAATTATTTACAGAGAGACAGAGGCATTGTAACTCCCATAACCCCCCCCCCCCATCAAGTCCTTCCACCTGTGGAGTGGGGACTTTATAGCAACTGTATACATTTCATAAAATAGAAAAAAATCTTTATTAGAAAAATTTGATCTCATTAGACAAATGTGTAAAATGTTGAACTGTGAACAGCCTGTCAAAAAGGTATCCAATGGAAACGCAGATCAGATCTCAAAATATTATTAGCAACAATTTCTTTAATTATATCAACCAACCATGGCCTAGCTTACCTCTTTCTCTCAAACTTTATCTACATTTCATATTTTAGATTTTAACCTTCCAGGTGTTTCAGTACTGTTGAACGCACCGTCCCCTCTCTCTCTATCTCCTTTTATCTCTACATCCACCCCTCTTTGCTGCCCTCACTGTTCCCTTCTCTGAACCCCATCCCATTGTCAGCCTCAGTAAACAAGAACAAGATGAATCAGATATATTTTATATATTGTGTAACTATTTGTCCATACTCACCTATGTACATGCCAGAAATAATGCCCATCTGCCAGGCAAGACAAATTTAACAAAATATTATGTTAATAATATACCATTTGACAGTTGGGGATATATCTTACCTCCAATACATTCTGGTCTTAGGTCTGTGACATGCTGAGGACAAGAAAACTTGCCTGAAGGCCCTCGTGGAAAAAGTAAAATTCTTGCGACGTGCTGATCAGTGGCATGGCGCAAGAGAAAAGACCAATTATCCCAAGTGGAACCCCGACTACAAATTCTGCGCATGCGCAGTGGAGAATTAACAATGTGTGATAAATTGATAACAAATCAGATTCCGTTATCTCTCCACCTTCTGTATATGATAGATCACTAAATATACAAGTTATACATAAGAATTTAAACCTTGAATGCATGTGTGGTGCTAAATAAATACTTCAATTGTCCTTCGAGCCTGAAAGGTCACATATATTGTATAACTATTTGTCCATAGGTACCTATGTACATGCCAGAAATTATGTCAATATTGTGTAATATGTAGACGTGGTTTGCATCAATATAAAGTACCTTGTCAAGACCTAAGAGATACCATGTCATACAGTCACAATTCATAAATCCCCTCATCATCATAGTTAATCATAACATTATATATGTCAAATTGAAATCTTGCGGACTTCCATACACTATAGATCCTTCAACAAATAGCCTTATTATTATTCTACCACTGCTTAGTGTGCTCTCATTACATTCATATTTGCTTAAATATATCGATATTTTCAACACCTCCCAAATAAATAAAAAATAAACTGCTATATTTACTCCATATTAATCAATCAGTCAGGTTATTTCATACATCATTTACTCACATATTACATTATATTCCTTTATAATAGCCCAACATGTCCATGATATTCATAAGGTTTGTCGACTCAATAGTGTCACAATGGTGATATATATAGTCCAATCACGATAAGCTGAGCGCTGTGACCCATGGGTCCCTTGATTTATACAATTTTTACATTTCATATGCAACACAATTTCTCATAAAGTTTTAGTGGGATCTACTTCTAATTGTAGTAGCAGGAGCAAATTATGGGTATCCAGAGTTGATTATCCCTTGTCTTAGCAGATCAGGGGGTATAGTGATGAGCATGATGGATTTCTGACAAGCCAGACATTTGATATCATGCATCCTCAAATAAGAGACCAAACTTGTGGCAATTGCTCCTAAGAATGTTACATTAATGAATGTCCAAAACAATTCAAAAGGCATGATCAGGTTGGAGAGCTCTCATATCAGATTTATAGGCATGCAAATGTAAAAAGTGCAAGTCCAATATTTTTTATTATCACCTTGTTATTCAGTGGGATCATCATGGTAGGCAAACTGCAAAACCTGAAAGAAAACAAATGCAGACAGCATCACTAAGAGTCTTGTAATCAAATAAAGCCATCCTAAATCCAGGTACAGACCCACATATTATGAGAACAAACACGTGCTGGTATATCTGATGATTTATATAAAAATATTCTGATATCTAGGAAACTAAGTTTGTTGCTATGATTCCATAAGATAAACTGCAAAATGTTCCCATCATCTTATAAATCAGTAGCTTATCCTAAATACTATACTCTCATAGTCTTAATGCCCGGCTGGAGCATTCCGGCAACAGTGTGTTTTTGTTATGCACTAATGAGGTTCTTATCACTCAATGAGCTGATACAAAGGGAGTCATATATCACCAGCATCACTCACAATAACAGTCACACAGTGAGATGTACCAGTTGGAGTGCAATGGTTATATATAAAAGCAAAATAGAGATGGTCTACAAAGTAAGTTTCTATTGTCAACATCCCTGACCTATGACTTTGGATTTATGCCCACATATCAATTATATTCTTTCTAGAGTGATGGATAACTACTAACCAATTAAAACTGGTGTAATAACTTGGCAACTCATTTGTGAATAACTTTGACCTGCAACCTTTAAACCTCCTGACCAGCTGACCCAAAAATCAGTAAGTTATTTCTTCAAGCAAAAAGACCCATAAATATGATTGTATGGATCCCATAATAATATAAATATTCAGGCAACATTAAGTTACAAGATTCATACAAGGGAATAATAAAGTACTTCAGTAACAAATACATACACAGTTATTTCTTAATTGGAGGGCCCTTTCGTGCTTGGTGGGTCCACTTACGAGTAGACTTGGTCTTAACATCCATTTGGTGCAGTTTTGCATCATATTATTTTAACTTATACAATCTTTGAATAAATAATAGACAATATAAGCTTTCTTTTTATATGAAAAAGACCAAATTTTGAATTTATTGAGCCATTCTAAGACCAGGATGTAAATTTTCATTTAGTTTTACAACCTCTCAAGTTGAAGTAACAGGCATAATTTTTCTTCAAAGATGCGGCTAAAGAAATAATCTAGCAGTCTGTCAGTGGTTTGGATGAGATTCTGATGAATGAGAAACTGCGAACTGTCAGAAAAAATAAACCACTGCGCCAACATCCTGTCACAGGGCTGGTCCAGCCTGTTTTTAATTGCTGTTAAATTGACAATTTATCAGTAAAACAACTAAAACGTGGACATACATTATGGTAAAGACTTAGTTTTTGCTTTTACACAAAATTAAATTTAATACTTCATGTTCTGTATATAAAATTACTTCATGAAAAACACTCATATCAGTGCTGGTCAGCACTTTTCCAAGCTTGCCTCGGCAGCCCTTGGGGAACCTATACCTGTAGTTCAAACTCACTGGTGGTAGTAACATAAATAGTCTCTCCTGGTCCTCCCATCAAATGACTGTATGTTCTAATTAATCCAATGAGTCCTCTGAACATGTTGGATCTGTTGAATGTTACTCTTACTTGAGCTCCTTGAAATATCTTCATGTTTTTACAAGAGCTGTAGCAAAGCACCTTTTTCTAAATTTTGCAAAGATGGCTGCTTTTCCCTCTAAAAGTTTAGCCAATCATAGCATGGTTAGACAGGAAATAGTAGAGCATATATAACTGTTAAATAATGGGGCAGTATAGGACTGCAGCTAGCTTAAACCTTCCTGTGCACAAGGCAGATTTGCTGCACATTTCCTGCAGCCTTTGGCAGGCAGTGGGAAGCATGCTGCCAGCTGCAGCCTTCCTGCACACGCTTCTTGCAGTATTTTTCATTTTGCTAAGGGTAACTTTAAAAGACTGCAGCTAGTGGCAACCTTCCTGTGCACAGAATTTAGTTAATTGTCTATAGGACTGCAGCTAGCCGCAACCTTCCTGCACACTGCATCCAGTTAATTATATATGACTGCAACTAGCCGCAACCCTCCCACTACCTTCTTCTGCAAAGCATTTAGTTAACACTGTAGGACTGCTGCTAGCTGCAGCCTTCCTGCACACAAGGCAGATTTGCTGCACATTACCTGCAGCCTTTGGCAGTCAGTGGGAAGCATGCTGCTAGTTGCAGCCTTCCAACAAACTCTTCATGCAGCCTAGTTTGCAGCAAAGCAGCAGCAAACTTTTCATTTTGCTAAGGGAGGCTTCCCCTCTGTCTACCTCCCCCCCCACACACACACACACACATACACAAAAACACACTCACACTCTGTATTGAGAAGATGCATAAAAAGATGAATGTTTTAATTTTCTGCGGATTCATTTATTTTTTCTTGACTTTTGGTATTTTTTGCAATTTGGTTTGGATAACAAGAGATTTCAATTAGTGCACCTTTAGTTATCAATGTAATGTATTGCTATGAAAGTTTGGATGTGCATGTTGTGAGGAATTTGTTGCTTCAGAAGAGTTAAAAACTATTTGCTGTCTTTTTTCACATTTATGAAATTAGTATTTAATTATAGTGTGCCCTCTTTTGAAGAAGGCTGGACTAAACAAAAATGAACACAAAAACTTTAGACCTGTCTCGAATTTCTTGGTAAAATAATTTAAAAAGTGTCCTGTAATCAGATTATACTGCATGCCAAGAAAACTGGAAACATGAAGAAATATCAATCAAGCACTGAGACAGCTCTCCTGGATGTGATGAACAATGTGTACCAGGAAGTAGATACAGGAAGGATGGTCTGTCCTGTTATGCTAGACTTATCTGTCACTTTTGACACAGTGATTTATTATTTGTTTGCTTAATAGTCTGAAATATTGGTTTGCAGTTTCAGGTACTGTTCTCTCTTCACCGAGGTCATACCTGACTAACAGAAGACAGAAAGTGGTTATAAACAGAATTTTTTCATTGGAGGAGTTTATAGAGTATGGGGCACAACAGAGTTTGATTCTGGGCCCTTTTCTTTCACAATTTTCATCATACCCCTAGGGGACATCTGCAGGAAATATGATGTAAACTTTCATGGTTATGCGGACGATCAGCAGTTATATTGCTCTGTTATAAGATATTTTTGTGGGTAAAAAAAAATTACATGTATGCATAATGTTGTATTATCTGACAAAATTAGGGATATATGATGATGCAATTAAGAATTGTGACTCAGATTATATAATGAGATATATATGTTATTTGGAAATATATAAAAATTGTTTTCCTACCTCCGCAAAATGGGAAATAAATGTTCTGATTGGTTGTCTTGTATGTATATGCAGAAGTGTTAGGCCAAAAAAATTTAAAGATATGGTTCTCAGGCACCGCCCGCATCAGTTTTAAACCCCTGCATCAAAACTTTTTATTTTGATTTTCAACAAAAACTTTCCAATTTTGAGCTGCTGCCACTCCCATATTTCTTTCAAGAAGATAAAACCATACAATTTCCTTTGTTTTGTAGTGCTTTCACTTATTTAGCAAAATGAAACTGTTATTTTCATGCTTTTTCCTTATCATTTGACATTTTTTATCGAAACATACCAAAAAATTTTTAAAAAGCGCCCGCCCGCATTGATTTCTGAAAAAAAGTGCCTGAGAACCATACCTTTTTTTTATTTTGGCCTTATAATTCCCACCATTCCCCCATCCCCTGCCTTTGAGTCCTTGCACCTGTGTACTGGGGACATCAGCAAGTCTACCAACTCACTCTTTTTTTTAAAAAGTCACTTTTTTGAGGATTACCTAAAAATGACACTAATAACAATTTTTTCACTCTTTTTATCACCAATACTCTTTTTCCCCCTTTTTTTAGTAAAAAAAATCCAGTATATACTAGTTCTCTCCTGCTTTAGCAGTCCAGTGAGAACAAAAATGGGACATTTCACAGTTTGTGGTGTGCAAATGTCCAGCATATGTCACATTATGTCGAAAATGCCTTCATCTTTATGCAGGGGATGTGTGCCCTGTGTGTTTCTGACTTTGGGAATGATATTTGTCAATATATATATATACACAATTGTGGTAGGGAAAGCATATATTTATTCAGTCTGTGATAAAAAATGGGGAATTGACCCTTATTTTACTCTTTTTCATTCTTTATTTCTAAGAAGTCTACACTTTTTCTCCAGAGCGCTTACTCTTTTTTTCGGTCATTAATCTTTGGCAAGCCTATATTAGTTTCATTGCAAATGTATTAAATTTATATAATTAAAAAAAAAAGTGTAAGAAAAAATTAAGATTTAATTGAAACATAATTATTCTTGGCTCAGGAAGACAACTATCTTGGTCCATCATAACTATCATTAAATATATATTAATTAGAAACTTTTTCATATAAGCACTGTTTCATATCCTGTATATAAAGGGTTTAAGCTAATAATGTCTGAAATTTGAAAGCAACTTACATATTAAGATGTGTAATATTGCAAATATATTCAAATTATAAACTTGAAAACAATTTTATATAATATAAAAATGAGGATTGAATTCAATCATTTGTTCATTATTTTTCTGCTGAGCAGCATGGGAGATAAAGATCAGCATTGTTTGTCTACCTGTCAGTCTGTCCATTTTTAATAATCAGCAATTGTGAGTAATCCTTTTTTTTCCTGTAAGCACTGTTGAAATAAATTTCATTTCCTATATGTAAATGCAGAGATAGTTAAACTCTTACCATTCCCCCCCCCCCCCCCTCAACTAAGTCCTTGCACCTGTGCACTGGGGACAGTTAATTATTATTGCAAATGCATACATTTTATAAAACTGAACAAAACTATTCCCACTTATCAATACAAACCTAGCATATCAACCAACCATGGCCTATATTATCTTTTCCTCTCAGTCATTATCTCCATTTGTTATTATTTTAGATTTCCACCTTCAAGTTCAACTTCAGCTGAGCACCATGACCCATGGGTCCCTTGTTTTTATGACTGCTTAATTGCCCTGGACACAGCCAAAAGGTCATGTTTTATCATAGGGACATGTTCTCAACATAACATTTAAAAAACACATCTCTCATAAATCTTGCCTAGTCCTACCGGCCATTGCATTAATGTAACATATAACTTTTCATTATATACCATTCTATGCTTTGTGTTCCTTCTTACAGCCACACTCTTTATCTTATTGTGTACCATTACATATTTTGTGTCCCTCCTTACAGCCAACTCTGATCTCATTGTGTACCCTAATATACTTTGTACTCCTACTGACATCCAAACTCTTTATCACATCATGTACTGTTAACCTTTGTTTTTCTCATTACAGCCACACCCTAATGTGAAACCCATGGCCTATGCAAATTCACTGCTATCCCTCCTGGCATGATGATGGGGAACTTAGGATTTGTGAGTTTGTTTAGAAAGGTCACCAGGCCACCGTATCCTGCTCTATTCTCTCAGGACAAAGTGTATGCATGCAACATGAATCAGACAGGAAAAGGCTGCACCAGGGACTCTTACACTGCAGCAAAAATTGACTGCAGAAAGTACTGCAACCATGTGTAAAGCGTGGTTCAGACAAATCCCATGGACATGTTGGATTAGTAATCTTCAAGTGTGTTAGGTAGAAATAAATTCTCAAAGTCACCTATACAAGACTACAAACAACTGTTTAGAAAAAAATTGTTGCTTATTGAAAATGGATGCAAGGACACTGTGTGTGAAGAGAACAGAGATATCTGTCATAATAATAGTTCCACCATGTACATCTCACTACATGGCTATCTGTCAGTCAGATTTAACTTGATTTGCAAATTTGTTTCTTCCATGAATAAATTGTAATAATTTTGTGTATATTAAATGTATACTTCATTTACAGTTATGAATAAACAGTAAAGCAATTATATGAAAGTGTTTGTTGTCTGATTGTAAGACTGATATTCTTAGAAAAATGCAAGAGACACTTTATAATATTCAGTATTCATGCTGTGTAATGATTGTTTTTAGTCTTTCAGGTTTACATCAAGTGTAGCTGGTAGCTTGCCAGTTTACATCAGGTGTAGCTGGCAGTCTTTCAGTTCTACATGAAGTGTAACTGGTAACCTGTTAATTCTGTACCTGGCAGTCTGGCAGTTTTGCATTAAGTATAGAGGTCAAGCATACATATTCCAAATCTCATTATATTATCATATAACATAATTGGTTATGAAAAAAATATTAATATAGATTTTACATAAAGTGAGCCCAATACCTGGAGGAATTACTTTTTTCTATATATTTTTCTACTAAAAACATAAGGTTGTGTGATTTGTTCAAAACTAGTGGCACATCTATGAGCACTGACAACTTTGCAGTGACATCACACACTGGGAAATCCCCTGTGACTATAAATTCTAGATCTCAGTAAAAGCACAGTATTTCTACCACTGTCAGTCCTAAATTTTCAGCAGAGAATAAAAACAACATGCATTACTAGATCTGAGTTGTTGATAAAATTCAGTCCATGATGTCACTTGTGTCCCAGCCAGTCAAATCAGGGCAAAGTCTGGGATCTGGATGAAAACCTCCACACAACAAACACACATGGAATAGGTTTACTTAACCTAGAAGGTGGTCTCTCAGTTCTAAATCAAGTGTAGCTGGTAGGCTTCATATAAGTGGGGAACTGGCAATTTCACCCATTTCAATATATGTCTGTCGCAATGCTGCATGGTGCCCATCAATTCTTAGGAATTCAGGAATTCTGCAAATGCCAACAACTTTGCACCCTAACACCTGTGTTGCTAGCAATTTTACAAATCTGAAATAAAATTTGCTGTTGGCTAGATTTAACCCTCATCCTATCAAACAAGTAAATTGCTTGCAATTCAGCAACTTTGCAAGCTGGTTAAATAGATCCCACACTCTCATACTGCTAGCAGTTTACCAACTTGACAGCAGTATTCCAAGCCAGTTAAGAAGACCTCACACTGGCAACCCCTCAAACAAGCAGATTGCTATCAATGAAGCAACTTTGAAAACAAATTTTCATTATAGGTAAGAGGACCCTAAGACTCTCAAAGACGCAAATGACTTTGCAGTTTTGCAATTTTAAAGCAACTTTGCCATTCAGCAGGGAGAACACCCAACTGTCAAAGATGCAAAGGACTAGCCAATACAGAAGACTTCCGGCTGGTCAAATCCTGCAATTGGTAGTAATATTGCGGTATGCTCTCCCTTCCTATATGTCCTATGAATCCCATATTTTTATTAGCACTTCTGTTGCTTCTATATTTTCATAATTTTTCATATAAATCCTATATATTTCTCAGAAGGCAACATTTATGATTATTTTCATGTGGTAAAAAAACATTTACTGGCAAGTGCAATATACTGGAGAGCTGTTTTTCATGTCAGGTTAATTAATAGGCTTGCATTTGGAGTAGCGTTTAGTATCTGGGCAGGTAGCAAGTTTGTCTGCCTCCATCCTCACAGAAAGTTCATTGTTTCTTTATCAGTTTAAAGTACAGGGCAAACAGGAAAGGCTACAATATCATTGCTCACATGAAATTTGAAGGTACCTGTTGTAGTGTAAAACAAGGGAAATTTTTGCAAATGTAAAAAATCTTTATTTCTATTGTGAGTCCCCTGCTGTATGAGGGAGGATTACTAAAATGGTCCATGTCCGTCAGTCCTTCCGATTGCCATACTCTTTTACCACATATCTCAAAGACTCTTGCTGCTTTCTTCACCAAATTTTACAGACTTATTCAGCACGTGACTGATATGTGATTGTCACCTGCAGGTGGTACCAAGTCTGTTTAATGACTTTCTGCACTGCTAAATGGTCTTTTTCACTATCCTTCAGATATGTCCGTAAATAAGAACACTTAAGCCTTTGAATCATATGTAAGGATTCCTCAGAGCGAGGGAAATTCAATGAATACTATATTGAATATATTTATTAGTCCCTGCCGTAGGAGGGAAGACTACTAAAATGGTCCACACCATCTGTCCCCCCCCCCCCCTTTCTTTTAATTGATAACTCTGAAACCCCTGCTGATTTCTCACACAATTTTGTCACATGCAGGGTTCGTACGCACCTTGAAAACCTTGAAAAGTGCTTGAATTTAGTCATTTCAATTTCAAGGGCTTGAAAAGTGCTTAAAAAGAGTGGTTTGGAAAAGTGCTTGAAAAATAAAATTTTGTGAAAGAGTTTGGTGTATGTTGTGTGTATGCATACCTGGTATTTTAATATCGACTTTCGGGCATCTCTACGTCAATCAAATGTATGAAATAGAATTAACCTAATTTTGGATGAATTAGACCGGGCAGTGAAAGTGACGATGTAACAATTTAACATACGAGGGTAATAACCATGTTTATTATCAAATAGTAAGTGAGCTGCTTTACTGGAAAGATCGTGGAGATTTCCCCCGAGGTACGTATAACAGCTCTTTAATTGAAAACTCAATCCACGCTAGGCGAGTTCACGTAAGTATTTTCGCAAGATTTATAATTTAAATTTTAAAGTAATACTACAGAGATTATTAATATAGCTATTGAGAAGATCTGTCCAAAGGAAATAATTATCTGGGAACAAACCAGGGGAATAAAATGTGTGAAAAATACATGATAGGAACAATTCGAATATGAGGGATAATGATAATATAAAACTAATTCGCTCAGTAGAATATGTCGTTTAAATCAGGTTAACTTTACGTTTTACATTGGTAACTCGGCGATAATAATTATATCAGAGGGGTCATATTTCCCCAACGAACCCAATCCGACTTTTTTTTGGTTAAAGGTTTTTCAGTTTATCCTAGGGTTGCGTGTTTTTTTTGTTTTTTTTTTATTTTCGTACCTGCGCATTTCACGTGTACGCGCTGTGATCGTCATTTGTTAGCTCCAAAAGACCACTGATCAGCGAAATACAGTTTACACGCGGGGTCAATCCAATTAAGGATAAATACTGTTTGTCCGAAATAGGTTAAGTGTTTGGCAGGTACTGATGTATATTCACATACTCTGGCGTCAGTTTGTAAAAGGCTGGGATCCATGGGGGAAATCACATTTTTGTTGCGATGTGATAGCCGTTTGTAAGCGAAGTACGCTGGCAGTTTAAAGAGTGATCAGCGACATATACAACTTCCAGCATCGGCCCCCTCCCTGCCCTGCATAACGATTGCGTAAAGGTCGCCAACAAGAGTTGGACATGTTTGAATAGAAATCTGGCTGCGTCTGTGATCGTTAGATAACCACCTTTACAGGTGTTGCCCGGCCATTTGTTGACACGTGCGGCCAGTGACTTGGCGGTAAACGGCAGAAACCTCGTGCACGACAAGGTCGTTATATCAAACGTGCTGATACGAAGTTTGACTAATATTGTTTTGAATAATTTGATAATACTATACCAAAATATCGTATAAGGGTAACATATTACAGGCTTTTTTTTTTTTTTTTTTTTGCCGTTGAAAACTTGAATGAATATCCCCCACGATCGCCGAACTATCAGAGTTTTTCGGCACCCTTTCTGCCGGAGCGTATAATTTGCTAAAGTTTGAGCTAGTCGGCAAATCAGAGATCCCTATTCAAGATATAGGTTTTAGACCCTCGTTATCAGATTAGTTAAATCTGTCAAGGTCATGCCAAAGATGAGTGATCATTTTGAATGTAAAGTTAAAACAATGGGCCGCTGTGTATTAAACCACGACTGGCTATACCGAAGGGTATTTCACAAGCGCTTCAATTGCTAAATTTGTAATTTTCTGAGTCAGGGTTAGGGTTAGGGTTAGGGTTAGGGTTAGTGTTAGGGTTAGGGTTAGGGTTAGGGTTAGGTTAGGGTTAGGGTTAGGTTGGTTAGGTTAGGGTTAGGGTTAGGGTTAGGGTTTAGGGTTAGGGTTAGGGTTAGGTTGGGTTAGGGTTTAGGGTTAGGGTTAGGGTTAGGGTTAGGGTTAGGTTAGGGTTAGGGTTAGGGTTAGGGTTAGGGTTAGGGTTAGGGCTATGGTCTTAGACTTAAGGTAAGTTGAAAACTTGTTATTTTGGTCCTATTTTCAACTTATCAAGTGTAATTTTCGACTTAATTTCGAGCATTTTTTAGGTTGAAATTACATTCGACTTAATTTAGATTTGGTCCTTCAGTTTCAACTTAGGTGTCAACTTAACCTTTTAAAGTTTATTCAACTTTTGCCTAAGTTGATTCAGAAGTCAAGTTTTATGTGTCCAGTTCTTGTGAGAGCACTCTAGGACGTGGTGCCCCCTGGCTCTTGAACGTGTACTTGGTAATTTTTGGTATCTTTACAGTGTTATGGTCCTAAACTTAGGGTTTTAGGGTCCTAAACTTACAGCGTTATGGTCCTAAACTTAAGTTTTTTTTTGTATATATATTAGGTAAATGGCAACCTTTCAAGCGTCCAAGTGGTCATAGTAATACGGCCTTTCCTTCTGGATGTGAAATAAATTAAAGCGAAAATATATCATAGGTGAAAAAAAAAAATTTTAAACAGTACCTTTTCACACAAGGTGAAATACGGTCTTACTTTAAAATGTTGTATTGAATGGTAAATGGGAATTATTGGCAATATTTCAAGCGTCCAAGTGGTCATAATAATGCGTCCTTTTTTTCTGAATATGAGAAAAATAAAAGCGCATATCATATGTGAAAAAAAAATTTTAAACAGTAACTTATCCTGAAAGGTTGAATACGATCTTAAGTTGAAAGCTGTATTGAACGGTAAATGGTAATATTGGCTAGACATGTCTGGCTGTTGAACGTGTACTTACCGATTTTTTTGTTTCTTTGAGTTGTTATGGTCCTATAAAAGATATATAAATATATTTACATAAATATATATACATATATATACATATATATACATATATACATATATATGTCACTGTAGGACGTGGCGCCCCCTGGCTGTTGAACGTATACTTGGTAATTTTTGGTATCTTTACAGTGTTATGGTACTAAACTTACAATGTTATGGTCCTAAACTTAGATTGTTATGGTCATGAACTTAAGCTTTTTTGGGTTATATATGAGGTAAATGGCAACATTTCAAGCGTACGGAGTGGTCATAGTAATGAGGACTTTCCTTCTGGATATGAAAAAAATAAAAGCGCATATATCATATGTGAAAAAACGATTTCAAACAGGATCTTTTCCCGTAAGGTTGAATAGTCTTAAGTTGAAAAGTTGTATTGAATGGTAAATGGCAAATAAATGGCAATTTTTCAAGCGTCGATGCGGTCAGAGTAATGCGGCCTTTCCTTCTGGATATAAGAAAAAGAAAAGCGCATATATAAAGTGTTAAAAAAAAATTAAACAGTATATTTTCCCTTAAGGTTGAATACGGTCTTAAGTTGAAAAGGTGTATTGAACAGTGAATGGTATTATTGTCCAGACATGTCTGGCTGTTGGACGTGTACTTGCCGATTTTTTGTATAGTTACAGTGTTATGGTCCTAAACTTACAATGTAATTGTCCTATAAAATATATATACATATATACATATATACATATATACATATATACATATATACATATATACATATATACATATATACATTTATACATTTATACATTTATACATATATACATATATACATATATACATATATACATATATACATATATACATATATATATATGCATATATGCGCATATACATATATACATATATACATATATATATATACATATATACATATATACATATATACATATATACATATATACATATATACATATATACATATATACATATATACATATATACATATATACATACATACACATACATACACATATACATATATACATATACACATATATATGTCACTCTAGGACGTGGCGCCCCCTGGCTGATGAACCTGTACTTCCTAATTTTTGTATCTTAACAGTGTTATGGTCCTAAACTTACAGTGTTATGTTCCATAGAGAAGTGCATCTCTGATATCAACAATTGCACCTGGACTTTGAGTTAAATTATACTATGTCGCATGAGAAAATTTAACGGTTCACATTTGAGATCAAAATAACTTATAGACT
This sequence comes from Sipunculus nudus, assembly GCA_026874595.1. Classification (NCBI taxonomy): domain Eukaryota; kingdom Metazoa; phylum Annelida; class Sipuncula; order Golfingiida; family Sipunculidae; genus Sipunculus; species Sipunculus nudus. Next base: position 97,933,659 of record CM049308.1, read on the forward strand.
CACCGACATTTTTCAAATACCTAAATAACTTATTGGCAATACGGACAATGTTTACGTACTCAGGAAATGCCTTATTGCCTGGAATTTCACCAAAATAACTTTTATTTCGAAGGCATTGTACTTATATTTGTACTTATATTCTTAAACAAATGCACATAAATAAGTGCATCTATGATACCAGCAATTATCCCTGGATTTTGAGTAAAAGTGTACAATATCAGCATTGGTAAATTTAACGGTTCACAATTGAGACCAAAATAACCTATCAGTAATACTGTCAATATACCAACACTTAAATAACTTATCGTTGTTGCCACCTATAATAAAAAATAACGAAATAACTGATGGGCAATACTATTAAAAAGGAGAAATAACTTATATATATATATAAATATATATCCACATGTATATATATGGACAGATATAAACATGCTCGTACCAGTAAATATATAAATATATATATATATATTATATATGTATTTCTTTATATATATATCCATTCATACATATATGCATATATATGATTTACATTATTAACGCGACCGGTACTATGTCGCCATGTAAAAATTTAACGGTTATTATTTGAGACCAAAATAACTTATCGATAATACCAATAATATTAAAAAACTGAAATAATTTATTGTTAAGGGACAGAAGATCAGCTAAAAGTTTGGTGTCTGAGCACATTTGTAAAATTGGAAAAAGCTCGTAAGTTACAGTGTGTCAAGTTTTCTGATGAAACGAGGCGGTACGTGGTCTGGAAAACAGTTCGGAAGTTGGGATCGTTTCTAGCCCAAGATATAGTTAATCAATTGGTGCAGTCTTGGAAAATAATATGGGAAGAACAACATCAAACAGCCTTCGAAATATTCGAACGATGTTCTTCTGCCCCTGCATTAGCTTTTCCTGACTTTTCCAAACCATTCATTTTGCATGCTGATGCCAGTACTGAATATACGACCAGTGTTACATATATATATATATATATATATATTTGTGTGTGTGTATTCGTATGTAAAGTAATATATAATCTTGTAATATATAGTAATATATAATCTGTGTATGTGTGTGACAGAGAGAGTCAGAGAGAGAGTGTGTGTGTGCTTATATATCTAAATATAGTGTGACTGGGATGGACATGTGAGGATGACTGTGCTCTCTATGTATGGGTATATGCATCAGAGCTGTAAGTCTGATATCGGAGTTCAGCGCTATATAATTGCTATTAATTATTATAATTTTTTTATTATAGTGACACCGGTAGAGTTTAATGATATATTATTAATAAATGTCAAATTTTTCTTCATACACGAAATATGTATGTTTGAACAGACTGATTCTGGTAAACCAATAGGAGATATATAGAGAGATAGATATATAGATATTTAGAGATAGAAATACAGAGATAGAGAAAGAGAGACAGATATAAAGAGAAACAGAGATGGATATAGAGATATAGAGATATAGAGATATAGAGATATATAGATATAGAGATATAGAGATATAGAGATATAGAGATATAGAGATATATAGATACATAGATATAGAGATATAGAGATATATAGATATATAGATATATAGATATATAGATATATAGAGATATAGAGAGATATAAAATATATATTGAGAGACAGAGCGAGAGGGATAGAGATATAGAGATATAGATATATATATAGAGAGATAGAGAGATATAGATATATAGACAGATAGAGATATAGAGAGATACAATATATATATATATATATAGATATAGAGATGTAGAGATAGATATATAGAGATATAGATATGTAGATATATAGAGATAGAGATATAGAGATATAAAGATATATAGAAATGTAGAGATAAATATATAAATATATATTTATTACATTTTAACGTGACCGGTATCTTTTCATTTATGTATTTGTTATATGTAATTACTGGGACCAGTATGCACATAGCTAAGTTCATCTAATTAAGTTGAATTTGAAATGTCAACTTAAACTTGAGTTGAATAATGAAGTTGAATCTGAATTTCAACTTAAGCTTATGTTGAATAATCTATTCTTTTAAGGGAATTTCCTTATATTTGGCTCTGTCCATTTGGGTATATTTACAGTGGTATTGTCTTAAACTTACAGTGTTATGTTCCATAGATAAGTACATCTTTGATATCAGCAATTGTACCTGAACTTTCAGTTAAAGTATACTATGTCGGCATGGGAAAATTTAACGGTTCACATTTGAGACCAAAATCACTTATCGGTAATACCGATAATATTCAATATTCATTATGCACATAGCTAAATTCATCTCATTAATTTGAATCTCAATTTCAACCTAAACATAAGTTTAGTTGAATACTTAAGTTGTCAACTTATTATGTTGAATAAATAAGTTGAATCTGATATTTAACTTAAGCTTATGTTGAATAATTAAATTAACTATTCTTTATAAAGATTTTCCTTATATTTGGCCCAGCTGATTTTTTGCATCTTACAGTGTTATGGTCCTAAACTTAGAGTGTTATGGTCCTATAATATATATATATATATATATCTATATATATATATATAATATATATATATATATATAAATACACATACATATATATACATATATACATATATACATATATATGTATAACATGTTTAACAGGAGCGGTATTTTTACATTTATTATGCTTTCTTTGACCAGTATCCACATAGTTCAGTTGAAAACTTAAGTTGAATCTAATTTATCAACTGAAGCTTATGTTGAACAATTAAGTTAAATCTTATTTTCAACTTCAGCTGATACTGGTATCTTTACAATATATATTATGTCAGCATGGAAGATTTAACAGTTCCTATTTCAGAATGAAATAACTTACCCGTATCACGGACAATAATCAACTGCCAAAATAACCTGTCGGTAATCCTATCAATATTCAAATAAAAAAATGACTTATCTGTAATACCGACAATAATCAAAGGACAAAAAAACTTATCGATAATACCGACAAAGATTAAGTTCTAAAATAACTGATCAGTAATACTTCATATATTCAAATACAGAAATAACTTATGTTTATATATTCACACACACACACACAAAAACACACACACACACACACACATATATATATATATATATGCGCAGATATAAACATACTGGTGTCAGTAAAAATATTTATATATATATATAAATATATTTTCACATATGCCTTTATATGTATTACATTTTTTAACGGTACCAGTATCTTTACATTTATGTATTATTTTATGTGCTCTCTTGGACCAGTATCCACACAGCTAATTTCATCTAATTAAGTTGAATTTGAAAGTCAACTTAACTTTAAGTTGAATAATTAAATAGAATCCTAATTTCAACTTAAACTTAAGTTGAATAATTAAATTGAATCTCAATTTCAGCTTAAGCTTATGTTGAATAATCAAATTAACTATTCTTTGTGATTTTCCACATATTTGTTCCACCAGATTTTTTGGTATCATTACAGTGTTATGGTCATACTATGTCGGCATGGACAAATTTAACGGTTCACATTTCAGACCAAAAGAACTTATCGTCACTACCGACATTATTCAAATACCTGAATAACTTATCGGCAACACCGACAATGTTCAAGTACTCAGAAAATAACTAATTGCCTGGAATTTGAACAAAAGTACTAATCTTTTTTAGTCATTGTACTTATATTTGGCCCAATAAACATAATCTTGAATAAAAAAAGGTCTGTTTTCAACATGAAAAACATGAGAGATGGACACAGATCTGAAACTCCTGCATTCCCAATGCTAATAACATTTGAAATGTATCACCTATAATCATTCTTAAGGAAATGCACATATATAAGTGCATCTTTGATATCAGCAATTGTACCTTGTTTTGAGTAAAACTATATTATATCGGCATGGGAAAATTAAATGGTTCACGTTCAAGACCAAAATAAATTTTCGACACTACGACACTATTCAAATACCTGAATAACTTATTGACAATACCGACAATGTTCAAGTACTCAGAAAATAACTTATTGCCAGGAATTTGACCAAAATAACTAATCTTTTTTAGTCATTGTACTTATATTTGGCCCAATAAACATAATCTTGAATGAAAAAGTTCTGTTTTCAACATGAAAAACCTGAGAGATGGACATAGATTTGAAACTGCTGCATTCCCCATTGATATCAGCAATGACACGTAGATTTTAAGTAAAAGTATACTATGTCAGCATGGACAAATTTAACGGTTCAATTTGAAGACCAAAATAAATTTTTGACACTACCGACATTTTTCAAATACCCAAATAACTTGTCGGTAATACCAACAATGTCAAGTACTTACAAAATGCTTTATTGCCTGGAATTTAGCCAAAATAAAAATTCTTTCGAAGCCATTTTATTTATATTTGGCCCAATAAACATAATCTTGAATTAAAAAGGCCTGTTTTCAACATGAAAAAACATGAGAGATGGACACAGATCTGTAACTCCTGCATTCCCAATGCTAATACCATTTGAAATGTATCACCTATAATCATTCTTAAGGAAATGCACATAGATAAGTGCATCTTTGATATCAGCAATTGTACCTTGATTTTGAGTAAAAGTATACCATGTTGGCATGGGAAATTAAACGGTTCACATTCAAGACCAAAATAAATTATCGACACTACGACATTATTCAAATACCTGAATAACTTATCGGCAATACAGCCAATGTTCAAGTACTCAGAAAATAACTTATTGCCAGGAATTTGACCAAAATAACTAATCTTTTTTAGTCATTGTACTTATATTTGGCCCAATAAACATAATCTTGAATAAAAAAGGTCTGTTTTCAACATTAAAAACCTGAGAGATGGACATAGATTTGAAACTGCAGCATTCCCCATTAATATCAGCAATGATACCTAGATTTTGAGTAAAAGTATATCATGTCGGCATGGGAAATTAAACAGTTCACATTCAAGACCAAAAGAACTTATGGACACTACCGACATTATTCAAATACCCAAATAACTTGTCGGTATTACCGGCAATGTCAAGTACTTACAAAATGCTTTATTGCCTGGAATTTAGCCAAAATAACTATTCTTATGAAGCCATTTTATTTATATTTGGCCCAATAAACATAATCTTGAATTAAAAAGGCCTGTTTTCAACATGAAAAAACATGAGAGATGGACACAGATCTGAAACTCCTGCATTCCTCATGCTAATAACATTTGAAATGTATCACCTATAATCATTCTTAAGGAAATGCACACAGATAAGTGCATCTTTGATATCAGCAATTGTACCTTGATTTTGAGTAAAAGTATATTATGTCGGCATGGGAAATTAAACGGTTCACATTCAAGACCAAAATAAATTTTCGACACTACGACATTATTCAAATACCTGAATAACTTATCGGCAATACCGACAATGTTCAAGTACTCAGAAAATAACTAATTGCCTGGAATTTGAACAAAAGTACTAATCTTTTTAGTCATTGTACTTATATTTGGCCCAATAAACATAATCTTGAATAAAAAAAGGTCTGTTTTCAACATGAAAAACATGAGAGATGGACACAGATCTGAAACTCCTGCATTCCCAATGCTAATAACATTTGAAATGTATCACCTATAATCATTCTTAAGGAAATGCACATAGATAAGTGCATCTTTGATATCAGCAATTGTACCTTGTTTTGAGTAAAACTATATTATATCGGCATGGGAAAATTAAATGGTTCACGTTCAAGACCAAAATAAATTTTCGACACTACTACATTATTCAAATACCTGAGTAACTTATTGACAATACCGACAATGTTCAAGTACTCAGAAAATAACTTATTGCCAGGAATTTGACCAAAATAACTAATCTTTTTTAGTCATTGTACTTATATTTGGCCCGATAAACATAATCTTGAATGAAAAAGGTCTGTTTTCAACATGAAAAACCTGAGAGATGGACATAGATTTGAAACTGCTGCATTCCCCATTGATATCAGCAATGATACCTAGATTTTGAGTAAAAGTATATCATGTCGGCATGGGAAATTAAACGGTTCACATTCAAGACCAAAAGAACTTATCGACACTACCGACATTATTCAAATACCCAAATCACTTGTCAGTAATACCGGCAATGTCAAGTACTTACAAAATGCTTTATTGCCTGGAATTTAGCCAAAATAACTATTCTTTTGAAGCTATTTTATTTATATTTGGCCCAATAAACATAATCTTGAATGAAAAAGACCTGTTTTTTAAGAAGAAAAACATGAGAGATGGACACTGATTTGGAAATGCTGCATTCCCCATGCATATATCATTTGAAATGTATCACCTGTAATCATTCCCAAGTAAATGCACATAGATATGTGCATCTTTAATATCAGCAATTGTACCAGGATTTTGGGTAAAATAATACTGTGTCGGCATAGGTAAATTAAACATTTTTACATTCAAGACCATAATAAATTATCGACACTACCGACATTATTCAAATACCTGAATAACTTATCAGCAGTACCGACAATGTTCAAGTACTCAGAAAATAACTAATTGCCTGGAATTTGAAAAAAATTACTAATCTTTTTTTGTCATTGTGCTTACATTTGGCCCAATAAAGATAATTTTGAATGAAGAAGGCCTGTTTTCAACATGAAAAACATGAGAGATGGACACAGATCTGAAACTCCTGCATTCCCCATGCTAATAACATTTGAAATGTAGCACATATAATCATCCTTAAGGAAATGCACATAGATAAGTGCATCGTTGATATCAGCAATTGTACCATGATTTTGAGTAAAACTATATTATATCGGCATGGGAAAATTAAACGGTTCACATTCAAGACCAAAATAAATTTTCGACACTACGACTGATATCGGAGTTCAGCGCTATATAATTGCTATTAATTATTATTATTTTTTTATTATAGTGAAACCGGTAGAGTTTAATGATATATTATTAATAAATGTAAAATCTTTCTTCATACACGAAATATGTATGTTTGAACAGACTGATTCTGGTAAACCAATAGGAGATATATAGAGAGATAGATATATAGATATATAGAGATAGAAATATAGAGATAAAGAAAGAGAGACAGATATAAAGAGAAAAAGAGATGGATATATCAATATATCGATATATCAATATATCGATATATCGATATATCGGTATATCGATATATCGATATATAGCTATATCGATATATAGATATATAGATATATAGATATAGAGATATAGAGATATAGAGATATAGAGATATAGAGATATATAGATATATAGATATATAGATATATAGATATATAGATATATAGATATATAGATATATAGATATATAGATATAGATATATAGATATATAGATATATAGATAAATAGGTTCACAGACATATAGATATATAGATATCTAGAAAGATATATAAATATAAGCTAAGAAGATATACATATATATATATATACATATATATATATATATATCGATATAAAGATATATATATATATACAGATCTATATATAGATATATGGAAATAATTATATATATATATATATATATATATATATATATATATATTGAGAGACAGAGGGAGAGGGATAGAGATATAAAGATATAGATATATATATATATAGAGAGAGATAGAGAGATATAGATATATAGACAGATAGAGATATAGAGAGATATAAAAAATATATATATATATATATATATATAGATATAGAGATGTAGAGATAGATATATAGAGATATAGATATGTAGATATATAGAGATAGAGATATAGAGATATATAGATATATAGAAATGTAGAGATAAATACATAAATATATATTTATTACATTTTAACTGGACCGGTATCTTTTCATTTATGTATTTGTTATATGTAATTACTGGGACCAGTATAGCTAAGTTCATCTAATTAAGTTGAATTTGAAATGTCAACTTAAACTTGCGTTGAATAATTAAGTTGAATCTGAATTTCAACTTAAGCTTATGTTAAATAATCTATTCTTTTAAGGGAATTTCCTTATATTTGGCTCTGCCCAATTGGGTATATTATCTGTAATACCGACAATAATCAAAGGTTTGTACCTGGACTTTGAGTAAAAGTAAACTATGTCGCCATAGAAAAATTTAACGGTTCACATTTGAGACCAAAATAAATTTTTGGTAATGCCGACAATATTCATATACTGAAATATTTTAATGCTAATACAGAATAAAATCAAATTCCGAAACAACTTATCAGTAATAACGACAATATTCAAATGCTGAAAAAAACTTATCGTTAATACCGCCTATAGTCTAATTCTGAAATAAACTGATCGGCGTTACTTACATTATTAAAATAGAGAAATAATTTATTTATATATATATTCACATGTATATATATGCAGTGATATAAACATGCTTGGACCAGTAAATATATATATATATATATATATATGTACATATATATACATATATACATATATACATATACATGAACTACATTTTTAACCGGACTAATATATTTACACTTATGTACTTGCTATCTGCACTTACATGGACCATTATGCACATAGCTAAATTCATCTCATTAATTTGAATCTCAATTTCAACTTAAAAAAAAGTTGAATAATTAAGCTGAATCTGAATCTAACCCTAACCATATATATATATACACATACATATATATACATACATACATATATATGTATAACATTTTTTACAGGAGGGGTATCTTTACATTTATGTATTATTTTATGTGCTTTCTTTGTCCAGTATCTACATAGTTCATCTAGTTAAGTTGAGTTTGAATATCAACTTAACCTAATGTTGAATAATTGAGTTATATCTCAATTCAACTTAATATTAAGTTGAAAACTTAAGTGGAATCTAATTTATCAACTTAAGCTTATGTTGAATAATTAAGTTAAATCTTATTTTCAACTTCAGCTGATACTGGTATATTTACATTTGTATTATGTAAGCATGGAAGATTTAACAGTTCATATTTCAGAATGAAATAACTTACCCGTATCACGGACAATAATCAACTGCCAAAATAACCTATCGGTAATACTATCAATATTCAAATAACAAAATGACTTATCTGTAATACCGACAATAATCAAAGGATAAAAAAACTTATCGATAATACCGACAAAGATTAAGTTCTAAAATAACTGATCAGTAATACTTCATATATTCAAATACAGATATAACTTATGTTTATATATTGACACACACACACAAACACACACACACACACACATATATATATATATATATATATGCGCAGATATAAACATACTGGTGTCAGTAAAAATATTTTTATATAATATATAAATATATTTTCACATATGCCTTTATATGTATTACATTTTTTAACGGTACCAGTATCTTTACATTTATGTATTATTTTATGTGCTGTCTTGGACCAGTATCCACATAGCTAAGTTCATCTAATTAAGTTGAATTTGAAAGTCAACTTAACTTTAAGTTGAATAATTAAGTAGAATCTTAATTTCAACTTAAACTTAAGTTGAATAATTAAGTTGAATCTCAATTTCAGCTTAAGCTTATGTTGAATAATCAAATTAACTCTTCTTTCGGATTTTCCTTATATTTGTTCCACCCGATTTTTGGTATCATTACAGCGTTATGGTCCTAAACTTACAGTGTTATGGTCCACAGATAAGTGCATCTTTGATATCAGCCATTGTACCTGGACTTTGATTAAAAGTAAACTATGTCGCCATAGAAAAATTTAAAGGTTCACATTTGAGACCAAAATAAATTTTTGGTAATAATGACAATATTCATATACTGAAATATCTTAATGCTAATACAGACTAAAATCAAATTCCGAAATAACTTATCAGTAATAACGACAATATTCAAATGCTGAAAAAACTTATCGTTAATAGCGACTATAGTCTAATTCTGAAATAACTGATCGGCGTTACTTACATTTTTAAAATAGAGAAATAATTTATTTATATATATATATTCACATGTATATATATGCAGTGATATAAACATGCTTGGACTAGTAAATGTATATATATATATGTACATATATATACATATATACATATACATGTATTACATTTTTAACCGGACCAATATATTTACCTGATGTACTTGTTATATGAACTTACATGGCCCATTATGCACATAGCTAAATTCATCTCATTAATTTGAATCTCAATTTCAACTTAAACATAAGTTGAATAATTAAGTTGAATCTGAATTTCAACTTAAGCTTATGTTGAATAATCAATTTAACTATTCTTTATAAAGATTTACCTTATATTTGGCCGAAGCTGATTTTTTGCATCTTACAGCGTTATGGTCCTAAACTTACAGTGTTATGGTCCTATAATATATATATATATATATATATGTATATATACACACATACATATATATATATACATATATACATATATATGTATAACATTTTTAACAGGAGCGGTATCTTTACATTTATGTATTATTTTATGTGCTTTCTTGGACAGGTATCCACATAGCAAAGTTCATCTAATTAAGTTGAATTTAAATATCAACTTAACCTTATTTTGAATAATTAAAGAGAATCTGCATTTCAACTTAAATATTCAACATAAGCTAAAGTTGAATATCAGATTCAACTTACTTATTCAACATAATAAGTTGACAACTTAAGTATTCAACATTAGCTAAGTTGATTTTCAGATTAAACTTAAGGTGAACTCATTTTCATCTTAACTTTGAAAAAAGTAATTTAATTATACAACATAATATTCAGATTCAACTTTAGTGTTCAACATAAGCTTAAGTTGAGAGTCAACAGAATAATTTAACAACTAAAGTTGACACGGAACATAAGAAGTTGACAATTTAAGTATTCAACATAAGCTTAAGTTGAAATTCATGTCTACTTAGGCTTATGTTGAATGATTAAGTTGAATCTGATTTTCAACTTAAGCTTACGTCGAATATTTTAGTTGAAATGCAGATTCTCTTTAATTATTCAACACAATCTAAAGTTGAATATCAGATTCAACTTATTTATTCAACATAATAAGTTGACAACTTAAGTATTCAACATTAGCTAAGTTGATATTCAGATCAAACTTAAGGTGAACTCATTTTGATCTTAACATTGAAATAGGGAACTGAATTATTCAAGATAATATTCAGATTCAACTTTAGTATTCAACATAAGCTTAAGTTGAAAGTCAACAGAATAAATTGACAACTTAAGTTGATTTGCAACATAATAAGTTGACAATTTAAGTATTCAACATAAGGTTAAGTTGATATTCATGTCTACTTAGGCTTATGTTGAATGATTAAGTTGAATCTGATTTTCAACTTAAGCTTACGTTGAATGCTTAAGTTGAAATGCAAATTCTCTTTAATTATTCAACATAAGCTAAAGTTGAATATCAGATTCAACTTATTTATTCAACATAATACGTTGACAACTTAAGTATTCAACATTAGCTAAG